>OY856410.1:137277517-137877517 GCA_963693085.1 Alisma plantago-aquatica | reverse complement strand
GAACCGGTCGGTTCTTGTGTGAACCAATCGGTTCAATCCTTGAACCGGTCGACTCATATGCTTTCCTATCTTCAAATATATTAACATTCAATATTCGATTAATGCACAATCATGACATCGACGTCAATCTTTAATCCAATCGAATTGATCATTGCATTGGACAGTTCAGATGATGAACCGGTTGTTTCACTCTTGAAACGGTTGTTTCGTATCATAAAATGGTTGTTTCATATGTGAAATGATCGTTTCACTTATCCAGCTCAAGCAATATTCAACTAATGTTGTTTGAATTGACCTGGCACTTGAATCAATGGGTTCAATACTTGAACCGGTCGATTCATAGTCCAGTCAATTAATTTTCTACCTCAGTTGTTTAATTGAATACCTAAACACTTTAGTAATCAAGTTAAACATCATTAATGAATAAACTCTTATTCCAAGTGCATCATATGCGTGACCCTATAATTCCCAAGTTACGTTGATAGTGAATGTACGTAACCAATTTATGACATCACAAGCAATCAACTTTATCTAGCAACTCATTATTGCTACCCAAGTAATTTAGAAAGTTGGAGAACAACTTCAACCTACAATTCGTGATCAGTGTTACCGTGATCGTATAGTTCGTTTGTCTCTGATATCCGGATTGAACTCGAGGCATGGAATCCTCATCATCTTCAACGTTCAATCCTTGTTCCTTGACTTAAAACAGACTGTCTGAGATGCATGTGAGCTCACATATCACATTGAGTCACATGAGTATGGCCATACATTTCTCAGTCTCACTTATCAAGTGGCCTAGATATCAATCTCTGGGGGGCCGTTTGGGTGGAACTTTTTTAATCACTGCAGTAGTCACCAAATTATGGGATTTTAACTGCCCTATTAATAAATACCAGAATTGTTAATTACCTTGTTTGGATGACACTGAACTTAAAAATGCAGCAATTAAGACTACTACCGTTTTAATTACTTTGTTTGGTAAATATGTATTTAGAACGCTGCGTTTTGGCATTCAGACCATACACAAAGACTAGGCACAAACAAATTTCACTTTCTTTGCGATTAGTCAACCAATTATTCAGTTGTGGTCGTTCAACAGTACATAACCAATTGATTACAACCACGGTAACCTGCCACCCTAACCACATTTCCACCACATTGTCATGATGAGGAGAATTGAATAGCCACTATCAGATGCCGAGGAAGAAAATTTTGATGGAAGATGATTGCTTATTAAGATAGCGTCGTAGAGGGCAAAATCCCAACCCGGATGGATTCTTTTATCACTGCTTCTTGACATCCAGCTTCCAGTCCTCTGCGAGCCACTCCTGCACTGCGGCAATGGGAGCGGCCTAGGGAAGCTGCCGCGGCTGGGATGGAAGGGGAGGCGCCGGCACCTGCTCCTGGGTCAGGAAGGCGGCTACTAGGACCCACATGGTGAAGACCAGAACTGAGCTCATGGTGTAAACACAGAGCAACAGGACAGCCAACCCGCCATCGGTGCTTTTTGGCAGCGTGAAGTTGGATGTCTTGGCGTTGAGCTGATTCGCAGCTGACTAGGCGCGGGAGAGCTTTAGGGAGAGAGTCCGCTGTGGTAAGCGGGTCGCGGTGCCGACTAACGACGGACCCCTACTACTGCGTCCGAAGGACCTAGCTCGATCGGTAGGAGTGGAGGACCGATCATCGGCGAAAAGGAGCAGGAGGAGCTGCACGTCCCTGCCGAGGAGGGAAGGAGCGACGAGCACCGCAGAGACAGAAAGTGGAGCAGCAGGACACCGAGGTGGCATAGCAGGGGGCAACCGAGGATCAGCATCTGGCAGTTGAGCACGACGGGGAAGCAAAGCCTTGTAGGAAGCCCAATGTCAACCCAGAACCTCCGTACCGGTAGATGACGACGTACACGAGCGTGGTAGTCAAGATTGCCATGACCTGGAACCGGGAGAGGTAGATGGTGTAGCTCCAGAAGAGACGCGTGTGGAGGAGGTGGAGGGAAGCAGAACTATCGGAAGGTCGTCGTCTCCGTTCGCCTCTACAACCATCGGGTGACACGGATCTCGACCGCCGAGTAGAGGAGGCACAGGAAGATCGCGGCGGAGATGATGGCCTTGATTAGGGAGTGGGCGGCCGGGACATGGCCGAGAGGGATGGGGTTGCGGTGGACCAGGAGGCGGTAGAGGATCAACTCCAGAATCCCGAACCACCGAGACGCCACCATGTCAAAACCCTAGTCGCGAGATTGGGTATAGGAATGATGGAGAGGGGCAAAGGGAGGAGTGGTGGTGGCAACGGCAGAGGAGACGGAGGAGACGAAGGCGGAAGGAAACGATCACAGGAGGAGACGATTGCGGAAGGAGACGATCGTCGGGCAAAAGAGGGATCGGGAGAGACGGAGGTATCGAGGGCGAATCGGGGGAAGATCCCTTCCGCAGTGATTCCAAATAACGCCAATATTGGCGTACTTTAGGAGGGTCGTGGAATATACATAGGTGGGAATGCCGCATTTTGAGTACCGACAATCATAAAATCACCTACCACAACCCAAACGGCGATTTAATAAATGCAGCAGTTAAAATACTAGATCTAATTACAATACAGCCTCCAATTACTCCACCCAAACGGCCCCTGGTAGGAGGGACAAATCCCATCTACATCACGCACACTCAGTCCCCATGTGTCTCAGTGTACCCGAGCATCACCTTTATGACAACCTTATTCAAAGTCACGTTGGATGGTGTCTAAGTACATCGAATGACATGTGATGAGTGTAGTGATTTCAGGTCTTAGAACCACAATCACCACTATCACTATAAGAGTTGATTCTAACTTCCATACAATGGTTTTCATGTATCACTCTCAAGGTGGGTCTGTCTGGTACACTATTATCTAGTAAGTACCTATGTGTTTGATTTGATACCACATATCATGACTAATGATACTATGTCATCAGTCAACACACTCTAGTCTTATGTTTGTTGTCTATTTTGTTTCCACAGAAATATCCGACTAGGAACATAACAAGAAGGTAGTCTTATCATTCATATTATCTTATTGTTCAGGTCCTCAACCTAAAGACATATGTCATCGAGTCACATAATTCTTTAGACATCTATTATGTATGTGTCATCATCTCATGATTAAGACAAATATAATAGACAAAATTACCTTTATCATTATCAAATTAGGTATCTAATGTCCCATTACAATCATTGTATGATTGACTCTCTGGGCATACATACCAACAACAATAGCCACAGGGAATAATTACTAGACTACAACCCAATATGGACAGAAATTAGCGTCGTCCAGGGAACAAGGATCGGGGGATGAAGGCAACTCTCTTGTTGCGACGACGGGGGAGATCTCTGAGGCAAACAACGCTAGATGATGGCCAAGGTGAACAATGCCTGCACATAACTAGGAGGACAACCTTGGGCAAGAAACGACGTGACTCGAGGATGATGACCATGAGGGAGACTCGACGACTGCCTTTGACTGTGAATCGGGGAAGCGTAGATGGCCAAGAAGGATAGTGCCGACATATAAATGAAGATCTATATGAGAGAAGAATAGAAATGACCATGGAGGCTAGGAGGAGCCTAACGAGCGACCGGTCGGCCTAAGCCATGGAGAAACGACGCCTGCCTACAGGCGAAGGCTCTCTCTCTTTTCTCTCTAGGTTTAGGGTATGTGCTCTGATACCATGTTGAAAAGTGAGGGAAACTTACTTGTGTTGTTATATTAGATGACACACCCCTATCCTATATATAGGAGAAAGGGGGGAAACATTGCATAATTGGGACTCAGGTGAGGCTCTATGGGTCGAGACGGTTAAGCTCATATACTAATTAACATGTTAACTAAATAGGCCTATAATACTAACTAACTAACTACATATATATATATATGTGCTATTACAAGTACACACACACATATATAGATACAAATCTATACACAAAAACATAGTTGTAAGTATAGGCACATGCATACACGCACAAGTATGTGTGTACATACATGCAATATATAATGATATAACTTATCTATAGTTGTTAATACACAAACATATAAAAGTATATACATGTGTGTGTGCGCGCGTGTGTACATAGATATATATATATACACACGCGTGCGTGCACACACACACACACATAAAAACACACACACACATATATAGGCCCCTATTTAGCCCAAAATAGGGTAAATAGTCTTTTTTTAGACAACAACATGAGGCTTACGCCTCGCCAATGCCTCAGCGCCTTGAGCACCTCGATACGCCTCGCCAACGCCTCGAGCACCTCGATACGCTTCTCACAGACTGAGGTGCGGTCCTCTCATAGGAAAATTGAGGCTTCATCCTGAGGCATACTGAAAACCGCCTAGCCTCGAGGGGTACGCCTCTAAAGCCTCGATGCACGTTTTTTTAAACCATAGTTCAAACCCCACCTATTTGGTCCTCCGTATGCCAAACCACACACACTTCACTGGGTATGAGTTCAAATAGACACGTTTGCAAATCTAATTGGCTATGTAAGGACATGTTAAAGTAGATGGCACATGGATTGATCAGGGTAGATGTACCAATTGATGATATGTTCTCTAAATGACAATAGGGGAAGTGGGGCGAGTAGTTAGTCATCGCTCAACTGCCACTCCAAAAACATAATTAAAGTCATCACAAAGTAAGGCGCTTCATGGCTTCCCCTTGTACATGCATGGTTCTGCCCCATACACAATCGTGTTTTTATGTTGTGATAGTCCTGCATGGAGATGTACATTGTTGTAGAAAACTCATTGTGGTCAGTATGCTAATAGAGTATTACATCATGGAGAATATATACGGATGATATCATTTAAAATTGAGAAATAAATTAAAGGAAATGGCACTTACTAAAGCAGAATAAAACCTTAAAATGTTTGTAACAACAAAAATGCAACAACCATGAAGTAAAGTAGTCAACCTAAAGTCTAATACTCTATAGAAAAACATACCGCATGAAACAATCAGATACATGGTGATGGGTTTAAGAAGAAAAGAAAATGAATTCACAAAAGATATATGCCTCCCTGGTCTCCTAGGCATTTGCACTGGTGGACAAAACCATAAAGGAAATAATAAGAAGTCTGCAACCATCTGGTATTAGTAATCATAAAGATATAGGAGCAGTTGCATTAGTCAAAGCGGGAGTGATTAGCGAAGCTGGATTTGAGTTTTGGTTGTTTTGTTGCTCCTCCACCGAGATCCCTTCAAATTCCTTTTTGGGTGATAATCTAGTTCTAAGGTAGCATCTAGAGCCACCTGCATGGTTATCAAGCCCCTTACAGACAAAGAAAAGCTCAGATCCATCTTTGAGCCTTAGATGAGCTTCTTGGTTGTTTGGATTTGCGCGGACCCATGGCCATATTTCTGGAGCATAATGATCCATATGACTTGTAGGGTATCATAATGTCCCTTAATTGCGTCAACCTCAAGAATTTCTCCTTTTTTATTAGGGCCTCCATACGTGTAATGATCATTGAAATCAACAACATACTTCTTGCAAGTGATTGGTGGCGCTCTCCTCTCTTATGAGTTTAGGAAGTTTTCCCACAATTTGCAAGCTTTGCCCCTCAACATGTGGATCCCAAATTTGACCTTCGATTTGGGTAGACAAGGTCTCTCAAACAATGATCCATATTTTGGAACTAGAACAAATAAATATATATACCTCAAACCACTTCCATCTCATGACATCAATCCCATTGAGAGTGCACTCATGTAGTTTAATATATTCTTTGCTCACTCTCATAACGACACACAGAACTACTTGAAACTGTCTACTTATCGCCTCCTGAGACCTATGATAATGAAACCTTACTACTCAGTACTTGAGACTATGAGCTAGGATGTGCAAGAACATTGCAACAGCTTCTTCAACTACAACATGCTTTGTGGGAACTAAAGCCCCAATCCCTGTCAATACTTCGCACAACCTATGGAATCCACTTTTGCTTACTCGCAATTGTTCAACACAGTCATCATCGGTACCATTGTATAATCTATTCAAGTAGAACTTCCTTACATCATCCCAATCAGTAGGAGCATCTCTCACCATAAAACTATCATGGTACCATACTGCCACACTAGTCACAGTCATGACAATGACTTTATTTCTCTCCTCTTCATTCTCTTTCTTCTCTTCCTCATCCATCGTTCTCTTTCTACGGAGACGCTCTAAAAACTCACTCGTTCCATGTGAAGACATATCAAACACTATATAAGACCATACATTATATTCAGCATTAAATGAGAGAAAAACTATCATTGCATTATAATAATTGGAACTAATTCATGAAAGCATGCTACAGACCAACATTGTATTATAATATTCATGAGAGCATGTTGCAGACCAACATTGTATCATAATATTCATAAGAGCATGTTACAGACCAACATTGTATCATAATATGAGGTGCAAGTGAATCATACCAGAAAAGGGCAGGGAAAAAGAAAGAAAATCAAATGACAAATAAGGAAGTTACTAACCAAGTGCAAGTCAATCACACCTAGAAGACAACCCAAGTCACAACCACTCCTGTTGACGCCCTCAAAGCCTAGTGCAAATAACAAAAGGTCAGTGAAAACCATGTGCAAATAAGGAAACACCCATGATACATATACTTGAAACCAAATTAAAATGGTTACTAACAAACATGCGGATGATAATTGGGCAGATGAAGGCGATGACCCAGTGAATGTGCTCACCATAGTTCACTACTCAAGGAGAGGGAGAGAAGAAAGATCTGAGGAAGGAGGGGAGGCAAAGCAGGGGCAGAAAGAAAGGCAGAGGAGCAGGAGGACGAGTAAAGGGAATCGAGGTGTGGAGGCTTTGTATTTGTACTAGGAAAAATCTACGAAGGAGACACCCTGATATTTATTATCTGTAAACTTCTTAGCAACCGACTAGGTTCCCGATCAAGCTCAGCCTCACCTCATGGAGTGGGCCTTTGACAGCAGCGCCTCGCCTCCGGAGCAGAGCAACTCGCCCCTGGTTCTGTGTAGATGAAAAATCTACGGCTGCACAGAGAACAAAAGGGAGAAACTTGAGGATGCGGGGGAAGAAGTAAATTTGCAACTAGTTTTACCCGCTGATGTCGGAGGGCAAGGAGACCTGTTGGTCGCGCAACTATTTTTCAATCGCTCATCGCCTTTCCTTGCATCCATGCACTGCCTCTTTTTTCGTCTATTTGGAAGGGAAGGGGTTATAATCGCAAGCCACCGACGACTACCAGAAGTGAGAAAGGAAATGAGATGGAGAGGAGACAACGGATGATCCGGAAACAAGGGCCAAAGGGGGAGAGGGCGGAGAGGGTAAGGCGGTCGAGTGGTGGATGGGAAAGCGAGTTGTAGAGAGGGGAGTGAGTGAAGGAGAAGGCGCGTGGTTTTCGGCTTCCCTTTTTCGGCGAACCGGTGAGGAGGAGCGGAGGTTACAGTACAGAGAAGAGAAAAGGAGAGGAACGGCTGAGACTGCCACCGGTACGCTGGATGAAGTTAAGGAGGACGAGGCAGTGCTGGAATCAGTGGTGCGTGGTGTCCGGAGAACTACAGGAACATCAGGCCGTTTTTCCTAGGGCTGGAAGCAAAAGAGGGTGAAATCGGGCGAAATCTGAGAAGACGAGGAAGTCGGAGAAGGAAAAAAAAGGTAGAGAACTAACCTGCTCCGCGAGGAAGAGCGAGATGCGCCGAACCCTCGAACTGCAGTCGGATCGCGACTCCCAGCGAGCCCAGCGAACATCGCAGCACCGCGAGCAGCCACCCTGACGACTTCAATCGCGAGCAGTGACGACTTCAATCGCGAGCAGACCCTCGTCGGGGAAGGAGGAGATGATGGGGAAAGGAAAAGAGGTTAGGGTTAAAACCCTAGCGACCCCAGAGAGGATTGGGTGCAAGGGAGGAGCGGCGCTGATGGCGAGAACAGGTAGAGCCCTCGCTCCGTGGTAGCGGCGGAAGGATGTGGGGTAGAAGAAGAGGAGGAGTCGGGGGCGACGGGGGTCGGGAGAGTCGGGGTCGAAGCCCTCGCTCCGTGATTTCCAATCAAACACGCAATGTAAAATGTACATCAAACACGCGTCATCCGATAACACTCTATTAAACGGATGAGTAGGATGAATGATAGTAGCTCATAGCTAAAGTAGAAAATTATGTACAAAACTTGTTGTAGTGAATTAGGTTTGGTATACCCGGCCGCTGTCGTGCGGATTCGGCTCGGCTTGGCCCCCGGGAGTACTGTTGTGCAGGTACGTATTTATCACTTCTTGGGTGGGTCATATCTGGGCTCTGGCATCTGTTTGGAGAGGAAGAGACCTCGGCCGATCATAAAAAAAAAAATTACCTTTGGTACAGCAATTTTGGATCATGTCTTTATTGGACGCGGTTGAAAAGTATGAAAATGAAGAATTCACAGCACTCTGATTTGCGTTATTAGGAGGTGGAATACAGATGCGCCCGAATAGAGAGAAAGATGAAATTTTAGTAAGTTCATCCTCATATTTGGGAATGACCAAGTTGACTGCTCATGTTTAAAAAATTTAACCGTTGTGTGAGCGATCACCACCACTTTTCAAAAGAAATACAAGCATGAGATAGAAAGATAGTACGTTGTGGGATGTGATGAAGAGTATGTTGTTATTTTTAGATCTTATGTTTGGATAGGATGCAGAAATAAAAATAGAATTATATAAATCATTTACATAAAAAATAGAGGTTGGGACCGAAAATTTGGACGTGTTTTACTTTTTCATAATATTTTTGTACACTAATAATTCTTTTATTTAGCCATTGACAAATAAATAATATACAAAAATGTCTTCACCGAAGCAAGGTCAATAAATTGGATTGTCAATCCTTTCTAGATGTTGAAGTCTATAAATCTAAAAATAAAATTATAAGATGAAGAAAATAATCATTGATCCTTATTAGGAGGAACCTGACAACATTTGATCGGTATCCACTCGTCCCTAGAAAAAGTCATTGGTTTTCTAACTGTTGGTTGTTTATTTTTGTATAATTACACCTCTACATACGATAATCTAACATTATTTTTCATTTATTACAACAATCTATTGTTGAGTTTGTGTAATTTTATGCATCTTAGGTGACGAGAATTACAACCAAACAAGTTGCAACATATAATAAACAAGACGATAATTTACATTTTATGAACCAAATAATAATAATAAATTACCAAATCACATAATTTGGCTTTCTTATCTCAGTGTACAGTTAGAGGGCGTCTGGATGAGGACATACAAAGCCTCGATGGTATATACAGATGCTACTAGTTTTAGTATTGAGCCAGTGAAAAGGGGTATAATCAAGTTGTCAACAACAACACTTACATTGTTAAAGTGTTTGAATCTAGAGCAGACATTATGAATTGCCTAGTTTTGCTTAATGCCAAGTTTTTGTTAAGATGGTTAATATTCCAATTTCCTATGGTATTTATTAAATTATATATGATTTTTATGGTGCAGTCCAAGTGGACTAGTTGGATAGAACGGAAAATGAATGTATGGAGTTCCGATTGTATGAGTTTTCAAAGTACACGCATTTTGTTCTTAACAAAAAGCAAAAGTGCATCATTTAGCCGAATTACGAAGTACTTAGTTAGAAGTAAAGTGTAGTATAGGATGGGGTTATATTTTTTATATGACAACCCATCACATTGTAGTGTTTCCTCTTCTCTCTTCTCTACAAACCAACTCCCAAAAAATAACAAGAAAAAATGTCTATTGAACACTATAACAAAACTCTATTTGATCCTACTAAATTGTTATTGGATCCATCCTATAACAAAAATTTCGTGCTTGACCTGGGTGTAGTTTAATTTTCTTGCCTTGTCCACAGTAAGAGATGGTGTGATGTGCTTTGGGTCATATAATATTAGGTTTTGACAGGCATTTTTGAAAGTCGTATTATTAAATGTGTTATGAGACTGGATTAGGTTTACATAAAGTTTGAAATTTTTGGCCCTTGTCCACCAATAGAATACATTACGGGGTTCAAGCCAACAATATGACATACTACGGTGAAATTATACTATAACTAAGTGCAACTTATCTGTTAAAACTACAAACATTGAACACTTATGTAAGATCTCCAAATTCTATAATTTTTGTATGTTATGAATAGCTTAAGATATAATTGTGTAAGTAATAGACTAATAATGTGGATGGGCCAATTGGAAGATCTAAGGTTGAGTCAGAGGCCTTAAAATCCAATGTAATCCCCATTTGGGCTATATGTATAGCAAATAGGCCCATTGGAAGATAGGATAAAGGAGATGGAATTTCGTACATAGCATGATGTAAATAATCTTGAGTAATGATTGATAAACTCATCTGGATATAGTTGGCAAGAATATAGAACATTCCAAAGTGAGTAATGGCCTAGATAATTAAATAAGAAATTATCTATCTTTTAAGTATTCGGTATCAACTAGACCCAAAATGATCTAATATCTGGTATAATATGAGATAATGACTAAAAAGTAGGTAAATCTAAGACTTGGGGTAATTAAGTGGTTAATTGAGACCTAGGTTCCTATATCAAGTAGATACTTGAAATGTAAGCAAAGGACATTTATCATATTCTTTTCGATCCCAAACTTTGCATAAACCTTGATAAATCTAATAAGAAGATGTTCTTAAAGTTTCACGTCGAATGGATAATCCTAACAACCTATGGAGATTCTAGAAGTTTTGGGACATTTTAAATAAAATGAGGCTGATAATGAATGAGATATAAGATATTGGATTTAATACACAAAGTCGAGATAAGCCAGACATTGGGGATGTGACACAGATGCAGCCTAACCCATGTGTCACAGGATGAGTATCCAACAAATGATCTATTGTCATGTACCTCACACCTGGAGTCTAACAGCTCCCAGACTTCCCCTCTCATCTGGTCTCTCTCATCTCCTAACGGTTTCTCTTGAAAATAGTCCCAACAGCTTCGGGAGATCAAGGTGATCTCAACCAACCCCAGTTGTAATCATTATCGTGGCGTGTAGAGATAATGCTTAAAATTCGTGGTTGCCATTAACTTAGGGATAATTGACCACCGCCTCGTCCCTGATCCCCATGACTATTTAAGGGATCAAAGAGCTCCACAACGTCATGAGGAACCTAGCCATGTCTTCTATTGCCCTGAACCACCTTGAAACCTTCCACCAAACTCGACCATCATCTCCAGCAATCTCATCCTTAAGTCGGGGATCCACTGATCCACAAGACAATCCATAAGCCTAGGAGCAATGCCAGACAACCAAGAGTGACGTTCAACTCTTAGCTTTGTTTGAGGAAGCCCAAAAGAGGCTTTCGGTGGTGGATCTATCCCATTGAAGCAGCTCATCGGGCAAATAATCCTAGCCCTCGTGATGGGTTGAGAGTGGTGGAAGAGAACCAAGGAGGTCCCAGAATGCTCAGTTGATGCCTATATCTCATGGAACACGGGTAATTCCATGACACACCAACTGTAATTTTGCTAATCTATAGTCAGATCGGAACATACCCAAATCAGAACATACCTTCCGACTATCATTTTTAGAGCCAAAAGGCTCATTGGCCCCAAGGAGTCCATGTAGACTCAACCCCACTCTTGTCTACGATTGCCAAGGCTAGCAAGTCAAAGTCGACCATGAAGTTGACTCCATGGCAAGCTGTTGGTACGCAAGCTAGCGAGGAAGACAATCCCTGGAGGGATTAGTCTCGTTTTCCCCTAAATCGCATGACATATATGTCACTAAGTACGGTCAATGGTGTAATTTAGCCCCCTCCTAAACCCCTAGCCTATGTGGACGAGGCGATGATGAGGCTCAAGCCCATTGGCTAGACCCAACCTGTGGCATACAAATCACAAAAACATGATTTACTTAAGCGGAATCGTTCATTCGCAGCGGATTACTGAAAAATCACTAAAAATTAAAACCATTTACAAAGAGATCCAAACACATGAAAACTCTTTTATTAAGAACCATTGTATTTCATTTACATCCTGGTTCATAAGTACATATCTTGTACCATTCCTTCTCGAGGATTACAAGCATCAACTGCTCTGTTAAAACTATACACAAGCAGCATAAGAACCTCGAGGCATCATGTCAAAATCTCATATTGATTCATTCAAAGTACCAACTACTAACTCTGAGGACCTGAGAGTACAGAGACGACACATATGACTTTCTATACAAAAAAAATGACATCCAGAGTCTCCACCTAGAGTATTACAGCTGTCCCTATTGTTGTTGCTGCTCTCCCCCTACTTTGGGGTTTTTGCCTCTTTTTCTGCATCTACCTAAAAAGTTGGATCCCACGGGGGTGAGAAAATTAAAAATTGTCCCAACGAGAGATATAACTCTCCGCCAGAAACATTATTATTGTAGGTGATAGAATAAAACTGAGCAGAAGTTCTTTTATATTAACAGTAGTATAATCATTATATGAACAGAATAGGATAATCTCCTTTCTTAAGGAGAACATTGCATCTACCCATGATAGAATTATACATCATTTGTCTACTTTGCAAGGAATGCAAGGAATCATAAATATATCATCTATCAGCTAAAATGCATAAAGAAATATAACATAAGTCAATGATTTTCGTATTCAATCCTTAAGCAAACATGCTATCCGGCTGATTACATTTTACAACCACACTTATGCCCTGAGGAGAGGAGGTATACCGCTCATACTCCAATGTGAAGTCAAAATCGGTGCCATACAAGGTCAATGGTAGAGCCGGCTACCATGACCTCCTTTATCTCGGTCAGTACGAGATTAAATGCAGGACATCTTGTATCTCTGCTAAATAGCTTTCCAGGGTATACTGGCAACTTCGCTATAGAGTTATAGTGGTGATTGTACTCTCTTTGCAATTGAGAGATTTCATGTTTATCTCACATCGATCTGGCATTAATATTATCGGGAGATTCGTGATACATCCATCCCGTTATCGGGGGATTAGTGATACATCCACCCCGACATATATAATGAAGGATTGAGAGATTTAATGTTTATCTCACATCAATTCCTCCATTAGGGCGTAAGGATATTTTCTCCCATCACCCCCGCATATTCAAAAATATGCATTCCGGGTTATGCCGCAGAGCAACCCGTTTCACCATCCAGCAAATTCTGACACTGATGGTTATATGGCCAGGGCACTACATGATGAGATTTCACTTGATTAATTAAGTGCATTATTGTATTCTTTTAGCATCAGTCAAGTTCTCAAAACATTATTATGACAAATGCTACAAAGAAAAGTATAATTCATCTATCAAGTACTTTTCAAAACTTTATAGAACATTGGGATCTTAATTCCTTGTCACATCATGGGCATTCTCATCCCTTATAATCTCATCATCATGATTATGGAATATGGGTATTCAAACCCTCAGCTCATCGAAGAACACTTGTTACCACTTATTAGGTAACTATTACCTTCAGGTCATCTGACCAAGGTAAACATGATACTTGTTACACAAGCATCTCACATGGCTCTCAAAGCCCATTTAGTCTCTTGTTACCTCTTTCTGGGCAACAAAGCATATAATGGCTCACAAGGCCTATAAATCATTTAAATAATTAACACATCATAGCTCATACCTGGCTATGCTCATCATCTCATGATCACCTGTATGATCATTACATAATAACAGTTGTATCAATTACATATCAGCACTATGCAATGTAAGAGTAGCATCATTATTCCCTTATTTAGGGTTAGGATTTCTCTTACATATCATCACCATTCATTAGATTTAGGGCTTTCCATAATTAACCATTTAGGTTCTCAAGATCATATTATTAATGATCAAGCCCTAATTCATTGCTCCACACTGTTAGGAGCCAAAATTAATAACATAAGTATGTAATCATGCTTATTTATTCTCATCACTTATCATTAAATGAATTATCAACACAAGATATAAGTTCCTCTCTCAACTTTACCGGAATATGATTACATCATACTTTATTGATTTGGTTTAACCTTTTCACAAGGCATATTAGCCTACACTTATCAAAGTGCATTACATCTTAATGTAACAATTGACATGACACACTTCATGTGTTACTCATCCAAGTATATTAGATTTAGAATACATCAAGGTGTATCAATCTTGAGGTGCTGGATGTGATATCTATCATGTATTGATGTATCACATCCCTCATCACCTTTATCTTAAGTTCATCAACTTATCTTGTATTAGGGTATCTCCCATCCTAATACTCCATGCACCAGTTCATCAGATTTATCATGTAATGTATTGGTCATAAGTCACTTATTTGAATTGTCCAACTATCTTAAATGATATGGACTCATCTCAAGTTAAGGAACTATTGATATAAAGATATCCATTATCAACCTCTTTAGGTGTTTCACTTATCAAGATATATTAGTCATCATTCCATTATTAGGAATAGGGTTTTCCATCTTTATAAATTAGGGTTCACATAACATCTTCCCATATATGGGTTTCACGTATACTTGAAATTAGGGTTTCTCATCTCAACCCAAAGTTAGGTTTATGGTTTATCATCATATTTCCCAAGATTAGGGTTTCATGCTCTATAACCCAAAATTAGGGCTTCACATACCTTTACCCTATATCAGGTTAGGATTTCATATTAGGGTTTCATATAGCATTATATAGCATTACCATGGGATTAGAGTTCACATCACATATATGTATTAGGGTTTCACTTAACATTACCCTTGATTAGGGTTTCACAGGGCTCCACCCTTAATTTAGGGTTTCACATGACATCACCCTTGATTAGGGTTTCACATGGCTTCACCCTTAATTTAGGGTTTCACATGACATCACGATTAATTAGGGTTTCTCATAACTTCACCCTTAATTTAGGGTTTCACATGACATCACCCTTAATTAGGGTTACACCAATTAATGCCCTCAATTAGGGTTAGGGTTCATCAACCTTCTCAATTAGGGTTTCATGATCTCTTTATCAAGAATCATACCCTAATTATATATTTTATTTGTATTGAAAGTATTGAGGATTAATCACTACATGTTTATCACTCATGTATGGATTCCTCTCTCTCTCATCCTCTCTAGGATGTTGATCACTTCAAACTTAATTAGATTAGGTCAACTCCTCATTTATGTATACACACTTAGAGTTAGTTTAGTATGTTGGGATGTTGCTTCTATAAGCATCAAGAATTGACCAATCAAAAGGTACTAATCACTTAAGTACCTTGAAGGTACAACCATTGTAATTAATCTCCTTTGATAAACATCATCAACAATTATGGGGTTGATTAATCTCTCATAGCTTTGAGACTATTAGATCTCCAAAAGGTTTTATTACTTTTGAACCTTCAAACAGTTTTGACCTCCTTGACCTTCAAATAGTCTTGGAGTTACATGACCTTCAAACGGTCTTGGTTTAATTATATCTCCATATGGTCTTGAGGTGCTTGACCTCCAATCGGTCTTGCCCTAACTTCTTCAATCGATTTTAAAACTGTTTGCTCAATTGATATTGAATGAACCTCAAACGATTTTGACCTCCTTGACCTTCAAACAGTCTGAAGACCATTTGATCTCAAACAGTTTTAAGACCGTTTTGACTCAAACGGTCTCAAGACCGTTTGGTCCAAACCACCGTAAAACCGATTGGACCAATTAGGGTTTCCTTCAACCAATTGATTGGTTTTAGGGTTTGCTTTATTGAATCAATTATCAATTGAACTATTGAAAGTTATCCAATTACAACACTTGGATCTTCAACCATCCATCACAGCCTTTGAACTCCAAATGGTCTTGATACCGTTTGCCTCCAAACGGTCTTGAGAATGTTTGGACCATCAACCAAATAATCGATCCAATTCAATTAGAAATTCTTCAATCAATCAATTAGGGTTTGCAATCCATTGATCATCCTTCTAAAATTAATTATAATCAAGTCAATTTGAGCCATTAAATCTTCATCAATCACATCAGCAATTAACCCCAAATGGTTTTGAAGTTTAATTTACCCATTCAGTCTTGAGATCCATTACCCATTCGATTTTGGACTCAATTACCCATTCGATCTTGTAGTTAATTACCCATTCGGTCTTGTACTAATTTACCCATTCAGTTTGAAGAAGATTACCCATTCAGTCTTGGGTACAACTAATCATTCGGTCTTGGGTACAACTACCCATTCGGTTTTGAAACCGAATCAATTCAAACGATTTTTGAAACCGAATGAACTCAATTGGTTTTGAAGACTGATTGCCCCCTTCCTTTGTTGAGGTGTGTGCTTAAGATGACATTATCATATTCAAGCTTAAAACCTTTGAAATCAGTTGTGATTCTTATGGTGATTTCAACAATTAATCAAAAGGAAATCAAGATAGAAGAAAGGTTCAACATATAATGAACAAATTGTAAGCAATAATGACATTTAAGGGTTCAAGTTATATAACCCGCCTTCAAAGTTGAATCCAAGCTTCAACCTTCACGTATTCAATGGTGAATGAAGCTTTCTCAACCTCCCAAGGTCCGTCCTCAAGCTTTTGAGTGAAAAGAATTGGCTAGGATTGAAGATTGAATGGAGAAAAAAGAAATCAAGCATTGATTTTCGCTTTCCACCATGAAATCAAGGTTGAAGATGACTATGGAGCTTACCTACATGTTGGGGCACGTCCTCCTATTTCTCCTAAGCTCCCTTGTGCACGTCCAAAGCAAGGAAATAAAGAAGGATCGAAAAAGCCTTTCATGTGGGTTGAAAATGGGATGTATATAAGGATATTTCATGAGAGAGAAAGTGATAATTAATTCCTTCAACTCCCAAAATTGGTGCCACATACTCCCCTGAATCCCTTGCAGACGAAGCCATCTCCCCCACCTTGTAATTCCTCTTCATTATCCATGAATTAAAAGAAAACAAATTAAGCACCTTAACCATTATAATAATAATATCCAAAATTGAGTGGATATTACTTTTTAGTTAACTAATGTGAGTGGGCTCTCCACTCACTTTAGATATTTTATGGACTTTTCAAGGCACAAGGATGTTCACACTTACACAAATTCAACCATCTGATTTTTGGTTGAATGGCACTTCAATTAATATATTTATTTTTGCATTAAATTGAATTAGGGTTTCAATTATGCTTAAATTTTGATTATTTTAATATCAAGATTATCTCTCCTCCAAAGAGATTCAAATGAGATGCCCCTCTCATTTTATTTTCTCTACATGATGTCAAGAAACATGAGGGACTCTCTAGAAGTGGTATTTTGCATTTTGAACCCTAGGTTTTGGGTAAATTGCACATTGCACCAAAACTAGGTTTAATGCACAAACATTGCTTAATAAGCTCTTTCTTGGTGCTCAGGCTTTCACAAGCCATACCTCTGCATCATTCTCATTCTTATGATGCTTAAAAACTTGAGGAACATTTTATCATGTGATATTTTCAAGTTAACCCCTCAACTTGGGTAATTTGCACTTTAGTCCAAAACAAGCAAAACATTGTTTCAACATTATTCAAAAAGGACTAAAATTGAAACATAAGTTCCTCCTGAGCCTTAATTACTTTTAAAAAGATAAGAGAAAGCATGTGATTATCTTTCTTAAACAAAACATCTAGGATTAAAGCATAACCCAGGTCAGGGGTGTTACAAATTATAAACCCCTAACAAGGATTTCGTTCCCGAAATCCCAGGTAAAGGAAGACAATTATTATTTACTCATCATATCATCAAGTCTCCACATAACATCTTAATGTCATGGAGATGCCATAGATATTTGATCAACACAAAGTTCTTCCACACAAGATTATCATAGAATCTTGTCATACACGACACATACTCTACTATTTCTTTTCATTATTGAGTGTAGAGTCAACTTTGTGTCAAATAACATTTTTCTTGTCAAAGATACATTATACATACCTCATTCTATTCAGGTGTCAAACCTCACTGATTTATCACCTTTTTTGTAAGGACCCTGACCTCAGTTTAGGGCTTATCATGTTTGTTTTTCTTAACCCTGATGCTTAGTTGCCTGCTAATCACCTTTGGTGGTGATTAGGGTTTGTTGGTGCTTTGTTGAGAGCTGGAGGTGCTACTTGCAATTAACCCAAGTCTAGGGTTTGTGGGCAAGTTTGCCACCTTGTGAGGTGTTCATCCCTCTCCTTGCTTCCTCTAGTGTTGAGAGGAATGTTTGGGCTCATTGCTTGAGCTCCTTTGGGCTTGTTGGGCCTTGTGGTGCATTGCCTTTGCCTCTTTGGACCTTGTGTCGGGCAAGAGTGCCATGTATCGGCCTAGGTGTGTCGGCACGTGCTTGTGTCAGCCTGTGGTGTGTCTCCCAGGGTGTGTGTCGGCCATGGTGTGGGTGTGTCGCCCATGGACCCTTTGACCTCGTTTGTGTCACCACTAGTGGACACTTGGAGCTTGATGCTTACATGTGGCAATGGCCTTGGACATGTGTTTAGGACATGTTAGAGTGGTGGTTTTGCACATGGACAAGTGTCCCTAGGTGGGCGACACCTTGCCTTGTCTTTCCTTGGTTTCTCCTCCATCCTCTCCTATATATGTGCTTCCTTTCTCTTGCTAAGGATCCCTTTAGTTCCTTAGTCTCCCTCTCTCTTGGTGCACGACACCCCTCTTCTTTTGCAAGCTTTGTGGTTGATCCTTGCCTAGGAGTCTCCTTCTTCCTCTAGTGGTGGCCGAACCCTAGTATGTCTTGCTCTTCTTCCTTGGTGGTGCTTGGAGCTTGGAGCTTGCTTAAGGCGGGTTACATAACTCCTAACCCTGACTACACTACCTTCTTCTATGTTCTTATATGTTGCTTATGATCATATCGGCTATGTGTGTTGCTAGTTTGGTTTCTTGTTTAGTTGTCCTTGTTGGCCGAACCATGTTCTAGGGTTTCTTGTTGAGCAACACCCCTCTCCCTCCTTGGTCTTTAGAAGTGAGCTTGGACTCTAGAAATATGAGCAATACTCCTCTCTTGTTTGAGTTGAGAGGTGAGCTTGTATTCTAGTTGCTTGAGCAACACCCTTCTCTCACCATGGATTCTAGAGGTGAGCTTTGTAGTGGTTGTAGACCTTGGTTGTGGTTGAACCTTGTGTTTCCCGATTGGTGTTAAGAAGCTTGGCAAGATCCCTCTCTCTTGATAGTTGAGAGGTGAGTCATCTTCTTGATCCATTAGGGTTTTGGTGCCCTTGCGCTTGAGGTCGATGGTGACCCTGTCAGGTTGCATCTTGGCCGATATGGCTTGGGGTTGGCGTTGCCTGATACCCCTCTTGACCTAGAGCCTTGGACGATATGTTGTGGCTGTGTCGGGCGTTGCACGTGGTTCCTGCCTTGTGTGTGTGTCGGGCATCACACTTTGATGAGTAACCAGCCCGATACACTTAGCCTATGTGATGGCTTGGTGTCGTTGTGCTTTGAGGCGTGGAGTTTGTTAGCTAGTTCTGTGGTGTTGTGGCGAGCCTCACACCAGTCTTTGCCCTGTGTGTCGGCCGATAGGTCCAGGCTAGGCTAGCTGAGCGACAAGCTCCTTGTTGCCCGAATGAGTTGCATCCTTTGAGGCCGTTATACCCTTGGGCATTATGCGTCGTCTAGTGGTGATGCCTGATACACATGTTGCATGACACGCCTTTGGGCCTAACTGCACAATATGCTGGTAACTGATATGCCTGGGTTGCCCGATACAGTTAGATGCACGACACACATTACACGTTATGCTGGTGCACGAGATGGTTTGGTTCCTTGTTGACCGATACACCCTAGGTAGCCCGACACCCTTACTGGTAGGCTTGGCCGATATGTGCTGGTCTGCTTGACCGTTATGTGTTTATAGTGTTGGGTGATAGGGGAGAGTGCCCTGCCCGAGGGTAGTGGGCGCTTCTAGTGAGGGTCTTGTTCCTTCTGGAAACCGATATGCTAGTTCTTGTTTATGCATCACGTTTGGTTTATAATGGTGACCCTTGATATGCTTGATAAAGTAGATCACATCTATGTATCTTGACATGACATTCCATGTGTTTATGATCATCTTAAATGATATAAATAATGCAGAGTAAATGATAAGCATATCAAATGCTTTCCATGATGATATGACCTATGTCTATGGTCACAGGTTGAGGCATGAATGATAACGTATATAATCATCAATGTTGCCCTATGTTGATAATATGAATCTTTTGTTAATTCATGATAAGTGTGTATACTAACCATGCAGGTGACTCATACAGTTGCATAGCTAGGAATAAGGGCTATGAGGTATATATATGTTTGACTAACACTGCTTTGATGGTTACTCTTGATGATGAGATAATATGCTCGATGTGTTTTGGTCTGAGGACCTGGAATGGCTAAAGTGCCAGTTGAGGTGTTATCCTTTGATGATGATCTGGGATTGATATCCCAAGTGATGAGATTGCATGTTGAGGTAGTGGTTTCTTGTGATTGGGGATTGAGATCCCAAAATAGCATGATGGTGGCAATAATAATGTAGTTTTACGTTATGCATATGTTACAACTTGGTTGCCTCAATAATCCACTTAAAATATACTAACTAATCACAGTGGAACATATCATGTAGTTTGCCCTAGCCATAGATCCATCATCGTCAGGAGCTGGTGATGGTGAAACGGGTTCTCCTGCGGGTTAACCCGGAGCGCATATTGTTGAGTATGCGAGGTTTCTTCTAGCCTAAAGTGAGGAGGTAAGAGTGCAACTTCGGTTGTAGACTCTAGGGTGCAGATTCAGGCCCGTAGCCCAAATATGATAAAGAGCATGGTGAACAGGCCCATGGCTCAGGATGTGTGATATGGGAGCATGAATGTGTTCATGGCTCAGAGCATGGTGAATAGGCTTGTGGCTCAGTTTCACTAGCGTTGATACCTATATCGAGGCGGGCTAGGCAGAGGGTAGCCTGACCCTGTGGCTGGGGCCACTTAAGCATGAGACTGCGGTCCTGCTTGTGTTGTACTCGTACATTGACCACGAGGTGGGAGGTCGTGGAGTCTGGCTCTTCCATTGACCTTGTATGGCACAAGCTTTGGGTTTCGCAACCGTCGGTTGGATCTGAGTGGTACGGCTGACTTCCTCAGGGCATAATAATATGTAATCCTGCCGAATAGTATTTATTACTTAAGACAAAACACAGAACATTGGTTGAGACCTTGCTTGCGTAGTTGATCTCGTTATACTTGCAGTTACCTATACGTTCCTTGTGTTATGTGGTAAGATCTTATAAATCTTATCTTGTTAATCATGTTCCATAATGAAATACTTGGGTACATGCCTTATGTACATCTTGGTAAGCTTGATGGTATGAATATCTTTACTTCATAAACTGCTCTTGTTATACCTTCTATTAGTTATCTGCCGCTTTTACTTTAATCCTTTTATGGTTTTGTAGTTTCGGCGGGGAGTTATGTTTCTCGCTGGGACTGTGTGTCTCACCCCGCTGGTTTACAACCTTTTAGGTGTTCGAGCTAGACGTGGTGGTGGTCGTGGAGTTGCGGCCGAGTAGCAAGACGAACAGTAGAAGGCAAGAGATGGACATGCTATTTTGGTCGTTTTGTAGTAGAGTCTTAGAGTCATCCCTGTACTCTCAGGTCCTTGGAGGCATTTTGATGTTGTTTCACGATGTATAGTTGTTGATGCTTTATATATCCTGCTGCTGGTCGGATGTGGGCCGTTATGTATATATAACATGTGATGAACTCATGTGATGACAGGACAGCTGATCTCCTAAGCTGTGAACACGTATCAAGGCTTGTAAATGTTTATATGACCTGTTTTCTTACAGGATGTGGATCAGAATGTAATAGTTTATTAGTTTATCTGCTTTCTACAATCGGTTTTAATTAACCCGTGTTTTTGGTCATTTGTGGTTTATGGTGTTTTCTGCATGTTTTCGCGTAACACCTCGCTGTCTGTGTGATAGTGGGATGTGTTGCCACAAGTTTTGGTATCAGAGCCCTAGGTTCACTGAGTCTACAGGGATATAGGACTAGGTTGTGTCTGTTCTTGTGAGTCTTCCAGATTTTCTTATAATCATCTTCTGCCCTCAGCGGAAGAAAAGCCAAAATGTCTGGAAACCATGAAGAACATGCTGTTGAGAATAGCGATGCTACATCAGTTGATGGAGCTATAGGGCAGGCACATGAAGATCGGGTGCCTGAGGTCCCCCAACCTGACCCAGCCATTCTTGAACACCCTGCCTACCAACAGCTTATGGGGCAGATGATGGCTATAATGAATCTCATGGTAGAAAGATTACTAGTACCTCCACCAAGAGCACAGGCTCCCCATGGTGAAACATCGGGTATTGGGAAGACCTTTGAGCGGCTTCGCCGAGTCAGAGCTTCGGATTATGCTGGAGCGGCTGATCCAGCGGATGCAGATCTGTGGCTGACAAGTCTTGAGAAGGCTTTTCGTATCCTCGACATCCCCAAAGCAGACAAAGTCAAGCACACTGACTACCTTATGAAGGGTAGTGCTGGTCACTGGTGGACCATCAAGGAGGAGAAGCGACCTGGTGAGGTGATCGGTTCGGAGATTTTTCAGCGTGAGTTCGTCAGTAGATACTTTTCGAAGACGTATCTGGATGAGAAGATCATTCAGTTTGAGAGCTTGCGACAAGGAACGATGAACATCACTGAGTATGAGGCCAAGTTCATGGATCTATTAAGGTTTTGTCCTCACATGGCAAGAATGGATGAAGAGCGAATCAGACATTTTGAGAAGGGTCTGAGTGCTGAGCTGACAACACCTGTTTCTGCGTTGGAGAACCGTGAGCGGTTTGCTACGTTTGTGGAGTCTGTCCAGAGGATTGAACGGTTAGTTAGGGAGAAAAGAGAATCCATGTCTAAGAAGAGGCCTGCTCAGTTCCAGGGACAGAGGTTTGGTGGCTTCAAGAAGTCAAGGTTTTCAGCACCTTCCGTGATGAGAGGTTCCAGTGGACCATCGCAGTGGTCTCCGAGTAAGGGAAGAGGATATGTTTCTTCACCGTCAAAGGCACATAGTACAGCTTCAGTGGCAGTGAAGGGCCATCTAGGCCACGGTTCGAAGATAGGGTATGCCATATGTGTGGTCAGACCAGGCATTTCAAGTTAAATTGCCTGAGTAGAGATGTTGAAGTGACACAACAGCCAAGGCAGAATCAACAAGGGTCAGATAGACAGCAGCCCAATAGTAGTAGAGGGCGAGGACGTGGTCAAGCGTCACAAGTGGGATCGTCTTCTCAAGGAAGCAGAGGACGTGGACAACAATCAACATATCGATTTTATGCTATGAGTCAGCCGGAGGGGATAGTCAACTCGCGAGTGGTGGCAGGTCAGATGGAGTTATTTCATTCTGATATGTCTTCTTCTTGCTTTATATCTGTTCTGGTTGACTCGGGTGCTACACACTCTTTTATCGCCTATAGTCTGCTTGAAAACTATCGTTTACATGTTAGTTGTAAGAAGGATAGCTTGCTGTTAAAAACCCCTCTTGATGGTTCCTCGATGCTTCGAGAAGAGTGTCTATCTTGTGTCTTATCTTTTTCGGGACACAGTATACAAGTGGATCTTATACCACTTGATATGCATGGGTTTGATGTGATTCTTGGGATGGATACCTTGGAGAAGTATAAGGTTGTTTTGGACTGTGGTTCCAAGTAGGCAGTATTTGATGATGGCGGTAAGAAGTGGATTTTCCAAGGAGATAGGAAGATTCTTCCAACGTGTCTAGTCTCAGCTATGGTGGCAGAAAAGTTGCTACGACAAGGATGTGAGGCGTTCTTAGCTCACGTGGTGGATATCAAGGAAAAGGGTCCTAGCCTTGAGGAAGTGTCGGTTGTCCGAGAGTTTGCCGATGTGTTTCCTGATGAATTCCCTGGTGTTCCTCCACCCCGAGAGATTGATTTTGAGATCAATCTGGTTCTAGGAACGCAGCCAGTTGCACAGACACCGTATAGGATGGCTCCAGTAGAGATGGCAGAACTTAAGAAGCAGTTGTAAGAGTTGTTGGAGAAAGGTTTCATCCGACTGAGTACGTCACCTTGGGGTGCTCCAGTGTTGTTCGTTAAGAAGAAGGACGGTTCGATGCGATTATGTATAGATTACCGACAGTTGAACAAAGTCACGATCAAGAACAAGTACCCGTTACCGAGGATAGATGATATGTTTGATCAGTTGTGTGGTGCTACTATGTTTTCAAAGATCGATCTACGGTCCAGATATCATCAATTGAGGATTAAGGCAGATGACATACCAAAGTCAGCCTTTAGGACGAGGTATGGTCACTTTGAGTGGTTATGCCGTTTGGGCTAACCAATGCACCTGCTGCTTTCATGGATTTGATGAACCAAGTGTTCCGTCCGTTCCTAGATCAATTTGTTGTAGTCTTTATATATGACATCTTAATCTATAGTCGGGACAAGCAAGAGCATGAGCGACATCTTCGACTAGCGTTGACTCTTCTTCGCCAACATCAGTTGTATGCCAAGTTCAGTAAGTGTGAGTTCTGGTTGGAAGAAGTAACTTTCTTGGGTCATGTGATATCTGCAGAAGGAGTCAAAGTGGACCCGAAGAAGGTGGAGTCTATTGCAGAACGGGAACAACCGAAGACGCCGACAGAAGTTCGTAGTTTCTTGGGTTTAGCAGGATACTACCGAAGGTTTATCAAGGACTTCAGTGTGATTGCATTGCTAATGACGAAGTTGACTAGGAAGGATGTACCTTTTGTCTGGGATGATCGTTGTCAGCAAGCTTTCTAAAGTTTGAAGGAAAAGCTGACTAGTGCTCCAGTGCTAGTGCTGCCAGAGCCTGGAAAAGGCTATGTTGTTTTCTGTGATGCTTCCAAGAAAGGTTTAGGATGTGTGCTGATGCAGGAAGATCATGTGGTTTCTTTTGCTTCGCGGCATCTTAAGAAACACGAGGAGAACTATCTGACTCATGATTTGGAGTTGGCAGTGGTGGTTCATGCGTTAAAGATTTGGAGACACTATCTTTACGGGGAAGTGTGTCAGATCTTTACGGATCATAAGAATCTGAAGTACATCTTTTCGCAGTATGAGTTAAACATGCAACATCGTCGATGGATGGAGTTAATCAATGATTACGACTACACCATCGAGTATCATCCTGGTAAGGCGAATGTGGTAGCTGATGCGCTTAGCTGAAAGTCTTCTTCTTTTCCGTCAAAGAAGGCACTGTTGAGTTCCCTGGTATGCCATAGACGGGATATGTTTGTTTCCTTGCGACAAATGAATGTGCAGATGGAAGTTTCCGTGTTAGCTGGACTTTTAGCATAGATGCAAGTCAAGCCTACACTGAGACAACAGATCAAAGATGCACAAAAAACAGATGATACAGTACAGTTGATCAGATCAGAGTTCGGTAGCGAAAAGCGTGATGGGTTCCATGAGTCCGAGGATGGACTAGTTTGCTATCGTGATAGGATGGTGGTCCCTGATGTTGACGATCTGAGGAATTTAGTGCTCAAGAAAACACACACGTCGATGTATGCTATGCATCCAGGAGTCACCAAGATGTATCATAGTCTGAAGGACCTATATTGGTGGCCCGGCTTGAAGAAAGATGTAGCTGAGTTTGTGGCTAGGTGTGCGGTTTGTCAGCAAGTCAAGGCGAAGCATTAAAAGCCGGCAGGTACGTTGCAACCCCTGCCAATACCGCATAGGAAATGGGATCATATAACCATGGATTTCATAGTTAGTCTGCCCGGGACAACTAGGAATCATGATTCCATTTGGGTAATAGTGGATAGATTGACGAAGTCTGCCCATTTCATACCAGTAAAGACAATGTATACAGCCGAGAAGCTCGCTCGAGTATATGTGGATGAGATAGTACGTTTGCACAGTGTGCCAGAGATGATAGTTTCGGACAGAGGTCCTCAGTTCACGAGTCGTTTCTGGGAATAGTTGCACAAAGCGTTGGGAACGCAGTTGAGGTTCAATACTGCCTTCCACCCGCAGACAGATGGACAGTCTGAGAGGACTATTCAGACTTTGGAGGATCTCCTTCGAGCTTGTGTTTTGCAGTTCCTAGGTTGTTGGGACATGCATCTCAATTTGATAGAGTTTATCTACAACAATAGTTATTAACGGAGCATTGACATGGCTGCTTATGAGGCCTTATATGGCAGGAAGTGCAGATCTCCGTTGTGTTGGTATGAGTCTGGTGAATATCAGCTTTTGGGTCCTGAGTTAGTGCAACAGACGACAAAAAAGATCAAAGTGATACAACAACAGTTGAAAGCGGCACAGGACAGGCAAAAGTCTTACGTAGACAATCGTCGACGACCTTTGGAGTTCCAGGTAGGAGACAAAGTGTATCTTAAAGTTTCGCCGTAGAAAGGTGTGTTGAGGTTTGGCCAGAAGGGTAAGTTAGAACCCAAATATATGGGGCCATACCTGGTTATCGCACAAGTTGGCAAAGTAGCTTACGAGTTAGAGTTGCCGCCAGAGTTGCACATGTTACATCTAGTGTTCCATGTCAGTATGCTGAAGAAAATTCATCCAAATTCAGGAACAATGTTACAGCCAGTCGAAGTTGATCTTGATGAAGATGTGACCTACGAGGAAGGCCCTGTGACGATCCTTGATAGAAGAATTAAGAAGCTGAAGAGGAAGGACCTGGTTCTTGTGAAGGTTCTTTGGCATCATCGTGGTGTTGAGGAAGCCACGTGGGAGCTTGGGGAAGAGATAAGGAGGAAGTATCCCTGGCTTTTCTCTTTGGATTTCGGGGACGAAATCCCTTTGTAGGGGGTTAGCTTGTAAGGACCCTGACCTCCATTTAGGGCTTATCATGTTTGTTTTGCTTAACCCTGATGCTTAATTGCCTACTAATCACCTTTAGTGGTGATTAGGGTTTGTTGGTGCTTTGTTGAGAACTAGAGGTGCTACTTGCAATTAACCCAAGTCTAGGGTTTGTGGGCAAGTTTGCCACCTTGTCAGGTGTTCCTCCCTCTCCTTGATTCCTCTAGTGTTGAGAGGAAGGTTTAGGCTCGTTGCTTGAGCTCCTTTGGGCTTGTTGGGCCTTGTGGTGCATTGACTTTGCCTCTTTGGACCTTGTGTCAGGCAAGAGTGCCATGTATCGGCCTATGCTTGTGTCGGTCTGTGGTGTGTCGCCCAGGGTGTGTGTCGGCCATGGTGTGGGTGTGTCTCCCATGGACCCTTTGACCTCGTTTGTGTCACCACTAGTGGACACTTGGATCTTGATGCTTGCATGTGGCAATGGCCTTGGACATGTGTTTAGGACATGTTAGAGTGGTGGCTTTGCACATGGACAAGTGTCCCTAGGTGGGCGACACCTTGCCTTGTCTTTCCTTGGTTTCTCCTCCATCCTCTCCTATATATATGCTTCCTTTCTCTTGCTGAGGATCCCTTTAGTTCCTTAGTCTCCCTCTCTCTTGGTGCACGACACCCCTCTTCTTTTGCAAGCTTGGTGGCCGATCCTTGCCTAGGAGTCTCCTTCTTCCTCTAGTGGTGGCCGAACCCTAGAGTGCCTTGCTCTTCTTCCTTGGTGGTGCTTGGAGCTTGGAGCTAGGAGCTTGGATCTTGCTTAAGGCGGGTTACATAACTCCTAACCCTAACTACACTACCTTCTTCTATGTTCTTATATGTTGCTTATAATCATATCGGCTATGTGTGTTGCTAGTTTGGTTTCTTATTTAGTTGTCCTTGTTGGCCGAACCATGTTCTAGGGTTTCTTGTTGAGCAACACCCCTCTCCCTCCTTGGTCTTTAGAAGTGAGCTTGGACTCTAGAAATATGAGCAATACTCCTCTCTCGTTTGAGTTGAGAGGTGAGCTTATATTCTAGTTGCTTGAGCAACACCCTTCTCTCATCATGGATTCTAGAGGTGAGCTTTGTAGTGGTTGTAGACCTTGGTTGTGGTTGAACCTTGTATTGCCCGATTGGTGTTAAGAAGCTTGGTAAGACCCCTCTCTCTTGATAGTTTAGAGGTGAGTCATCTTCTTGATCCATTAGGGTTTTGGTGCCCTTGTGCTTGAGGTCGGTGGTGACCCTGTCGGGTTGCATCTTGGCCGATATGGCTTGGGGTTGGGGTTGGCGTTGCCCGATACCCCTCTTGACCTAGAGCCTTGGACGATATGTTGTGGCTGTGTCGGGCATTGCACCTGGTTCCTGCCTTGTGTGTGTGTCGGGCATCACACCTTGATGAGTAACCTGCCCGATACACTTAGCATGTGTGATGGCTTGGTGTCGTTGTGCTTTGAGGCATGGAGTTTGTTAGCTAGTTCTGTGGTGTTGTGGCAGGCGTCACACCAGTCTTTGCCCTGTGTGTCGGCCGATAGGTCCAGGCTAGGCTAGCTGAGCGACAGGCTCCTTGTTGCCCGAATGAGTTGCATCCTTTGAGGTTGTTATACCCTTGGGTGTTATGCCTTGTCTAGTGGTGTTGCCCGATACACCTGTTGCACGACACGCATTTGGGCCTAGCTGCACGATATGTTGGTAACCGATATGCATGGGTTGCCTGATACAATTAGATGCACGACACACGTTGCACGTTATGCTGGTGCATGAGATGGTTTGGTTCCTTGTTGACCGATACACCCTAGGTAGCCCGACACCCTTGCTGATAGGCTTGGCCGATATGTACTGGTCTGCTTGACCGTTATGTGTTTGTAGTGTTGGGCGATAGGGGAGAGTGCCCTGCCCGAGGGTAGTGGGCACTTCTAGTGAGGGTCTTGTTCCTTCTGGAAACCGATATGCTAGTTCTTGTTTATGCATCATGTTTGGTTTATAATGGTGACCCTTGATATGCTTGATAAAGTAGATCACATCTATGTATCTTGACATGACATTCCATGTGTTTATGATCATCTTGAATGATATAAATAATGCGGAGTAAATGATAAGCATATCAAATGCTTTCCATGATGATATGACCTATGTCTATGGTCACAGGTTGAGGCATGAATGATAACGTATATGATCATCAATGTTACCCTATGTTGATAATATGAATCTTCTGTTAATTCATGATAAGTGTGTATAATAACCATGCATGTGACTCATACAGTTGCATAGCCAGGAATAAGGGATATGAGGTATATATATGTTTGAGTAACACTACTTTGATGGTTACTCTTAATGATGAGATAATATGCTCGATGTGTTTTGGTCTGAGGACTTGGGATGGCTAAAGTGCCAGTTGAGGTGTTATCCTCTGATGATGATCTGGGATTGATATCCCAAGTGATGAGATTGCCTATTGAGGTAGTGGTTTCTTGTGATGGGGGATTGAGATCCCGTAATAGCATGATGGTGGAAATAATAATGTAGTTTTACGTTATGCATATGTTACAACTTGGGTGCCTCAATAATCCACTTAAAATATACTAACTAATCACAGTGGAACATATCATGTAGTTTGCCCTTGCCATAGATCCATCATCGTCAGGAGCTGGTGATGGTGAAATGGGTTCTCCTGTGGGTTAACCCAGAGCGCATATTGTTTAATATGCGAGGTTTCTCCTAGCCTAAAGTGAGGAGGTAAGAATGCAACTTCGGTTGTAGACTCCAGGGTGCAGATTCAGGCCCGTAGCCCAAATATGATAAAGAGCATGGTGAACATGCCCATGGCTCAGGATGTGTGATATGGGATCATGAATGCGTTCATGGCTCAGAGCACGGTGAACATGCCCGTGGCTCAGTTTCACTAGCATCGATACCTGTACCGAGGCGGGCTAGGTAGAGGGTAGCCCGACCCTGTGGTTGGGGCCACTTAAGTATGAGACTGGGGTCCTGCTTGTGTTGTACTTGTGCACTGACCACGAGGTGGGAGGTCGTGGAGTTCGACTCTTCCATTAACCTTGTATGGCACTGACTCCGGGTTTCGCAGTCGTTGGTTGGATCTAAGCGGTACAGCTCACTTCCTCAGGGCATAATAATATGTAATCCAGTCGAATAATATTTATTGCTTAAGACAAAACACGGAACATTGGTTGAGGCCTTGCTTACGTAGTTGATCTCGTTATACTTGTAGTTACCTATACGTTCCTTGTGTTATGTGGTAAGATCTTATAAATCTTATCTTGTTAATCATGTTCCATAATGAAATACTTGGGTACATGCCTTACGTACATCTTGGTAAGCTTGATGGTATGAATAGCTTTACTTCATAAACTGCTCTTGTTATACCTTCTATTAGTTATCTGCCGCTTTTGCTTTAATCCTTCTATGGTTTTGTAGTTTCGGCGGGGAGTTATGTTTCTCGCTGGGACTGTGTGTCTCACCCCGCTGGTTTACAACCTTTTAGGTGTTCGAGCTAGATGTGGTGGTGGTCGTGGAGTTGCGGCCGAGCAGCAAGACGAGCAGTAGAAGGCAAGAGATGGATCTGAAGATGTAGCCGAGTTCGTGGCTAGGTGTGCAGTTTGTCAGCAAGTCAAGGCGGAGCACCAAAAGCTGGTAGGTACGTTGCAACCCTTTCCGATACCGCAATGGAAATGGGATCATATAAGCATGGATTTTGTAGTTGGTCTGCCAAGGACAACTAGGAATCATGATTCCATTTGGGTAATAGTGGACAGATTGACGAAGACTGCCCATTTCATACCAGTAAAGACAATGTATATAGTCGAGAAGCTCGCTCGAGTATATGTGGATGAGATAGTACGTTTGGACGGTGTGCCAGAGACGATAGTTTCGGACAGAGGTCCTCAGTTCACGAGTCGTTTCTAGGAACAGTTGCACAAAGCGTTGGGAACGCAGTTGAGGTTCAGTACTACCTTCCACCTACAGACAGATGGACAGTCTGAGAGGACAATTCAGACTTTGGAGGATCTCCTTCAAGCTTGTGTTTTGTAGTTCCTAGGTTGTTGGTACATGCATCTTAGTTTGATAGAGTTTGCCTACAACAATAGTTATCAGCGGAGCATTGACATGGCTCCTTATGAGGCCTTATATGGCAGGAAGTGCAGATCTCCGTTGTGTTGGTATGAGTCTGGTGAATACCAACTTTTGGGTCCTGAGTTAGTGCAACAGACGACACAAAAGATCAAAGTGATATAGCAACAGTTGAAAGCGGCACAGGACAGGCAGAAGTCTTACGCAGACAATCATCGACGACCTTTGGAGTTCCAGGTAGGAGACAAAGTGTATCTTAAAGTTTAGCCATAGAAAGGTGTGTTGAGGTTTGGCCAGAAGGGTAAGTTAGCACCCAGATATATGGGGACATACTCGATCATCGCACAAGTTGGCAAAGTAGCTTATAAGTTAGAGCTGTCGCCAGAGTTGCACATGTTACATCCAGTGTTCCATGTCAGTATGCTGAAGAAAAGTCATCCAAATTCAGGAACAGTGTTACAGCCAGTCAAAGTTGAGCCTGATGAAGATGTGACCTACGAGGAAGGCCCTGTGACGATCCTTGATAGAAGAATTAAGAAGTTGAAGAGAAAGGACCTGGTTCTTGTGAAGGTTCTTTGGCATCATCGTGGTGTTGAGGAAGCCACGTGGGAGCTTGAGGAAGAGATGAGGAGGAAGTATCCCTTGCTTTTCTCTTTGGATTTCGGGGACGAAATCTCTTTGTAGGGGGTTAGCTTGTAAGGACCCTGACCTCCATTTAGGGCTTATCCTGTTTGTTTTGCTTAACCCTGATGCTTAGTTGCCTGCTAATCACCTTTGGTGGTGATTAGGGTTTGTTGGTGCTTTGTTGAGAGTTGGAGGTGCTACTTGCAATTAACCCAAGTCTAGGGTTTGTGGGCAAGTTTGCCACCTTGTGAGGTGTTTCTCCCTCTCCTTGCTTCCTCTAGTGTTGAGAGGAAGGTTTAGGCTCATTGCTTGAGCTCCTTTGGGCTTGTTGGGCCTTGTGGTGCGTTGCCTTTGCCATCTTTGGACCTTGTGTCGGGTAAGAGTGCCCTGTATCAGCCTAGGTGTGTTGTCCTGTGGTGTGTCGCCCAGGGAGTGTGTCGGCCATGGTGTGGGTGTGTCACCCATGGACCCTTTGACCTCGTTTGTGTCACCACTAGTGGACACTTGGAGCTTGATGCTTGCATGTGGCAATGGCCTTGGACATGTGTTTAGGACATGTTAGAGTGGTGGCTTTGCACATGGACAAGTGTCCCTAGGTGGGCGACACCTTGCCTTGTCTTTCCTTAGTTTCTCCTCCATCCTCTCCTATATATGTTCTTCCTTTCTCTAAGTAAGGATCCATTTAGTTCCTTAGTCTCCCTCTCTCTTGGTGCACGACACCCCTCTTCTTTTGCAAGCTTGGTGGTCGATCCTTGCCTAGGAGTCTCCTTCTTCCTCTAGTGGTGGCCGAACCCTAGAGTGCCTTGCTCTTCTTCCTTGGTGGTGCTTGGAGCTTGGAGCTTTCTTAAGGCGGGTTACATAACTCCTAACCCTAACTACACTACCTTCTTCTATGTTCTTCTATGTTGCTTATGATCATATCAGCAATGTGTGTTACTAGTTTGGTTTCTTGTTTAGTTGTCCTTGTTGGCCGAACCATGTTCTAGGGTTTCTTGTTGAGAAACACCCCTCTCCCTCCTTGGTCTTCAGAAGTGAGCTTGGACTCTAGAAATATGAGCAACACTCCTCTCTCGTTTGAGTTGAGAGGTGAGCTTGTATTCTAGTTGCTTGAGCAACACCCTTCTCTCACCATGGATTCTAGAGGTGAGCTTTGTAGTGGTTGTCGACCTTGGTTGTGGTTGAACCTTGTGTTGCCCGATTGGTGTTAAGAAGCTTGGTAAGACCCCTCTCTCTTAATAGTTGAGAGGCGAGTCATCTTCTTGATCCATTAGGGTTTTGGTGGCCTTGCACTTGAGGTCGGTGGTGACCCTGTCGGGTTGCATCTTGGCCGATATGGCTTGGGGTTGGCGTTGCCCGATACCCCTCTTGACCTAGAGCCTTGGACGATATGTTGTGGTTGTGTCGGGCATTGCACCTGGTTCCTGCCTTGTGTGTGTGTCGGGCATCACACCTTGATGAGTAACCTGCCCGATACACTTAGCCTATGTGATGGCTTGGTGTCGTAGTGCTTTGAGGCGTGGAGTTTGTTAGCTAGTTCTGTGGTGTTGTGGCGAGCATCACACCAGTCTTTTCCCTGTGTGTCGGCCGATAGGTCCAGGCTAGGCTAGCTGAGTGATAGGCTCCTTGTTGCCCGAATGAGTTGCATCCTTTGAGGCCGTTATACCCTTGGGCATTATGCCTTGTCTAGTGGTGCTGCCCAATACACCTGTTGCACGACACGCCTTTGGGCCTAGCTGCATGATATGCTGGTAACCGATATGCCTGGGTTGCCCGATACAGTTAGATGCACGACACACATTGCACGTTATGTTGGTGCACGAGATGGTTTGGTTCCTTGTTGACCAATACACCCTAGGTAGCCCGACACCCTTGCTGATAGGCTTGGCCAATATGTGCTGGTCTGCTTGACCGTTATGTGTTTGTAGTGTTGGGCGATAGGGGAGAGTGCCCTGCCTGAGGGTAGTGGGCGCTTCTAGTGAGGGTCTTGTTCCTTCTGGAAACTGATATGCTAGTTCTTGTTTATGCATCACGTTCGGTTTATAATGGCGACCCTTGATATGCTTGATAAAGTAGATCACATCTATGTATCTTGACATGACGTTCCATGTGTTTATGATCATCTTGAATGATATAAATAATGCAGAGTAAATGATAAGCATATCAGATGCTTTCCATGATGATATGACCTATGTCTATGGTCACAGGTTGAGGCATGAATGATAACGTATATAATCATCAATGTTGCCCTATGTTGATAATATGAATCTTCTGTTAATTCATGATAGGTGTGTATACTAACCATGCATGTGACTCATACAGTTGCATAGCAAGGAATAAGGGCTATGAGGTATATATATGTTTGACTAACACTGCTTTGATGGTTACTCTTAATGATGAGATAATATGCTCGATGTGTTTTGGTCTGAGGACCTGGGATGGCTAAAGTGCCAGTTGAGGTGTTATCCTCTGATGATGATCTGCGATTGATATCCCAAGTGATGAGATTGCCTGTTGAGGCAGTGGTTTCTTGTGATGGGGGATTGAGATCCCGGAATAGCATGATGGTGGCAATAATAATGTAGTTTTACGTTATGCATATGTTTCAACTTGGTTGCCTCAATAATCCACTTAAAATATACTAACTAATCACAGTGGAACATATCATGTAGTTTGCCCTGGCCATAGATCTATCATCGTCAGGAGCTGGTGATGGTGAAATGGGTTCTCCTGCGGGTTAACCCGGAGTGCATATTGTTGAGTATGTGAGGTTTCTCCTAGCCTAAAGTGAGGAGGTAAGAGTGCAACTTCGGTTGTAGACTCCAGGGTGTGGATTCAGGCCCGTAGCCCAAATATGATAAAGAGCATGGTGAATAGGCCCATGGCTCAGGATGTGTGATATGGGAGCTTGAATGCGTTCATGGCTCAGAGCACGGTGAACAGACCTGTGGCTCAGTTTCACTAGCGCCGATACCTGTACCGAGGTGGGCTAGGCAGAGGGTAGCCTGACCCTGTGGCTGGGGCCACTTAAGCATGAGACTGCAGTCCTGCTTATGTTGTACTCGTGTACTGACCACGAGGTGGGAGGTCGTGGAGTCTGACTCTTCCATTGACCTTGTATGGCACCGACTCCGGGTTTCGCAGCCGTCGGTTGGATCTGAGCGGTACGGCTCACTTCCTCAGGGCATAATAATATGTAATCCAGCCGAATAGTATTTATTGCTTAAGACAAAACACGGAACATTAGTTGAGGCCTTGCTTGCGTAGTTGATCTCGTTATACTTGTAGTTACCTATACGTTCCTTGTGTTATGTGGTAAGATCTTATTAATCATGTTCCATAATGTAATACTTGGGTACATGCCTTACGAACATCTTGGTAAGCTTGATGGTATGAATAACTTTACTTCATAAACTGCTCTTGTTATACCTTCTATCAGTTATCTGCCGCTTTTACTTTAATCCTTCTATGGTTTTGTAGTTTCAGCGGGGAGTTATGTTTCTCACTGGGACTGTGTGTCTCACCCCGCTGGTTTACAACCTTTTAGGTGTTCGAGCTAGACGTGGTGGTGGTCGTGGAGTTGTGGCCGAGCAGTAAGACGAGCAGTAGAAGGCAAGAGATGGACATGTTGTTGTTTTGGTCATTTTGTAGTAGAGTCTTAGAGTCATCTCTGTACTCTCAGGTCCTTGGAGGCATTTTGACGTTGTTTCACGATGTATAGTTGTTGATGCTTTATATATCCTACTATTGGCCGGATGCGGGCCATTATGTATATATAACAGGTGATGAACTCATGTGATGACAGGACAACTGATCTCCTAAGCTGTGAACATGTATCAAGGCTTGTAAATGTTTATATGACCTGTTTTCTTGTAGAATGTGGATTGGAATGTAATAGTTTCTTAGTTTATCTGTTTTCTGCAATTGATTTTAATTAACCCGTGTTTTTGGTAATTTGTGGTTTGTGGTGTTTTCCACACATTTTTGCGTAACACCTCACTGTCTGTGTGATAGTGGGATGTGTTGCCACATTTTTCAACTTATAACTTTATGTAACATGATTCTTGGTTCTGGGGAGTCTCCCATACTCCTTATTTATTTTCACATTTCACTTCCAAGGAAAGATCAAAGTTACATTTTGTCACCCACTTGTGACTACAAGTAATATCATATATCTGTTGTGCCATCCAATCTACTGACACAATACTAAACTTTCTTATTACTTGTACCAACTATCTCATTAGTTGTACATACTTTTGTCATAAGGGTAGGTTACTTATTAATTAAGAACTTATCTTAGAGGTATCTTAAAGAATTATTTTTAGTTTGATAAGCTTCTCCCACAATGATTTTACAATTATTCTTTCAATTAATACATCCTTATTGATGTTATGTTAATGCAGAGCATAAACCCCTAACATGTGATGTCCATACTATTTCATGTAATTAGACTGATTTCACAATTGGCCATTCCAAATAACCAACATATATGGTCTAATTAGAAGTTATACCTTTATTTTCCCATACCACCTGATATTTCTTAGATACCAGAATTCCTCACTTTGATATCCATCACATGTGTCAAAAAACACATCACATCCTCATCATTTCCATTTCTCTATTGTTGTTATCAAAGTCACACATATAAGAAGATCTTTCTTTCATCTTTGGGACATTATTTATTACACATATCTTTATCTTGGAACCAAAGTCCAAGATGAACTGATACTTTTCTAAGTATCCATCATTAGATTATTTCTAATCCATGCACATCAAGTGTCATAGTACTCACTTGATTGCCATGTTCCAAAAAGAAAAGAAAACAGAGAAACTTATTTCTCTTATCACCCCATTATCATCCAGGGTTGTTTATCAAAGAGAAAAGATTATTATCTCCTCTCATCATAGCATGAACCTTCAACTGTTCATGAGTCATTTATTCTTATTTCATCCCAGGTTCCTTGCTATCAACATAGGAAATATAAGGATGATTACATGTCATTACTCATTCCTTTGTTATTGTCTAACATATTTATGAACATTTTGTGATTTTATCACATTTCCCATTTCCACATCATGGGAAAAGATCTTTACTATTCACACATGCTTTATCAGATAAGGATCATCTCCCTTGTCTCATTTTCTTTATCATGAGGATTATACTTTTATTTCATCATACACACAAAATGGATCTGAGATCATTTCAGATTCCATTTTATTGTACTAAGGATGTGATAAAAATATCCATGCCATATTTCTAGTTTCTTTATGCTTACTAGATTATTTCAGAATGACTACTTGATCAGAGTAATCAAAAAGATAACAATCTAAGAGTTCCATACTTGTCCTATCTCCAATAATTATATACCTGGCGAGGGTATACAAGTACCGAGATTAGGTAGTATGCACTTTATTTACTATCATGTTCCTCACTTTTCATATCATTATAAACACATGATTTAACATTCCTAGATTTTCTTCATGCATTACTTCTATATCTCTTACCTTATCACACATATAAGAGAAATTATGAAGCATTTTAAGGAATACTGAGTAAAATGTAAGTTCTCATCTTCCTTGTATCCTTATAGGACTAGTCAAAGGAAACTAAAAAACAACTACCTTCTTATATTTAACACATAGAATTATGAAATGACATATCAGAATGATATTGTTTCATCTGACCTGTCTCATCTTGCAGTTTGTTTGCTGCCTCAGGCTGATTCTTTTCATAGAATCTTGCCTGGGACATCTGTCCACATCCTCAAATGCCACTAGAAAACTGTTTCCCCTGATGACCTTGATGTTTTTGCTTCGGTGGTTGGGTTACCATTATGTTTCCAACTGGACAATCCTTTACTAGATTTCCTACCTGTCTACACTGGTAACAGGTTCTAAGATCTTGATATGGTCTAGAAGGTCCTTTACCCTTTACGGGTAGCCCTTTCCCTAGTGCAATAGACCTTGGTTGTACCGATGGTACCAAAAACTTCCCCTTTTTGGAACTACTAGGCCTCTGATTCCGAGTTTGGATAGGCCTTTTCTTAATTCTTTCCTCATTATACTTTCCTGGACAGTCTTTTCTGATATGTCCAGGCTGCCTACACTTGTGGCAAATCCTGGTTTCAGGTTGTAACATGTTCCTTTCATCAAAATTCATTGCTTCAACATGCTGATGTTGAGCAAGAATCCTGTTGGAGTCCAAAACTTCATCATTGGGGGCTGGTAATCTAGGTTGTATTTCTAATACATGGTCCACTATACCCATTATTTCAGTCCTAACCTACCCAACAGTGATATTAAAAGAAGGATTCCTTATCATAGTTGGATCATATTGGGGGATCTCAGGCAGTCGTTCTTCTCTCGCCTGGTCCCTCGCACCTTCTGTTGGTGCAACATTGCTGCTCTTAGCAAAATGTTCTTCGTGTGATCCAGACATCTTTAAGTTCTTCTTCTCCTATATGAGTAGAAGACACTATCAGATAAACTGTAAGACACTAGAACAGACTCAACAACCTTAATCCTATGTCTCTGTAGACTCAACAAACCTAGAGCTCTGATACCACTAAATTGTGGCATACAAATCACAAAAATATGATTTACTTAAGCGGAAGCGTTCATTCACAGCAGATTACTGAAAAATCACTAAAAATTAAAACCATTAACACAGGAAAACTCTTTTATCAAGAACCACTATATTTCATTTACATCCTGGTTCATAAGTACATATCTTGTACCATTCCTTCTCGAGGATTACAAGCATCAACTGCTATGTTAAAACTATACACAAGCAGCATAAGAACCTCGAGGCATCATGCCAAAATCTCAGATTGATTCATTCAAAGTACCAACTACTAACTCCGAGGACCTAAGAGTACAGAGACGACACATAGGACTTTCTATACAAAAAAAATGACATCCAGTGTCTCCACCTGGAGTATTACAGCTGTCCCTATTGTTGTTGTTGCTCTCCCCCTACTTTGGGGTTTCTGCCTCTTTTTTTGCATCTACCTAAAAAGTTGGATCCCACGGGGGTGAGACAATTGAAAATTGTCCCAGTGAGAGATATAACTCTCCGCCAGAAACATTATTATTGCAGGTGATAGAATAAAACTGAGCAGGAGTTCTTTTATATTAACAATAGTATAATCATTATATGAACAAAATAGGATAATCTCCTTTCTTAAGGAGAACATTGCATCTACCCATGATAGAATTATACATCATTTGTCTACTTTGCAAGGAATACAAGGAAACATAAATATATCATCTATCAGCTAAAGATGCATAAAGAAATATAACATAAGCCAATGATTTTCATATTCAATCCTTAAGCAAACATGTTATCTGGTTGATTACATTTTACAACCACACTTATGCCCTAAGGAGATGAGGTATACCGCTCATACTCCAACCGACCATTGTGAAGTCAAAATCGGTGCCATACAAGGTCAATGGTAGAGCTGGCTACCATGACCTCCCTTATCTCAGTCAGTACGAGATTAAATGCAGGACATCTTGTGTCTCTGCTAAATAGCTTTCCAGGGTATACTGGCAACTTCGCTATAGAGTTGCAGTGGCGGTTGTACTCTCTTTGCAATCGAGAGATTTCATGTTTATCTCACATCGATCCAGCATTAATATTATTGGGAGATTCGTGATACATCCATCCCATTGTCGGGGGATTAGTGATACACCCACCCTGACATATATAATGAAGGATTGAGAGATTTAATGTTTATCTCACATCAATTCCTCCATTAGGGCATAAGGATATTTTTACCCATCACCCTTGCATATTCAAAAATATGCATTCTGGGTTATGCCGCAGAGCAACCCGTTTCACTATCCAGCAAATTCTGACACTAATGGTTATATGGCTAGGGCACTACATGATGAGATTTCACTTGATTAATTAAGTGCATTACTGTATTCTTTTAGCATCAGTCAAGTTCTCAAAACATTATTATGATAAATGCTACAAAGAAAAGTATATTTTGTCTATCAAGTACTTTTCAAAACTTTATAGAACATTGGGATCTTAATCCCTTGCCACATCATGGGAATTCTCATCCCTTAACATCTCATCATCATGATTATGGAATATGGGTATTCAAACCCTCAGTTCATCAAAGAACACTTGTTACCACTTATCAGGTAACTATTACCTTCAGGTCATCTGACCAAGGTAAACATGATACTTGTTACACAAGCATCTCACATGGCTCTCAAAGCCCATTTAGTCTCTTGTTACCTCTTTCTGGGCAACAAAGCATATAATGGCTCACAAGGCCTATACATCGTTTAAATAATTAACACATCATAGCTCATTCCTGGCTATGCTCATCATCTCATGATCACCTGTATGATCATTACATAATAACAGTTGTATCAATTACAGATCAGCACTATGCAATGTAAGAGTAGCATCAATATTCCCTTATTTAGGGTTAGGATTTCTCTTACATATCATCACCATTCCTTAGATTTAGGGCTTTCCATAATTAACTATTTAGGTTCTCAAGATCATATTATTAATGATCAAGCCCTAATTCATTGCTCCACACAACTAGGAGCCAATATTAATAACATAAGTATGTAATCATACGTATTTATTCTCATCACTTATCATTAAATGAATTATCAACACAAGATATAAGTTCCTCTCTCAACTTTACCGGAATATGATTACATCATAATTTATTGATTTGGCTTAACCTTTTCATAAGGCATATTAGCCTACACTTATCAAAGTGCATTACATCTTAATGTAACAATTGACATGACACACTTCATGTGTTACTCATCCAAGTATATTAGATTTAGAATACATCGAGGTGTATCAATCTTGAGGTGCTGGATGTGATATCTATCATGTCTTGATGTATCACATCCTTCATCACCTTTATCTTAAGTTCATCAGCTTATCTTGTATTAGGGTATCTCCCATCCTAATACTCCATGCACCAGTTCATCACATTTATCATGTAATGTATTGGTCATAAGTCACTTATTTGAATTGTCCAACTATCTTCAATGATATGGATTCATCTCGAGTTAAGGAACTATTGATATAAATATATCCATTATCAACCTCTTTAGGTGTTTCACTTATCAAGATATGTTAGTCATCATTCCATTATTAGGAATAGCGTTTTCCATCTTTATGAATTAGGGTTCACATAACATCTTCCCATATATGGGTTTCACATAGCATTACTTGAAATTAGGGTTTCTCAACTCAACCCAAAGTTAGGTTTATGGTTTATCATCATATTGCCCAAGATTAGGGTTTCATGCTTTATAACCCAAAATTAGGGCTTCACATACCTTTACCCTATATCAGGTTAGGATTTCATATTAGGGTTTCATATAACATTATGTAGCATTACCCTGGGATTAGAGTTCACATCACATATCTGTATTAGGGTTTCACTTAACATTACCCTTGATTAGGGTTTCACATGGATTCACCTTTAATTTAGGGTTTCACATGACATCACCCTTGATTAGGGTTTCACATGGCTTCACCCTTAATTTAGGGTTTCACATGACATCACCCTTAATTAGGGTTTCTCATAACTTCACCCTTAATTTAGGGTTTCACATGACATCACCCTTAATTAGGGTTACAACAATTAATGCCCTCAATTAGGGTTATGGTTCATCAACCTTCTCAATTAGGGTTTCATGATCTCTTTATCAAGAATCATACCCTAATTACATATTTTATTCATATTGAAAGTATTGAGGATTAATAACTACATGTTTATCACTCATGTATGGATTCCTATCTCTCTCATCCTCTCTAGGATGTTGATCACTTCAAACTTAATTAGATTAGGTCAACTCCTCATTTATGTATAAACACTTAGAGTTAGTTTAGTATGTTGGGATGTTGCTTCTATAAGCATCAAGAATTGACCACTCAAAAGGTACTAATCACTTAAGTACCTTGAAGGTACAACCATTGTAATTAATCTCCTTTGATAAACATCATCAACAATTATGGGGTTGATTAATCTCTCATAGCTTTGAGACTATTAGATCTCCAAAAGGTTTTATTACTTTTGAACCTTCAAACGGTCTTGAAGACCGTTTGACCTTAAACGGTCTTGGTTCAATTATATCTCCATATGGTCTTGAGGTGCTTGACCTCCAATCGGTCTTGCCCTAACTTCTTCAATCGATTTTAAAATCATTTTCTCAATTGATATTGAATGAACCTCAAACGGTTTTGACCTCCTTGACCTTCAAACAGTCTGAAGACCATTTGATCTCAAATGGTTTTAAGACCGTTTGGTCCAAACCACCTTAAAACCGATTGGACCAATTAGGGTTTCCTTCAACCAATTGATTGGTTTTAGGGTTTGCTTTATTGAATCGATTATCAATTGAACTATTGAAAGTTATCCAATTACAACACTTGGATCTTCAACCATCCATCATAGCCTTTGAACTCCAAATGGTCTTGAGACCGTTTGCCTCCAAACAGTCTTGAGACCGTTTGGACCATCAACCAAATAATCGATCCAATTCAATTAGAAATTCTTCAATCAATCAATTAGGGTTTTCAATCCATTGATCATCCTTCTAAAATTAATTATAATAAAGTCAATTTGAGCCATTAAATCTTCATCAATCACATCAGCAATTAACCCCAAATGATTTTGAAGTTTAATTTACCCATTCGGTCTTGAGATCCATTACCCATTCGATTTTGGACTCAATTACCCATTAGATCTTGTAGTTAATTACCCATTCGGTCTTGGGTACAACTACTCATTCGGTCTTGGGTACAACTACCCATTCGGTTTTGAAACTGAATCAATTCAATCAGTTTTTGAAACCGAATGAACTCAATTGGTTTTGAAGACCGATTGCCCCCTTCCTTTATTGAGGTGTGTGTTTAAGATGACATCATCATCTTCAAGCTTCAAACCTTCGAAATCAGTTGTGATTCTCATGGTGATTTCAACAATTAATCAAAAGGAAATCAAGATAGAAGAAAGGTTCAACATATAATGAACAAATTGCAAGCAATAATGACATTTAAGGGTTCAAGTTATATAACCCGCCTTCAAAGTTGAATCCAAGCTTCAACCTTCACGTCTTCAATGGTGAATTAATATTTCTCAACCTCCCAAGGTCCATCCTCAAGCTTTTGAATGAAAAGAATTAGCTAGGATTGAAGATTGAATGGAGAAAAGAAGAAATCAAGCATTGATTTTCGATTTTCACCATGAAATCAAGGTTGAAGATGACTATGGAGCTTACCTACAGGTTGGGGCACGTCCTCCTATTTCTCCTAAGCTCCCTTGTGCACGGAAAAAGCAAGGAAAGAAAGAAGGATCGAAAAAGCCTTTCATGTGGGTTGAAAATGGGATGTATATAAGGAAATTTCATGAGAGAGAAAGTGATAATTAATTCCTTCAACTCCCAAAATTGGTGCCACATACTCCCCTCAATCCCTTTCATATGAAGCCATCTCCACCACCTTGTAATTCCTCTTCATTATCCATGAATTAAAAGAAAACAAATTAAGCACCTTAACCATTATAATAATAATATCCAAAATTGAGTGGATATTATTTTTTAGTTAACTAATGTGAGTGGGCTCTCCACTCACTTTAGATATTTCGTGGCCTTTGCAAGGAACAAGGACGTTCACACTTATAAAAATTCAACCATCTAATTTTTTTTTGTAGGGCACTTCAATTAATATATTTATTTTTGCATTAAATTGAATTAGGGTTTCAATCATGCTGAAATCTTGATTATTTTAATATCAAGATTCTCTCTCCTGTAAAGAGATTCAAATGAGATGCCCCTCTCATTTTATTCTAAATGATGTCAAGAAACATGAGGGACTCTCTAGAGGTGGTATTTTGCATTTTGAACCCTAGGTTTTGGGTAAATTGCACATTACACCAAAACTAGGTTTTAATGCACAAACATTGCTTAATAAGCTCTTTCTTGGTGCTCATGCTTTCACAAGCCATACTTCTGCATCATTTTCATTCTTATGATGCTTCAACACTTGAGGAACATTTTATCATGTGATATCTGCAAGTTAACCCCTCAACTTGGGTAATTTGCACTTTAGTCCAAAATAAGCAAAACATTGTTTCAACATTATTAAAAAAGGACTAAAATTGAAACATAAGTTCCTCCTGAGCCTTAATTACTTTTCAAAAGATAAGAGCAAGCATATGATTATCTTTCTTAAACAAAACATCTAGGATTAAAGCATAACCCAGGTCAGGGATGTTACACAACCCGTGTAGAAAATGGATAATGTAATCATTTACTAACATAGCGGGTTTCGATTGGTCAATAACTTATTACCTTGCATAAATTCTACTTAATTATTGGTAGATCTGGTGACAGTCAAACTATATATCATTTTTATTAGGAAAATGAGTAGAATTTGAATAAAAAAGAATTAGAGTCCACTTGTTATTCATATTCCAAAAGTATAGTTAATGCACATCAAACCTAGACTTGACGAATAAGGTGCTCAACTTAGTAGATTTGGTTATATTTTATATAAAGTGGTACTATCGATAATGATGAGAGATCAATGTTGTAAAATGAACTAGGTTAATGATAATCATCATTTATTCTTTCTAAGTCATTAATGAGATAATTAGGGTTTAATAATGCTACATTTTGATATTTAGATATCAAACCCCATGATTCAATCTAATGGACTCGTACTGTGATAATCAACTATGAATAATGACTAGTGTTCATATAATGCTTAATTAGGGTTTGTAACCCTTCAGAGCCACAATATGATGGAATTAGGGTTTGATACCCTTATTCGTAACCTAAACCTAATACAACCTAAAACTCTAGTCTAAGACCTAGGTTAGGTTTGATTAACATGTTATGAATGCATAGTGACATTTTAGGTTTTAAATACACACAAATAAGTTGATTGAATATAATTTTCTTAATCTTATTTGGATGATTGGATTCCATTCTTAAAGTACACTTGAAGTACAACTCTATGTCTTCTGCATGGCAAAGGAACACAATTACACTTATGATTACATGTATAGACTTATGATGTTTGTTGAGGTTTCTTGAATATTGAATGAATAATATATGTTGGATGTTTATTTATCTCATGGAAATTATAAATCCCCTGTGAGTATCACATAAATATAAAATATTATGAATCATGGGTTTCACTCATCAAGGGGTAATGCACATAAGTCCAATGATGGATAGGGATTACACACGAGAGGGCATACCAAGTATTGGTTATGAAAGAAAATACAAGTCCATATGTGTTGTTAACTATTTGTTGAATATATGTACATGTGATGTTTTGGATGAACCCACTTACCTGTATATAAAAATATGTTGACTGTGCTTTGTTTTTTGGCATTTTAGGTAGTTGATACACATGATAAAGGACATGAAGATAAAGACTGAAAGCTCCTGAAGATATTAAAGATAATACAAGTAGGATTATATAGTTTAGTATTTCTTATCACATGTCTAAGTTAGTTTCTTCAGTTAATTCATGTAACTCATTAGAGGAGTATAATTCAAATATATGTATTCATTCAAGTTCAAAGAAATGGAAAATTATTTACTATTCTTTATTATTTGTTAAATCTAATATTGGAAATTTGAGTAATGATCCTCGACTATAAGGTCTCTCTTGATCGGGAGACACTCAAAAGTGGGGGTTGTTACATTTGGTATCACAACCCAGATTTAGCAATTAATATATAATAGTTTATAATTTCAAGTAATCCTTAGATATATAAGGGAATATTATTAGGGTATAATGTATCATCTAGGTTTCTCATCTCTAAATTTCATCCACTTCTCATCCCTCTTCTTAATAAACCCTAAAACAAACTTCCCTCCTCATCTTTAATTAGGGTTTTGAGAAGAAGTAGGATTAAGGCACCCTCTGCCAATTAATGCACACATAATGTTAATATAGTGGACATGGTTATGAAAAATGGTTATGTGTTAATCGGGTTTTCTCTAGTGAGGGTAAACCCTAAAAACTACCTAGGTATGTGTAGGAATACCTAGTCGTCCATAAAGAGCTAGAGTAGGGTATGGAAACCCTAATAGGTTAAGGGAATCCTAAAACCCTAAGACGCAGGGTATAGTCCCTAACGCTAAACCTAATCCTGGGTGATTGGAGTAGCATGGGTGAAGTGGTAAACCTATCCCTATAAACTCTAAGTAGGGGTAATGGAAAGAGGAAATCTAAAGGGATATGGGTAAACCACTTGTTAGGTACCCTAGTCTCCCATGCATGCAAGTACGTGGAGTAACACATCACGATGCACAGAAAGGGTTTTGAATATAAATGAACGTGTGAAATTAGCAATAACATAATGAAAATATAGGACCCTCAATTCACTTTTAGTGTTGGTGTCCCAAGGCTGGGGTGGGTTCACCCAAGATGGGAAAAAGGTCTATGTGGGGGCATAACCCTAAACCCATGGGTTCAGGTTATGGCTAGCATTCCTATACTCCTTCTAGAGGTCAAGACACTCTAGGTTAGGACCTTCCCTAGAATGTGAGTTGACCAATCTCATGTTAAGAATTAAGGAAACTCTGGACGTCCTCTAAGGACCTAACCCTAAAGAGGATAGAATACGATGGGATGGTATGGGTACATGAATGGAAGCCTCTATCCTACCTAACCAAATAAGTTCTCAGATGGGAAATATAACTCCAATGTATGTAAATACAAAAACCTTGATTAGAGAAATATCAGGGGAGACTATCATTGGGAAGGATGAGTCAGTGGACATATAAACATGATGATATTTGGAAACCCTTACCCTAAAACAATGTGAGGATAAATACTGATAGTATAAAGTTGTAATATCCCAGTTATCCATATACATGGATGTGGTCCAACATATTCCTATGCAGGGAAGATACTTAAGTGAGGCATGAATGTAGGGAAGAAGCTCAAGATAGGCTCAAGTTATCCGTAGGTAGGGAAGAGCCTTATGTTAGCCCTATGCAGGAAATAGTTGAGCCATATGTTAGCCCTATGGAGGGAAGAGTTGAGCCTCACATTAGCCCTATGCAGGGAAGAGGTCATGAAAAGTAACTTTTGATGTATCTAAGGCCCAAGGTGTTGACTTGATAGTTATACATTGCCCGAATTTTGATAGTGACTTAACCATTCCATTCCTATGTACCTAATATGTTTTTCAAGATTGATTTCAGGCTTTAGGTACATGAAAAGGATCAAATTACACAAGCCCTAGCTTGTTCAAGTTCAAGTCATAAGCAATACAAGTGTGCGTTTTTTGAAATCACTCCAAATGACCTTAGATGATTTTTGTAATCACATGTATTGATGATATGACTTGTAACTAAGATGAGAAAAATCAGGGAAACTTAATTCCAAGTTTTAATCACTCAAATGTCAATTTAGAAGATTTGTTGCATGTTGTTTATCGGTCAAGTTGAAAACTCAACTGATCTAGTGATAGATTTTCTGAAGATGACCCATCAGTCGAGTTGCACACTCACAAAACTTGATCGACTGACTCACTGAGAAAAACTAATTTTAGCTCATCGGTCGAGTTTCCCAAAACAAACTCGACTGGTAGTTTGAAAATTGGCTTTGTCATTTAGTGGATTGGTCGAGTTACCTTTATTGAAACTCGATTGAATGTACTATATGGAAAACACAGAAAAAGTGATTATAATCATTGGTGAGTTGTTTTGAGTGAGAATAGATCTGTTACAACTTAGAAAACAGCTATATTTCATCCTTAAGTGATCCTACACTCAAGGGAACACCCCCAACTATAAATAGGACCCCTTGGAGTTTATTCCAAGTTTGCTAATTCATGCTATTCTAAGTCCTTGCTATAGTTGAGTGTGTTGCAACTCCTCGATCCCCTTTCTCTCTCTAGTTTACACTTCATTTCGTGATTATGAGTGAGATAGGCCAGTTGTAAGAGAGCTCCTTCCTTGTGCTTGTAAAGCTCTCATTCCATTCCATCTTCCCTACCCCTTTCCTCCATGAAGAAAAGGTGAACCAAGCTACTCCGAGTGAAGGTGGAGTTGTTGTTGTTCTTCTTCAAGATTGAAGAAGAGGTGAAGGAGAAGGCAAAGGCTGAAGATCCAAGAAGAGTAGACAAAACCCTTAAAGGCTGAAAACTTGTGTAAGAGTAGGTAAGTCCTTGGAAGAAGGCAGAAGACTCTTACAAAGTGGGTAAGTCCTTGGTAAGGCGGAAGACTCTTTGTGTTTATATGGGTAGGTCCTTTGGTGGTCTTGTGTTGAAACTCTTTGGTGAATATATAGAGGAAATCACTTGCAAAGTCCTAGAGGTTGACCTCTCTAGGTAGTGGACTGACTCCCTCCTAGTTTAGAGAGTGGAACCATTCTAAATGACATTGTTAAGTGCTTGCTTTCAATCTCTCTCATCCTTGCTATGCCTTTTAGTTAGGACTTCAATTTGCACTTAAGCTATTGGTTTTGATTGATATAATTTGAAGGTTTGATCTATCTTGTGAGAATTTTTGAAACTCTATTCACCCCTACCCCCCTCTAGAGCCCTAGATCCAACAAGTAGTATCATAGCTAAGGATCTTCTCCAACAATCTCCCACAAGATGAGAAGACGGGCAACAACCTACTTGGTTCTCTCAACCTAGAGGGAGGCTTCTCCATGCATCCTCCGATCTTTGATGGCACCAACTTCCTCTATGGGAAGGGTGCATGCAATTCTACATTCAAGGCATGAACTTTGACATGTGGAATGTGATGGTCACACCATACAAGGAGCCAACCAGAGTTGTTGCAACATGGAGTTAAGTTGCACTCAAAGAATCCCAACTCAATGCCAAAGCCATAAGCATCCTCTATGCAGCCCTTACCCCAATGGAGTTCAATCATATCTCATCTTGGGACACCGCTTATGAGATTTGGGACAAATTGTGCGTCACTTATGAGGGCACAAATCAAGTCAAGGAGGCTAATATCTACATGCTGAACAACCTTCTAGAGAACTTCAAGACGGGTAAGAAAGAAGGGATTATGGAGATGTACTCAAAACTCAATGTCATCATCAATGGGTCGGTTGCATTGGGCAACACCTTGTATAGAGGTGTAATCAACTACAAAATCTTGATGACTCTATGAAAGAGATGGGAGTCAAAGGTCACCTCCATTTAAGAAGTGAGGAGCCTTGGTTACATCCCCATCAAAGAGCTCATTGGCAACCTCCAAGGCCATGAGCCAAGGCTTAACAAGCAAGAAGAAGAAGCCAAGTAAGAAGATAAGGAAGCTAAGAAGATCAAAGATAGTGATTTCAAAGCACAAGTGGAGGTGATCATCCTTCAACAACAACTTGGTTACCAGACTTCTCCTTCCTCCTCTAGTGAAGATGATGGCCCAAGTGAACATGAAGCAAACTACATCAAGGGCAAGCACTTCAAGGGAAAGCAAGCCTCCTCCTCAACTCCTAGATGCTACAAGTGTGGACAAAAGGGGCACTACAAGAGTGAATGTACCAAGTCAAGAAAGTCACACCACAAGGGCAGCTCAAAGAAGGAAGAGGAGTACAAGAAGGAGAACAAGTACAAGAGGAAGGACAAAAAGGAGAAAAGACACAAGAATGCATCTCATGCAGCTTGGGAAGCTTCATCCTTAAGTAGATCAAGTTCCAAAGAAGATGGAGAGTGCCACCTTGCACTCATGGCCTCTACTAGTGAAGAAGTTGGTGAGGTAAGTGAGGTAAGCTTGCATGAGTTATCTAAAGAAGCTATTATTGACATGCTTATTTCTACCCATTCATCTTTTGCTATAGGTAAATCTAAAAGAAAACAGTTAGGAAAAATTATTGATGATATGTATGCTAAACTTGAAATTCTTGAGCTTAATGAAAAAACTCATCTTAAGAGCATTGATAACTTACAAGGCCAATATCTTGATATTGAGCTCCAATACAATGGAGTTGAAGTTGAGAATGACATTTATCTTAAGAACATTGAAACTCTTAAAGAAGATAACCAAAAATGCCTAAAGGAGCTTGAAACTCTTAACACTGAAAATGTTGAATTTAAGCTTCTTGTTGATGCTCGTAAGGATGAAAAAGATGTTTATCTTAAGGAAATTCAAGTGCTTAAATATAAAAATCCTAGGTTGTTCGGTCAAGTTAATGATTTGTCTTCTAGACATATCTTGCCTAGTAATGATATTGCTTCTATTTCTCTTGTGAAAGATTCTTATTTGACTAGAGCCCTTTGTCATGAGTCCGAACTTGTTCATGCTAGAGATGATATTGCTAGTTTGTCTTCTACTAGCATATCTCTTAATGATGATAATCATAGACTAAGGGCATCTCTATAGAAATTATTCAAAGGGAAAATTTCCCTAAATGAAATCCTTGACCATTCTACCAAACAAAGTGGTACTAGTGGTTTGGGATTTGTAAGGGGAGCACCAAAAGGCAAGAGTAAAGCCAAAGGTAAGAAAAAGAGCAAGGAGACCTATTTCTTTTTATGAGAGTCTTTTGACACTAATCCTATGGTTTGTTCTTATTGCAAGTGTGATGATCATTACTCTACTTATTGTCCTTATAAGCCTAAGGGCATCAACCCAAAGATGAAACAAGTCCCCAAGCTAACTCTGGATCCCAAAGTTTGAGTTGCGAATCGATGCTCTCCTTTCTTGTAGGAATAAGGAAGATGGATTGTTGATCATGACTGCACTAAGCATATGACATGTGATATAAGTCATTTCAACAACTTCACCAAAAAGAAAGGAGGTTTAGTCACTTTTGGGGACAACAAGAAATGCAGAGTCAAAGGTGAGGGTGATGTAGGTAAAATCCTTGTGTATCAAGAATGTTCTTTTTGTGAATGGCCTACATCACAATTTAATTAGTGTTAATCAATTATGTGACAATGGTTACCTTGTGTTATTTACTTCCTTTGAATGTTTGATTCTAGATTCCCTCACCTACCAAGTTATATATAAGGGAACTAGAAGTGGTATTCTTTATGTTATTGTTCTTGACTCTATTAAGCCTATTGTTGATAGATGCCTAGTAGTCAACTCAAATGATATTTCTCGTTGGCATCGTCGGCTTGGTCATGTAAATATGCTTCCGTTGAAGAAGTTGAGAAAAAAGGATTCGGTCAAGGGACTTCCCAAGTTGGATTTTGATAAGGATGAGAAATTCCAACCTTGTACCCAAGGAAAGCAAACCAAGTCCTCCTTCAAATGCAAAGGAGTCCTTAGTACCAAAAGAGCTCTTGAACTTCTTCACATTGATCTATTTGTGTAACATCCCTGATCTGGGTTATGCTTTAAACCTAGATGTTTTGTTTCAGAAAGATAATTATATGCTTGCTCTTATCTTTTGAAAAGTAATTAAGTCTCAAGAAGAACTTATGTTTCAATTTTAGACCTTTTTGAATAATGTTGAAAACAATGTTTTGCCGTTTTGGACTAAAGTGCAAATTACCCAAGTTGAGAGGTTAACTTGCAAATTTTACATGATAAAATGTTCCTTGAGTGTTGAAGCATCATAAGAATGAAAATTATGCAGAGGTATGGCCTGTAGAAGCCTGAGCACCAAGAAAGAGCTTATTGAGCAATGTTTGTGCATTAAAACCTAGTTTTGGTGTAATGTGCAATTTACCCTTAACCTAGGGTTCAATATGCAAAATACTATTTCTAAAGAGTCCCTAATGTTTCTTGGTATAAATTAGAGACAAGAAAATTAGAGGGGCATCTCATTTGAATCTCTTTGGAGGAGAGAGAATCTTGATATTAAAATAATCAAGATTTAAGCATAATTGAAACCCTAATTCAATTTGATGCAAACAATATATATTAATTGAAGTGCCCATCAACTAAAAAGGTTTTGATTGAAATCATATAATGCAAGGACGTTCAAATTTCTTGAGTTGCACCGAAATATCCTAAGTAGGTGAAGAATTCCACTTGCATTTGTTAATTAAAAAGAATTGTCCACTAAAAATGGATAATAGTATTATAATGATTAAGGTGCTTAAAGTGGTTGCTTTTAATTCAAGGATAAACGAGAGGTTTTTGAAGGCAAGGAAGATGTCTTCGTATGCAAGGAAGAGGGGGGGTATGTGGTACATGAAACAGGAGATGAAGGATTTTTCTATTACCTTCTCTCTCTTGAAAATTCATATACATATACCCCATTTTCCACTCACTTGAAAGACTCTTTTTCGAATCCACTTTCTTTCTTTGCTTGGGATGAAGAATAAGGAGCTTAGGAGCAACATGATGACGTACCCCAACCTGTAGGTAAGCTCCATATGCATCTTCAACCTTGAATTCATGGTGGAAATCAAAATTTAATGCTTATTTTCTTCTTTTCTCCATTCAATGCTCAACCTTGATCATCCTTTGCATCCAAAGACTTGAGAACGGACCTTGGACAGTTGAGAAAGCTTCATTCACCATTGAGGACGTGAATCTTGAATCTTGGATTCAAATTTGAAGGCGGGTTATATAACTTGAACCCTTAAATATCATTATTGATTTCATTTCTTTATCATATGTTAATTCCTTTTTCATTCTCGAATTTCCTTTTGATTAATTGATGAAATCACCACAAAGATCACATAAAATTTCGAAGGTTTGTAGCTTGAAGGTGATTATGTCATCTTACCACACACCTCAAGAAAAATCATGTGCAAACAATTTCAACTTGATGACCAAACGGTCTCAAGACCGTTTGGTGATCAAACGGTCTCAAGACCATTTAAGGGCAAACGGTCTCAAGACCAATTGAGGTCAAACTGTCTCAAGACCATTTGAGGTCAATTTCTGATGTTGTTGGATGAAGATCCAATGTTTCAAATTGATCTAATTATAATGGATTCAAGAATGGAGGATCCATTGATTACAAACCCTAATCATATTGATTGGTTGAAACCCTAAATTGATTGAGTCGATTTCTATGTTGAATGGCTCAAACGGTCTCAAGACCCTTTCAGGGAAAATGGTCTCAATATCGTTTGAGGTCAAGAGGAGTCATGGATGGATGGAGATCCAAGGGTTGCAAGTTGATCTACTTTCAATGGTCTTAATGTTGAATGATTCAATAAGTGGAAATCCTAAATCGATTGATTAAGAAACCCTAATTGATCCATTTAGTTTCAAGGTGGTTTGGACCAAATGGTCTTGAGACCATTTGGAGGGCAAACGATATTAAACCGTTTGATGTTCATTTGGTTTCAATGATGGGTTGTTCATTCAGTTTCAATGATAATTTGATCAAACGGTCTCAAAGGTTGAAAGCACCAAACGATTTCAAAACCTTTTAAGAGAAAACGGTCTCAACCCTAGATGCCCAAACGGTCTCAAGACCGTTTGGAGGGCAAACGGTCTCAAAACCATTTGAAGGTCAAGGAGGTCAAAACCGTTTGAAGGTTCAAAAGTATTAAAACTGTTTGGAGACCTAATAGTCTCAAAGCTATGAAAGATCAATTAACCCTATGATTGTTAATAATGATAATTACAATGGTTGTACCTTTAAGGTACTTAAGTGATTAGTACCTTTTGAGTGGTTAACCTTTGATGCTTATGGAAGCAATTTCTCAACATACTATGCTAACCCTAAATGTATGTACTTGAATGAAGGGTTGAACTAATCAAATCAAGTTTGAAGTAATCAATATCCTAGAGAGGATGAGAGAGAGAGAGGAATTCATACATGTATAATAATCATGTAGTGGTTAAGCCTCAACATTTTAAACATGAATAAAATATGTAATTAGGGTATGATCCTTGATAAAGAGATCATGAAACCCTAATTGAGAAGGTTGATGAGCCCTAACCCTAATTTAGGGCAATGCTAAGTGAAACCCTAATCTAGGGTAATGGTGTAACCCTAATCTAGGGTGATGATATGAGAAATTCCAATTCAGAGTATTATAATGAAAAACCCTAATTTAAGAGGATGCTTCATGAAACCCTAATTTCGGGTAAAGTTACAATGAAACCCTAATTTGGGGGAAAAGTTATAAGGAACCTTAATTCAAGATAATGATGTAATGTGAAACTCTAATCCATGGTGATACTATGTGAAGCCATGTGAAACCCTAATCTAGGGTGATGTTCTATGATACCCTAATGTAGTGATGTGATGTGAAACCCTAATCTAGGGTGATGTTATATGAAACCCTAATGCAGTGATGTGATGTGAAACCCTAATCTAAGGTGATGTCATATGAAACCCTAATATAGGATGAAGGTATGTGAAACTCTAGTTTTGGGTTATAATGCATGAAATAATCTTAGGCAATATGATGATAAACCATAATCCTAATTTTGGGTAATGGGATGAGTATCCCTAATTGACATGAATTTGGGAAACCCTAACCCTAATGAGTGAATAGTGATGCTACCATTACATTGCATAGTGCTGATATGTAATTGGTACAATTGTTATCATGTGAACTAATCATACAGGTATCATGTGATGTTGGACATAGCCAGGTATGAGCTATGATGTTTTATTATTGAAATTGTTTTATTGGTCTTGTGAGCCATAATATGCTTTGTTGCCTAGTGAGAGGTAACAAGAAATTAAATGGGCTTTGAGAGCCATGTGAGATGCTTGTGTAGCAAGTATCATGTTTACCTTGGTCAGATGACCTGAAGGTATTAGTTACTTGATAAGTGGTAACAAGTGTTCTTTAATGAACTGAGGGTTTGAATACCCATATTCCATAATCATGATGATGAGATGTTAAGGGATGAGAATGCCCCTAATGTGACAAGGGATTGAGATCCCAATGCTTTATAAAGCTTTGAAAAGTACTTGATAGAAGTATTACTCATTCTTTGTAGCATTTGTTATAATGATTTATGTTTGAAAACCTAACTGATGCTAAAAGAATATGGTAATGTACTTAATTAATCAAGTGAAATCTTATCATGTAGAGCCCTGGCCATAGATCCATCATCGTCAGTAGTTGGTGATGGTGAAACATGTTTTCCTACGGGATCTCCTGGAGGGCATACTGTTGAGTATGTGGGGGTTATGGGCGCGAATATCCTTATGCCCTAATGGAGGAATTGATGTGAGATAAACATTAAATCTCTCAATCCTTCATTATATATGCCATGATGGATGTATCACTAATCTCCCGATACTGGGATGGATGTATCATGAATCTCCCGATAATATTAATGCCGGATCGATGTGAGATAAACATGAAATCTCTCGATTGCGAAGAGAGTACAACTGCCATTGTAACTCTATAGCGAAGTTGCTAGTATACCCTGGAAAGCTATTTAGTAGAGACATAAGATGTCCTGCATTTTTGTCCTCACACTGACTGAGGAGGATGAGGTCATGGGAATCCAGCTCTTCCTTAATCTATGTATGGTACCGATTTCGACTTCGCAATGGTCGGTTGGAGTATGAGCGGTATACCTCATCTCCTCAGGGCTTAAGTATGATTGTAAAATGTAATCAGCCGTGTAGCGTAATTGCTTAAGGTTGAAATACGAGAATCACTGGTTGATGTTACCTTGCTTATCATATCTTAGACAGATAAATGTTATACATTTTCTTCTTTTCCTTACTGGATAAGTGAAATGCTGCTTTATCAAGTCATATTTGAAACACTTTGAATAAGAATACTGCTCTAATCTTTTTAGACATTGATTTATCTACTGTTGAATATATATGATTCCTCTACTCAGTTTGATTCTATTAAACTACAATAATAATAATTCTGGCAGAGAGCTATATCTCTCGCTGGGACAATTTCAATTGTCTCACCCCTGTTGTGGCATCCAACTCACAAAAACAAGATTAATTAAGCGGAAGCGGTCATTTGCAGCGGATTACTGAAAATCACTAAAAATTAAAACCTTTTTCAGAGAGACCCAATCATATAAAAACTCTTTCAACAAGAACCAATGTATTACATTTAAATCTTGGTTCATAAGTACATATCTTTTACTATCTCTTCTCGAGGGTTACAACATCAACTGCCTTATTAAAAGTTAAACACAGACAACATAAGAACCTCGAGGCATTAAGCCAAAATCTCAAAATGATTCATTAAAAACACTAACTATTAACTCCGAGGACCTGAGAGTACAAAGATGACACATAGGACTTCTATCTACGAACACGACAGATAGCACACTCCACTTGAGCTATTGCTGCTGTACCTGCTACTGCTGAAGTTCTTCCTCTGCAATATATTCTCAATCTTCTCCGTGCTCGTCTACCTAAAAAAATGTTGGATCCCACGGGGGTGAGACAATTGAAAATTGCCCCAGTGAGAGATATAACTCTATGCCAGAAACATTATTATTGCAGTTTATAATATAAATCTGAACAGAAGATAAGCAGTTTATATCATTCTCATCTTTAACTATTGCAACTATCTGTGATAGAGTAGTAAATCATCTATTCTCTTTATAAGGAATAGAAAGAACATGTATGCTATTTATCTATTATATTAGCTCAACATCTCATGCTTTTCTCATGATACTCATTACTCTGATATGTCACCCATGACTCTTTCTTGTTTCTATCTGATGGCCTTAGCCAATATGCTAAACAAATAATGATTTATACCGGACATGAGAGTGTACATCATCATATCTTATTTAGGCATTGGTCCATACCAATCTTGTATAAATATTCCATGCATTGGATTATACCAATCCTGTGCAACTAGTATGAGCATTGGACTTATATTGTTCCTGTGTATCCATTCCAAGTATTGGACTATGCCAATCCCAACTATTCCAGGTATTGGACTATGCCAATCCTGTGCAACTATTCTAGGTTTTGAACTATGTCAATCATGTGCAACTATTCCAGGTATTGAACTATGTCAATCATGTGCAACTATTCTAGGTATTGAACTATGTCAATCCTGTGACATTATTCTAGGTATTGGGTTAATACCAATCATGTGTAGTTATTCCGGGTATTGGGTTAATACCAATCTTGTGTAGTTATTCCAGGTATTGGGTTAATACCAATCCTATGCAGTTATTCCAGGTATTGAACTATGTCAATCCTGTGACATTATTCTAGGTATTGGGTTATGACCAATCCTGTGCACTTATTCCAGGTATTGGGTTAATACCAATCTTGTGCAGTTATTCCAGGTATTGGGTTAATACCAATCATGTGCAGTTATTCCAGGTATTGAACTATGTCAATCCTATGACATTATTTTAGGTATTGGGTTATGACCAATCCTGTGCAGTTATTCCAGGTACTGAATTAATACCAATCATGTACAGTTATTCCAGGTATTGAACTATGTCAATCCTGTGACATTATTCCAGGTATTGGGTTATGACCAATCCTATGATATTATTCCAAGTATTGGGATTTAACCAATCCTGTGATATTATTCTAGGTATTGGGATTTAACCAATCCTGTGATATTATTCCAGGTATTGGGATTTAACCACTCCTGTGATATTATTCAAGGTATTGGGATTTAACCAATCCTGTGATATTATTCCAGGTATTGGAATTTAACCAATCCTGTGATATTATTCCAGGTATTGGGATTGAACCAATCCTGTGATATATATTATTCCATGTATTGGGATTTAACCAATCCTGTGATATTATTCCAGGTATTGGGATTTAACCAATCCTGTGATATTATTCCACGTATTGGGATTTAACCAATCCTGTGATATTATTCCAAGTATTGGGATTTAACCAATCACGTGCATCTATTCCAGGTAATGGACTATGCCAATCTTGTGTATCTATTCCATTATTAGGATTAGGTCTCCCATACCATCACCCTTTATTAGGGTTTAGGGTTTCACATACTATCATACTTCATTAGGGTTAGGATTTCATATACCATCACCCTTCATTAGGCTTTCACATCACATTTCCCATAATTAGGGTTTACTATTCATCCCAACTAGGGTTTCTCATGGCATCACCCTTAATTAGGGTTTCTCATAGAATCAGCCTCAATTAGGGTTTCTCATGGAATCAACCTCAATTAGGGTTTCTCATGGAATCACCCTCAATTAGGGTTTCTCATGGAATCACCCTCAATTAGGGTTTCTCATTGAATAAATACATCATGGTTTTACATCACATTACCCTAATTACACATTCATTCATGTTGGAAGTGTTGAGACTTAAACTCTACATGATTATTATTCATGTAAGAAGTTCTCTTTCTCTCTCATCCTTTAAAGAATGATATTTACATCGGACTTGATTCTATTAAGTCAACTCAAATTCATTGAAAGGTTGACACCATGTATTATGTCACTACTTCCTTAATCATAAGGATTAAATGTTCATAAGGTATTAATCACCCTATTTTAATAAGGGTACAATTACCATAATCATCCTTGAATTACATCATGTAATGTTCAATTAAACAATTGATCTTTAAACACCTTAAGTGTCCATACAATTTGGGTTAATTATTTCTCAAACGGTCTTGGTCACTTAGACCCCAAATGGTATTGACCAACCAGACCTCAAACGGTCTTGCATGGATAACCTTCAAATGGTCTAAGACCATTTATACCTCCAAACGGTCTTGGTCTAACGGTTTGAAACCGTTTGGCAAAGTTAGTACTTGAAACCATTAGACAAAGTAGGTGTTTGAAATCGTTTGAGTCTCAATCGGTTTGGGATCATTTGGTCCCAAATGGTCTTGAGACCATTTGGTCCTAAATGGTCTTAATACCGTTTGGACTCAAACGGTCTTGAGACCGTTTGGTCCAAACCTCCTCAAAACCTATTGGACCAAAAAGGGTCTCAACCTCTCACATCAATTTAGGGTTTCCAAGGTTAACTCCCTCATCAATTGAATCCATGTAATTACTCATCATTTGAACCTAAGCACCATGCTTCAAGTGAGCTTAATGAATCATCCTTCAATTGATTCAATCTTCAATTGATCATCAATTAAGGTTTGCATCATTGAATTGCTTATCAGACTAGCTATTGATTGCATTACCATTTGATATCTTTGGGTCCTCAACTACTTCACCATACTCAACCCTAGACCTACAAACAGTCTTGGTTGACCTCCAAACGGTCTTGAGACTATTTGGGTGATGTCCAAATGGTCTTGAGACCGTTTGGGTTAATCAACCCAAAGAATTTAAATCAATTAGTTACAAAATCAGCACTCAACCCCATTAGGGTTTCTAATTAGATGATTGTCCAAATATTAATTCAATCAATTGGAACCATTAGATCCTTATCCAACAAGTGATAGGGTTCTGACCTCAAATGGTCAACCATCCTAAACGGTTTGGGGTTGAAAGCTCTAAACGGTTTGCAAACTGTTTAGTTTCCAAACGGTTTGGTGAAACCATTTAGATCAAGATCTCCAAAACCGTTTGCAATTGATATTTTCGGATGTGTGTGCTTATGATGATGTCATAATCATCAAGCTCTAAACCCACGAAACTTTATGTTATTTTCATGGTGATTGCATCCGTCAACCAAATAAATTTTCGAGAATAAAGAAAGGATCAACATTTGAAGAAAAGAAGAAATCAAGCATTGATTTGTGATTTCCACCATAGATTCAAGGTGAAAGAGAGTCAAGAAACTTACCAACAGGTTGGGGATCGTTCTCCTCTTGCTCCCAATCTCCCAAGGTCGTTTTGCAAGTAAAGGGTGGAAGAGAATTCGAAATTCCCCCTTTACTCTATGGATAAATGAGCCTATATGTAATTTTTATTAAAAATTCAATTAGGAGAGAGAAAGTAGGAATTATCTCCCCCATATCCTTGCCACTTGCACCCTTTTCTTACTTATACTTAGGGACGAGGATATCCTTTTTGCTTCTTATTCTTCTCAATTATCCACAATTTAAAGAAAAGCAATTTAAGCACCTTAAATCATATTATAATAATATCCATAAGTGAGTGGATATTTCTTTTTCTTATAATAATGTGAGTGAGTTATCCACTTCCCTTAGATATTTTCGTGCCTTTGCAAGGCACATGGTCTTCCACATATATGGATTTCAACCATTTCAATTTTGGTTGAAGGGCACTTCAATTAATATATTTAGTTTTGCATATAATTGAAGTAAAGTTTCAATTATGCTTAAATCTTGATTATTTTAATATTAAGATTCTCTCTCCTCCAAAATGATACAAATGAGACACCCCTCTCATTTTATTTGCTCTACATGATGCCAAGAAACATTATGGACTATTCTGAAGTGGTAATTTTCATATTGAACCCTGGGTTTTGGGTAAATTGCACATTACACTAAAACTAGGTTTTAATGCACAAACATTGCTTTATCAGCTCTTTCTTGGTACTCAGGCTACCCCAAGCCATACCTCTACATCATCTTCATTATCATGATGCTTCAACACATGAGGAACTTCTTATAATGTAACATTTGCAATTTAACCCCTCAACTTGGGTAATTCGCACTTTAGTCCAAAATAAGAAAAATAATGTTTCAACATTATTCGAAAAGGACTAAAATTGAAACATAAGTTCCTCTTGAGCCTTAATTACTTTTCAAGAAATAAGAGCAAGCATATAATTAACTTTATTAAGCAAAACATCTAGGGTTAAAGTATAACCCAGGTCAGGGATGTTACAAAATTTAAACCCCTAACAAGGATTTCGTCCCCGAAATCCCAGATAAAAGAGACATATATTATTCATATATTATCTCATCAAGTCTTCACATAACATCTCAATGTCATGTTTATGCAAGGCATAAACCCCTAACATATGATGTCCATGCTATATAATATAGTTAAACTGATTTCACAGTTAACCACTCCAGGTGGTCAACATAAATTATCTGATACCATAATTCCTTACCTTGGTATCCATCACTTGTGCTGAAAACACATCACATTTCGTCTTTCTTACATACTGGGACATTTCTTGTTATACATATATTTTTCTTGGAACCCAAGTCCATGACAAATGATACTCTTCTTAGTATCCATCAAATAATCAATTTTACTTTATGCACACCAAGTGTTCTAAGACCCACTTGGTTGCCATGTCCTTAAAAGAAAAGAAAACAAAGGATCATATTCCTCTTATCACCCTATTGTTATCCAGGGTTGTTTATTCATGAGAAGAGATTATCATCTCCTTTAAACATTACATGAACCTTCTACTGTTCATGAGTTATTTACTCTTATTTCTTTCTTGGTTCCTTGCCATCATCATAGGAATCATATGGATGCTCACTTATCATCATTCTTAATATCATTTTCACCATGATTACTAGATATAGGTATTCAAACCTTTAGTTCATCACTGATTATTGTTACCTTCCATCAGGTAATTATTACCTCTAGGTCTTCAGACCAGGGCATACATTATACTAAACATCTTCTTTTGTTTATAATTTGATTTGCAATTAAATCAAATTCCTTCACATATCAATTAAAATGTGGTAGAAATATCCATGCCACATCTTCAACTTCTTTCTTTAGATTTTTTCAGAATGATTACTTGATCAGAGTAATCAGAAAGATAACAATCTAGGTATGTCATACTTACCTTGCCTTCAATAAATGAATACCTGACCAGGGTATTCACGAACTAAAATTAGGTAGTATGTATTTGTTTTATATTATGTTTCATATTCTTAACATCTCTTTAAATTTCACTACTTAGTATCTCAGATTTTCTCTGAGTGATTCTTTTACATCTTTTCCCTTTCTGCATGAAAAGAGAAATTTTCAAACATATAAGAGGATATTAAACTGAACATAAGTTTTCATCCTTCTTATCTCTTCCTCATATACTTAAAGGATTGTACAGAAAAACTAAACAACAACTACCTTTCTTATAGTAGGAAACATAAGGTAACTCAAAATAGAAAGTTCTATCTTGACAAGTCTATCTTTTACAAGTTAACTAGCATCTTATCTGACCCAAAACCTAAACTTAGTTGTTATTTGTTATTGCCTTTGTCCTCTACTACCAGAAGTAGATGGACCAAACTGTGACTTGTCTTCATCCTCCACCATCTGCTCCACTGGACTGAGGTCCTTGTGGATTTTGCAGATTATGCCTTGACTGTTGGGTCACCTCACTATTTCTCCTTGGACATTGTTGTCTAAAATGTCCTGGCTGTCCACATTTATGACAAGCTCAACCCCAACTTGATGACCCCTGCATAGGTGCACTATATTGAACTGGTGAAGATTTTGGTTGTTTAGTACCACTAATCATTGGTCCCTGTGACTGTGTAGACTTTCTTTAGAGGTTTGTCTCATGTTTCTTTATTGTAGACCTTTCTATCCTCCGTATAGATTCCACGAATGTGGAAAACCTCTCCCTACTTTCTAGAGTAGATGCCGGGATGGACATCTCAACATTTAGTCCCTTCTCAAAACGTCGGATCTTCTCCTCCTCAGTAGGTTCCATTTGAGGACAAAATCACAAAAGTTCCATAAACTTAACCTCATATTCATTTATCGACATGGCTCCCTGTCGAATCTTCTCAAACTGTGAGATCTTTTCATCTAAGTATGTCTTTGGAAAATACTTATTGATGAATTCTCGATGAAATTCCTCCCATTCAACCTCTTCATCATTCCTTTTTATTTCTTCTATAGCCCACCAGTGTCCAGCACTACCCTTCAAAAGGTACACCACATGTTTAACTTTATCAGCCTCTGGGATACTAAGGATCTTAAAGGCTTTTTCTAGCTCAGTGAGCCAGAGATCAGCATCTGCTGGGTCAGATGTTCCAGCATATTCTATGGCTCCTACACGATGTAGTCATTCAAAGGTCTTACCAGACCCATATCCCTCATTGGAAATTGGTGCCCTAGGTGTCGGTGTTGGCATCCGGTCTGCCATATATCTCAGTGTGGTCATGAGTTTCCCAAAAAGATTATGAACATCTGGGTTTCCTCCCATGACTTCATCAACCTGGGGATTTTCAGGCATTGGTTCCTCCCTTGCCTGATTCCTTGCACCTCCCACTGGTGTAGCAACATTGCTCTCAGCAACGTGTCCCTCACGTTCTTCAGACATCTTCGAGTTATATATCTTCTTCTGCATAAGCAGAAGGCACTATAAGATACACTGGAGTATACTTAGAACAAACTCGATACCTTAGTCCTATGTCTCTATAGACTCAGCGAACCTAGAGCTCTGATACCACTAAATTGTGGCATCCAAATCACAAAAACAAAATTAATTACGCGGAAGCGGTCATTTGCAGCGGATTACTGAAAATCACTAAAAATTAAAACCTTTTTCAAAGAGATCCAATCATATAAAAACTCTTTCAACAAGAACCAATGTATTACATTTACATCTTGGTTCATAAGTACATATCTTGTACTATCTCTTCTCGAGGGTTACAACATCAACTGCCTTATTAAAAGTTAAACACAGAAAACATAAGAACCTCGAGGCATTAAGGAAAAATCTTAAAACAATTCATTAAAAGCACTAACTATTAACTCCGAGGACCTGAGAGTACAGACACGACACATAGGACTTCTATCTACAAACACGACAGACAACACACTCCACCTGAGCTGTTGCTGCTGTACCTGCTGCTGCTGAAGTTCTTCCTCTGCAACATATTCTCAATCTCCTCCGTGCTCGTCCACCTAAAAAAATGTTGGATCCCACGGGGGTGATACAATTGAAAATTGCTCAAGCGAGAGATATAACTCTCCGCCAGAAACATTATTATTGCAGTTTATAATATAAATCTGAACAGAAGATAAGCAGTTTATGTCATTCTCATCTTTAACTATTGCAACTATCTGTGATAGAGTAGTAAATCATCTATTCTCTTTATAAGGAATAGAAAGAACATGTATGTTATTTATCTATTGTATTAGCTCAACATCTCATGCTTTTCTCATGATACTCATTACTCTGATATGTCACCCATGACTCTTTCTTGTTTCTATCTGATTGCCTTAGCCAATCTGCTAAATAGATAATGATTTATACTGGACATGAGAGTGTACATCATCATATCTTCTTTAGGCATTGGTCCATACCAATCCTATATAAATATTCCAGGCATTGGATTATACTAATCGTGTGCAACTAGTACTAGCATTGGACTTATATTGTTCCTGTGTATCCATTCCAAGTATTGGACTATGCTAATCCCAACTATTCCAGGTATTGGACTATGCCAATCATGTGCAACTATTCTAGGTTTTGAACTATGTCAATCATGTGCAACTATTCCAGGTATTAAACTATGTCAATCATGTGAAACTATTCCAGGTATTGAACTATGTCAATCATGTGACATTATTCCAGGTATTGGGTTAATACCAATCCTGTGCAGTTATTCAAGGTATTGGGTTAATACCAATCCTGTGCAGTTATTCTAGGTATTGGGTTAATACCAATCATGTGCAGTTATTCTAGGTATTGAACTATGTCTGTGACGTCCCCAAATTTTCTAAAACTTAATCTGATGTGTGACGTCCAAATTGAAGGCTCACCTCAGCGAGCATCCCAATTTAAACACCCCACACTAGGCTAAGAAGAAGAAAATCAAGGGAGTCAGAAGGAAACAATCAGTAGCACATGCATGTGAACAATAATGAAACCATACACACATGTTCACCATTCAACATATAATTACAACATGAATTGTTACAACATTTGATATTACATATTGAACATCAAACTTTGACATATACATGTGCTACCACTAAACTACATGATCTTAAGACAACAGGTCCACCTATACATCAGCTCGCTACACAACTCTCGACTATCCTGGATCTTCAAGAGCATAACCACAACCTAAACAAAAGATTACATGCGGTACACGTCAGCACAATATTCAAGAATATTGTACTGAGTACGCCTACATGTCTTTTATATACCTCTCATCATATCTTAGCAATAAGATAAAACTAATACTTGGCAGTGACAGAAGAAATATAAGAAAAGCATATACTTGCACAAAGATTTTCATTAACAAAAGAGAACACATATTTTAAGCACATTTCCATTATATCATCCATGCATTTACTACCTGAGAGTTGAATGCATTAAGGCCTTTATGATCTACTACCAAAGAGTTGGATCATTTCACAATGTGATCTACTACCAAAGAGTTGGATCACTTCCAAGTACTTTACTACCAAAGATTTGAAGTACTTATTTCCAGCACTTTACTACCAAAGAGTTGAAGTGCTTAGATATAATGGAACAGATACATTATGTTTCATGTGTTCATAGCAATAAGTATGGAAAATCATGCAACATATCATACAAGAACAATCATTTCAATCAATACCATATGCCAAGTCTTTGCTACCATATAACACAAGCATATTGTATAATAAGCCAAGTAAGAGGTAATGGCGTACCTTGATCAAGAGACATCATAATCACATATTCCTGATGTCAACTATAAGCTTGGTCAAACCTGATCAAGACAAGACCATATACTATCATCAGGTTCTCATCATCTTACATCTCATCTTAACCCTAATCGTGTTCATTAGGGTTTATATTATCTCATTAGGATATTCCCACTTTTACTTGCATTATTGTCTTAGATTTATCTTATTGTTTTCATTTTCCAGATTATAGTTCATCAACTGGATAAACATATGTGTCACATTATTATGTGAACATATTTAACATTATGTCACTTTTATTAACCATCTTAGGGTTACATCTCTTATATTAAGGGTGCTCTTCATATAACATGAATTTCATGTATATAACTGATCTTAGATTTATGTATTATCTTCCAGTTACAGATATGAGGATTTTCTATAAATATCATCATTTATTGAGCATGCATGTATTAATTGCATCATCTTTAGTGTTATTAGCCCTAATTAGACATATTAATCAAATTATGTAATTTAGTACATCAACATGACTATATCTTACATTGTATGCATTCTATAAATATTTATGGACTTACTTATATTTTTCCATGATTTTATGTCATCATTTTCTATTTATTATCCATGAATCAAGTATTTCACAACTTACATGATAACACTATTATTTAAGCTTCAAAAGACTGATATTAGCATTCCAATGTGTTCTAATAATTTTTCTGATAATTTTGGTATATTGTTTGTATTTTTATGACAACGAAGCTAACAACTAGGAATTATATACGAACTGAGCATTTACTGAATTATTACCTTTTGTATCCAATCACGCGCGGCCACGTGGCCTATGAGAGGTGTGGCTCCTTATTTGATTTTGTCTTCCTATTCAGAGACCTGGACCCAGTTCGGAGTGGTTGACTGGGAGTCCGATCAGTCCACTCCCCTTTCTCTTTCTCACCCTCACTCCACGCGAACTCCGCGTTCTGGCGCACGATGCTTGCAGCCCGTGTGCGTGGCCTCATGGGAAACGACCACCGTCTACGACACCCTTCTCCCGTGTTCTCAGGAACCGTCGTGGCTTCATGACGAGCAACAGTGGTCATCATCCATGTTTAGACTTGGTAGAGCTCCTCTACGCCATCCGCCGTAACACTCAAATCTACAGGGTTCCCTTCAGCTTCTCCTCCTCCCTTCTATGACGCCACCCTGTCTTGCAGATCATGTACGGTTCAGCCTTGGATTAGGGCGATTCGTTCGACTGGACCTGATCCTGCTCCTTATTTTGTCCTCCATCGCATGAAAGGTAAGCCCGCGTCCGTCTATGCTCCAGCATGTGAGGTTTGCGGCCGCAGGGCTTTGTCTCCGGTGAGCAAAATCTTGCCACCAGGTCCTCCTCGTCCACCATGAAGCTCTTCCACGACAGAGAAAAAGGGGATCTTGCCCCTGGACCCCTTTCCAGGTTGAGCAGCTTCGGTTAACTAGCAGAGATCAAAGGGAACTCATAGCTGGTGTTGAAACAGCCTGAAGCACCGCCCCTAGCTCCGAGCTGGTCTCCTGCCATCCTTGGCTTCCGCGACACTCGAAGCATCCATCCCCCTCTAATCTACTCTCTAGTTCTGTCTTCATCCTCGTGAGTCACCTACAGAAGGCAATGAAGAGGTGGGGAGGAGCGGGACCTAGAACTCTCTGGTCTGGTGGTGGTTTGCTTCAGATGAGGGGTCATCTGACTTCTCTCCTTGTACCAAAGGCAACTGTCCACTTCAGAGCTACAAAAGAGCCACGATCCATCACAATTGGCGATCCCAGTTTCGAGTTCCTCACACCCACGATTCCATGTCTAACTGCTCTTGGAGACACCCTTTTAACCATTAGATCCAACCCATCCAATGGTCAGGATAGGGTGTACGTCAGCAATCCGTGGCTCCTCAAGCCAGGGAAGCGTGACAACCAAACTTAGGTCTAATAAACACCAAAAGGCACATTATTTCACACATTTCAAACTTAATTAACTTCCTCTAGGAACATCCAATTGTCACCCAATTTTAATCATAGATTCCTCACTATTCAAGGTACCTTTTACACGAATTTGGTGCCCAAACTCAATTGTTAGACCATTCAATTAAATTCCTCAAATAGGCATAACTTATAGATCCAAATCATTATACAAACTTTAATCAACACTCCAACTTTACTAAAACACTTGGGATTCTCACAACTCAATATGCATGACTTCACTTGTGTCATTAGACATTTTAGGATTCCAAAAGTGCACTCCATCACATCCTACACACCTTAAAAGAAATTTCATCCCCGAAATTAAACCAAAATCCACTCTTTCACATCAAAATATCTTAAAAGAACTTTTGTCCTCGAAAGTAAGCCATACTCATACTTCAAAGAGAAACCAAAAGGTCTACGTCCACATGTAGGCGCCATTATATGTGTAACATATCCACAAAGGTTACCTAGAACCATGTATCCAAAACACTATTAGGAGGTTTTAATACATCTAAGTTGAATCACCGCTTCACAAAGATTGAAACTAGTGTTTAGAAGCTTAGGTTATGTCATAACATATCTCATTGTTAGGGTTTCATCCTTATCTTTGCTCATGAATTAGGATTCCATCATCATATTACCATGTTCTAAAGGAGTTAAATAACGTTAACCCATTATATCAAGGTGTCATCAATATTTTATTTAGCTCATTGTTAGAACATGTTCATCATTAACGTATGTCTTTTAGGAGGGAGTTAACTATAGTTAACCCACTTTATTCATCTAGATCATATCAAGGTGTTATAATCATTATGTTGTGCTAACTATCAAATTATATTTTTCATCTTTATTAAGCACTAAGATTAACACCTCGTGTAACATATTTCATTCATATGAACTTATTTCATTGTTCCTCATAAGCTGCAACATATACTAGTGATTCCATCACAAGATTAACCATCTATACATTGATATTTATTAAACCATCTCTAGGTTTTCATCACATCATGTCTATATATAAAGCCTCGATATTAGATCACATCCTTACATACATTATATCATGGTTGTTCTAAACAAACTTATGCAAGTGGCTTGTCAAACATATATCAAAACTTCATCTAGTCCAACTGAGGTTCTCCTTACCCAAACCACGAGGGTAGTGTCATGCTCAATCTCTCTGAGCTAACTCATCTCCATTAGTGCCTCATAAACAAAAACTTATGTTTCCTCTCTTAGTATAGGGTTCATAGGTATACCTCATTGGCACTAGTGATGGCTTTCCAAGCTCTAGCCACATAAGCACAAACCAAAACATGATATGATATACTCTTCATATATCTCTAACCATGAAACATATTACCCAAAACTTTCTTATATACACCACTAGATTCCTATGTGGGAAACCACCAACCCGAGCATGAGGCTTCACAGAAACTAACATAGCTACCTCCTCCAGGGTATTGGGCTCTCTCCCTCACCCAGATGGTAGGCACTCGTATTCATTTCCTTTTGCACACATATATCGAGCCTCTTTCTCTATATCTAGGGTTTGGTCCTCCCAAGGACATCCAGGGTTCAAGAAAACTATAGGAATCATGCATAAAGCAACTCGTCTCAATCACTCAGGAGTAGTCTAGTTTAGGACATATCACATATCTCATAATTCTCATATCTTGGAGTTTAGGTTCTCTAACCTTCTCCCAATGGGTCTCACTCTCTCTCTAGAGTTAACCCTAAAACTAGTCCCAACATTAGAAGTCCTCCTTCGCAAAAGAGACTGAGGCTCATGCTGACTCGCCACCTTATTTTAACTTAACATAACTTATCACATAAAATCCTAGTTACTTGCATCATCAAAACTCATCTTGCATCCTCAAACTGAACTTAAGTCCTCAAAGACAAACATAAATAATCATATATTATCTTATGTCATCTATATAAGACTTACATCATATCATCAAAACTTATTTCATCTATTCCATCTATCACATATACCAAACAAGGCTCTAGACATCTAATCTAGAACTACTCTCTCTTCTAGACTAATGTCATACACTTTCACTTAGGTTGCATGACTACCTCCTACTCGTACATGTGTGGGGACACATTTTGTAATACATATATATAATAAAATATTATATAGTTTTTCTCCAATAAAACAAGCGTCAGAGAAAACTATCGAGGTTCAATCCGTTTGGAGTCAAAAACCAAATCCTGAAAATGAGTGTCCCGCACATAGTAGAGAGTACGGTGTCATGAAAACTAGTGAAAAGGATGAGAACATGGTGTACACTAGTGTAACTACTCCAGACAACGAGCGCCATATGTCTAGGGTTTCTCTTCCCTTGATGCACGTTATTTCCAAATAGTACAACGTCCCATACCACTATACTATAAGGAAATAACGACATCTAAGGACCTGCTATACAACAAGCACCAGTCTAGCCCTAGTTCTCAGACATCTAGGTGCTAACCTAGAGGCTAGGTCAGATCTAGTCTCTAAAATACGACTAATCTAACCCTAAAAGATTATTAAGTTCAAGGTTTTCTTTAGTTTGAGTTGCATAATGAGCAAATGTTAGGCTTTGCTATTGTTCATGCTCTGATACCACATGTGACGTCCCCAAGTTTTCTAAAACTTAATCTGATGTGTGACGTCCAAATTGAAACCTCACCTCAGCGAGCATCCCAATTTAAACACCCCACACTAGGCTAAGAAGAAGAAAATCAAGGGAGTCAGAAGGAAACAATCAGTAACACATGTACATGAACAATAATGAAACCATACACACATGTTCACCATTCAACATATAATTACAACATGAATTGTTACAACATTTGATATCACATATTGAACAACAAACTTTAACATATACATGTACTACCACTAAACTACAAGATCTTAAGATAACAAGTCCACCTGTACATCAGCTCGCTACACAACTCTCGACTATCCTGGATCTTCAAGAGCATAATCACAACCTAAACAAAAGATTACATGCGGTACACGTCAGCACAATATTCAAGAATATTGTACTGAGTACGCCTACATGTCTTTTATATACCTCTCATCATATCTTAGCAATAAGATAAAACTAATACTTGGTAGTGACATAAGAAATATAAGAAAAGCATATACTTGCACAAAGATTTTCATGAACAAAAGAGAACACATATTTTAAGAACATTTCCATTATATCATCCATGCATTTACTACCTGAGAGTTGAATGCATTAAGGCCTTTATGATCTACTACCAAAGAGTTGGATCATTTCACAATGTGATCTACTACCAAAGAGTTGGATCACTTCCAAGTACTTTACTACCAAAGAGTTGAAGTACTTATTTCCAGCACTTTACTACCAAAGAGTTGAAGTGCTTAGATATAATGGAACAGATACATTATGTTTCATGTGTTCGTAGCAATAAGTATGGACAATCATGCAACATATCATACAAGAACAATCATTTCAATCAATACCATATGCCAAGTCTTTGCTACCATATAACACAACCATATTGTATAATAAGCCAAGTAAGAGGTAATGGCGTACCTTGATCAAGAGACATCATAATCACATATTCCTGATGTCAACTATAAGCTTGGTCAAACCTGATCAAGACAAGACCATATACTATCATCAGGTTCTCATCATCTTACATCTCATCTTAACCCTAATCGTGTTCATTAGGGTTTATATTATCTCATTAGGATATTCCCACTTTTACTTGCATTATTGTCTTATATTTATCTTATTGTTTTCATTTTCCAGATTATAGTTCATCAACTGGATAAACATATGTGTCACATTATTATGTGAACATATTTAACATTGTCACTTTTATTAACCATCTTAGGGTTACATCTCTTATATTAAGGGTGCTCTTCATATAACATGAATTTCATGTATATAACTTATCTTAGATTTATGTATTATCTTCCACTTACAGATATGAGGATTGTCTATAAATATCATCATTTATTGAGCATGCATGTATTAATTGCATCATCTTTAGTGTTATTAGCCCTAATTAGACATATTAATCAAATTATGTAATTTAGTACATCAACATGACCATATCTTACATCGTATGCATTCTATACATATTTATGGACTTACTGATATTTTTCCATGATTTTATGTCATCATTTGCTATTTATTATCCATGAATCAAGTATTTCACAACTTACATGATAACACTATTATTTAAGCTTCAAAAGACTGATATTAGCATTCCAATGTGTTCTAATAATTTTTTTGATAATTTTGGTATATTGTTTGTATTTTTATGACAACATAGCTAATTACTAGATATTATATACGAACTGAGCATTTACTGAATTATTACCTTTTGTAGCCAATCACACGCGGCCACGTGTCCTATGAGAGGCGTGGCTCCTTATTTGATTTTGTCTTCCTATTCAGAGACCTGGACCCGGTTCGGAGTGGTTGAGTGGGAGTCGGATCAGTCCGCTCCCCTTTCTCTTTCTCACCCTCACTCCACGTGAACTCTGCGTTCTGGCGCACGATGCTTGCAACCTGTGTGCGTGGCCTCATGGGAAACAACCACCATCTACGACGCCCTTCTCCCGTGTTCTCAGGCCCCGTCATGGCTCCACGACGAGCAGCAGTGGTCATCAGCCAGGTTTAGACTTGGCGGAGCTCCTATGCGCTAGCCGCCATAACACTCAAGTCTGCAGGGTTCCCTTCAGCTTCTCCTCCCTTTTCTGACGCCGCCCTGTCTTGCAGATCATGTCCGGTTCAGCCTTGGATTAGGGCGATTTGTTCGAATGGACCTGATCCTGCTCCTTATTTTGTCCTCCATCGCATGAAAGGCAAGCCCGCGTCCGTCTGTGCTCCAGCGTGTGAGGTCTGCGGCCGCAGGGCTTTGTCTCCGGTGAGCAAAATCTCGCCACCAGGTCCTCCTCGTCCACCATGAAGCTCTTCTACAACAGAGAAAAAGGGGATCTTGCCCCTGGACCCCTTTCCAGGTTGAGCAGCTTTGGTCAACTAGAAGAGATCAAAGGGAACTCATAGCTGGTGTTGAAATAGCCTGAAGCACCGCCCCTAGCTCCGAGCTGGTCTCCTGCCATCCTTGGTTTCAGCGACACTTGAAGCAGCCATCCCCTCTAATCTACTCTCTAGTCCTGTCTTCATCCTCGTGAGTCACCTACAGAAGGCAATGAAGAGGTGGGGAGGAGTGGGACCCAGAACTCTCTAGTCTAGTGGTGGTTTGCTTCAAATGAGGGGTCATCTGACTTCTCTCCTTGTACCGAAGGCAACTGTCCACTTCAGAGCTACAAAAGAGCCACGATCCATCACAATTGGCGATCCCAGTTTCGAGTCCCTCACACCCACGATTCCATGTCGAACTGCTCTTGGAGACACCCTTTTAGCCATTAGATCCGACCCATCCGATGGTCAGGATAGGGTGTACGTCAACAATCCGCGGCTCCTCAAGCCAGGGAAGCGTGACAACCAAACTTAGGTCTAATAAACACCAAAAAGGCACATTATTTCACGCATTTCAAACTTAATTAACTTCCTCCAGGAACATCCAATTGTCACCCAATTTTAACCATAGCTTCCTCACTATTCAAGGTACCTTTTACACAAATTTGGTGCCCAAACTCAATTGTTAGACCATTCAATTAAATTACTCAAATAGGCATAACTTATAGATCCAAATCATTATACAAACTTTAATCAACACTCCAACTTTACTAAAACACTTGGGATTCTCACAACTCAATATGCATGACTTCACTTGTGTCATTGGAAATTTTAGGATTCCAAAAGTGCACTCCATCACAATGTCAATCCTGTGACATTATTCCAGGTATTGGGTTATGACCAATCGTGTGCAGTTATTCCAGGTATTGGGTTAATACCAATCATGTGCAGTTATTTTTAGGTATTGGGTTAATACCAATCATGTGTAGTTATTCCAGGTATTGAACTATGTCAATCCTGTGACATTACTCTAGGTATTGGGTTATGACCAATCCTGTGCAGTTATTCCTGGTATTGGGTTAATACCAATCCTGTGCAGTTATTCCAGGTATTGAACTATGTCGATCCTGTGACATTATTCCAGGAATTGGGTTATGACCAATCCTGCGATATTATTCCAAGTATTGGGATTTAACCAATCCTGTGATATTATTCCAGGTATTGGGATTTAACCAATCCTGTGATATTATTCGAGGTATTGGGATTTAACCAATCCTGTGATATTATTCCAGGTATTGGGATTTAACCAATCCTGTGATATTATTCCAAGTATTGGAATTTAACCAATCCTGTGATATTATTCCACGTATTGGGATTTAACCAAATTCTGTGATATTATTCCAGGTATTGGGATTTAACCAATCCTGTGATATTATTCCAGGTATTGGGATTTAACCAATCCTGTGATATTATTCCAGGTATTGGGATTTCACCAGTCCTGTGCATCTATTATAGGTAATGGACTATGCCAATCCTGTGTATCTATTCCATTATTAGGATTATGTCTCCCACACCATCACCCTTTATAAGGGTTTAGGGTTTCACATACTATCATACTTCATTAGGGTTAGGATTTCATATACCATCACCCTTCATTAGGCTTTCACATCACATTTCCCATAATTAGGGTTTACTATTCATCCCAACTAGGGTTTCTCATGGCATCACCCTTAATTAGGGTTTCTCATAGAATCAGCCTCAATTAGGGTTTCTCATGGAATCAACCTCAAATAGGGTTTCTCATGGAATCACCCTCAATTAGGGTTTCTCATGGAATCACCCTCAATTAGGGTTTCTCTTTGAATCAATACATTAGGGTTTTACATCACATTACCCTAATTACACATTCATTCATGTTGGAAGTGTTGAGACTTAAACTCTACATGATTATTGTTCATGTAAGAAGTTCTCTTTCTCTGTCATCCTTTAAAGAATGATATTTACATCGGACTTGATTCTATTAAGTCAACTCAAATTGATTGAAAGGTTGACACCATGTATTATGTCACTACTTCCTTAATCATAAGGATTAAATGTTCATAAGGTATTAATCACCCTATTTTAATAAGGGTACAATTACCATAATCATCCTTGAATTACATCATGTAATGTTCAATTAAACAATTGATCTTTAAACACCTTAAGTGTCCATACGGTTTGGGTTAGTTATCTCTCAAACGGTCTTGGTCACTTAGACCCCAAACGGTCTTGACCAACCAGACCTCAAACGATCTTGCATGGATAACCTTCAAACGGTCTAAGACCATTTAGACCTCCAAACGGTCTTGGTCTAACAGTTTGAAACCGTTTGGCAAAGTTAGTACTTGAAACCGTTTGACAAAGTAGGTGTTTGAAACCGTTTGAGTCTCAATCAGTTTGGGATCGTTTGGTCCCAAACGGTCTTGAGACCGTTTGGTCCTGAATGGTCTTGAGACCGTTTGCACTCAAACGGTCTTGAGACCGTTTGGTCCAAACCTCCTCAAAACCTATTGGACCAAAAAGGGTCTCAACCTCTCACATCGATTTAGGGTTTCCAAGGTTAACTCCCTCATCAATTGAATCCATGTAATTACTCATCATTTGAACCTAAGCACCATGCTTCAAGTGAGCTTAATGAATCATCCTTCAATTGATTCAATCTTCAATTGATCATCAATTAAGGTTTGCATCATTGAATTGCTCATCAGACTAGCTATTGATTGCATTACCATTTGATATCTTTGGGTCCTCAACTACTTAACCATACTCAACTCTAGACCTCCAAACGGTCTTGGTTGACCTCCAAACGGTCTTGATACTATTTGGGTGATGTCCAAATGGTCTTGAGACCGTTTGGGTTAATCAACCCAAAGAATTTAAATCAATTAGTTACAAAATCAGCACTCAACCCCATTAGGGTTTCTAATTAGATGATTGTCCAAATATTAATTCAATCAATTGGAACCATTAGATCCTTATCCAACAAGTGCTAGGGTTCTAACCTCAAATGGTCAACCCATCCAAATGGTCAACCATCCTAAACGGTTTGCAAACTGTTTAGTCTCCAAACGGTTTGGTGAAACCGTTTGGATCAAGATCTCCAAAACCATTTGCAATTGATATTTTGGGAGGTGTGTGCTTATGATGATGTCATCATCATCAATCTCTAAACCCACGAAACTTTATGTGATTTTCATGGTGATTGCATCCATCAACCAAATAAATTTTCGAGAATAAAGAAAGGATCAACATTTGATAAGGAATTGAATGCAATAATAATATTAAAGGTTCAAGTTATAAAACCCGCCTCCAAATGAGATTTAAAGCTTGGAGCTTCACATCAAAAATGGTGGATGAAGCTTTTACAACTCCCCCTAGGCTCGTCCTCAAGATTTTGGGTGAAAAGATTGGCTAGGGTTGAAGATGGAGTGAAGAAAAGAAGAAATCAAGCATTGATTTGTGATTTCCACCATAGATTCAAGGTGAAAGAGGGTCAAGAAACTTACCAACAGGTTGAGGATCGTTCTCGTCTTGCTCGCAAGCTCCCAAGGTCGTTTTGCAAGCAAAGGGTGGAAGAGAATTCGAAATTCCCCCTTTACTCTATGGATAAATGAGCTTATATGCAATTTTTATTAAAAATTCAATTAGGAGAGAGAAAGTAAGAATTATCTCCCCCATATCCTTGCCACTTGCACCCTTTTATTACTTATACTTAGGGATGATGATATCCTTTTTGCTTCTTATTCTTCTCAATTATCCACAATTTAAAGAAAAGCAGTTTAAGCACCTTAAATCATATTATAATAATATCCATAAGTGAGTGGATATTTCTTTTTCTTATAATAATGTGAGTGAGTTATCCACTTCCCTTAGATATTTTCGTGCCTTTTCAAGGCACATGGTCATCCACATATATGGATTTCAACCATTTCAATTTTGTTTGAAGGGCACTTCAATTAATATATTTAGTTTTGCATATAATTGAAGTAAAGTTCCAATTATGCTTAAATCTTAATTATTTTAATATTAAGATTCTCTCTCCTACAAAATGATACAAATGAGACGCCCCTCTCATTTTCTTTGCTCTACATGATGCCAAGAAACATTAGGGACTAGTTTGAAGTGGTAATTTGCATATTGAACCCTGGGTTTTGGGTAAATTGCACATTACACCAAAACTAGGCTTTAATGCACAAACATTGCTTTATCAGCTCTTTCTTGGTACTCAGGCTACCCCAAGCCATACCTCTTCATCATCTTCATTATCATGATGCTTCAACACATGAGGAACATCTTATAATGTATCATTTGCAATTTAACCCCTCAACTTGGGTAATTTGCACTTTAGTCCAAAATAAGCAAAATAATGTTTCAACATTATTCGGAAAGGACTAAAATTGAAACATAAGTTCCTCTTGAGCCTTAATTACTTTTCAAGAAATAAGAGCAAGCATATAATTAAATTTATTAAGAAAAACATCTAGGGTTAAAGCATAACCCAGGTTAGGGATGTTACAAATTATAAACCCCTAACAAGGATTTCATCCCCGAAATCCCAAATAAAAAGAGACATATATTATTCATATATTATCTCATCAAGTCTTCACATAACATCTCAATGTCATGTTTATGCAAGGCATAAACCCCTAACATATGATGCCCATGCTATATAATATAGTTAAACTGATTTCACAGTTAACCACTCCAGGTGGTCAACATAAATTATCTGATACCATAATTCCTTACCTTGGTATCCATCACATGTGCTGAAAACACATCACATTTCATCTTTCTTTCATACTGGGACATTTCTTGTTATACATATATTTTTCTTGGAACCCAAGTCCATGAAAACTGATACTCTTCTAAGTATCCATCAAATAATCAATTTTACTTTATGCACACCAAGTGTTCTAAGACCCACTTGGTTGCCATGCCCCTGAAAGAAAAGAAAACAAAGGATCATATTCCTCTTATCACCCTATTGTTATCCAGGGTTGTTTATTCATGAGAAGAGATTATCATATCCTTTAAACATTACATGAACCTTCTACTGTTCATGAGTTATTTACTCTTATTTCTTTCTTAGTTCCTTGCCATCATCATAGGAATCATATGGATGCTCACTTGTCATCATTCTTAATATCATTTTCACCATGATTACTAGATATAGGTATTCAAACCTTTAGTTCATCACTGATTATTGTTACCTTCCATCAGGTAACTATTACCTCTAGGTCTTCAGACCTACGGTATACATTATATTAAACATCTTCTTTTGTTTATAAATTGATTTGTAATTAAATCAAATTCCTTCACATATCAATTAAAATGTGGTAGAAAATATCCATGCCACATCTTCTACTTCTTTCTTTAGATTATTTCAGAATGATTACTTGATCAGAGTAATCAGAAAGATAACAATCTAGGTATGTCATAGTTACCTTGCCTTCAATAAATGAATACCTGACCAGGGTATTCAAGAACTGAAATTAGGTACTATATATTTGTTTTATATTATGTTTCGTATTCTTAACATCTCTTTAAATTTCAGTACTTAGTATCTCAGATTTTCTCTGAGTGATTCTTTTACATGTTTTCCCTTTCTGCATGAAAAGAGAAATTTTCAAACATATAAGAGGATATTAAACTGAACGTAAGTTTTCATCCTTCTTATCTCTTCCTCATATTCGTAAAGGATTATATAGATAAACTAAACAACAACTACCTTTCTTATAGTAGGAAACAGAAGGTAACTCAAAATAGAAAGTTCTATCTTGACAAGTCTACCTTTTACAAGTTAACTAGCATCTTATCTGACCCAAAACATGAACTTAGTTGTTATTTGTTATTGCCTTTGTCCTCTACTACCAGAAGTAGATGGACCAAACTGTGACACTTGTCTTCATCCTCCACCATCTGCTCCACTGGACTGAGGTCCTTGTGTATTTTGCATATTATGCCTTGACTGTTGGGTCACATCACTATTTCTCCTTGGACATTGTTGTCTAAAATGTCATGGTTGTCCACATTTATGACAAGCTCGACCCCAACTTGATGACCCTTGCATAGGTGCACTATATTGAACTGGTGAAGATTTTGGTTGTTTAGTACCACTAATCATTGGTCCTTGTGACTGTGTAGACTTTCTTTTGAGGTTTGTCTCATGTTTCTTTATTGTAGACCTTTCTATCCTTCGTATAGATTCCATGAATGTGGCAAACCTCTCCCTACTTTCTAGAGCAGATGCCGGGATGGACATCTCAACATTCAGTCCCTTCTCAAAATGTTAGATCTTCTCCTCCTCAGTAGTTGCCATTTGAGGACAAAATTGTAAAAGTTCCATAAACTTAACCTCATATTCATTTATCGACATGGCTCCCTGTCGAATCTTCTCAAAATGTGAGATCTTTTCATCTAAGTATGTCTTTGGAAAATAGTTATTGATGAATTCTTGACGAAATTCCTCCCATTCAACCTCTTCATCATTCCTTTTTATTTCTTCTATAGCCCACCAGTGTCCAGCACTACCCTTCAAAAGGTACACCGCATGTTTAACTTTATCAGCCTCTAGGATACTAAGGATCTTAAAGGCTTTTTCTAACTCAGTGAGCTAGAGATCAACATCTGTTGGGTCAGATGTTCTAGCATATTCTATGGCTCCTACACGACGTAGTCGTTCAAAGGTCTTACCAGACCCATATCCCTCATTGGAAACTGGTGCCCTAGGTGCCGATGTTGGCATCCCATCTGCCATATATCTCAGTGTGGTCATGAGTTGCCCAAAAAGATTATGAACATCTGGGTTTCCTCCCATGACTTCATCAACCTGGGGATTTTCAAGCACTGGTTCCTCCCTTGCACCTCCCACTGGTGCAACAACATTGCTCTCAGCAACGTGTCCCTCACATTCTTCAGACATCTTCGAGTTATATATCTTCTTCTGCATAAGCAGAAGGCACTATAAGATACACTGGAGTATACTTAGAATAGACTCGATACCTTATTCCTATGTCTCTGTAGACTCAACGAACCTAGAGCTCTGATACCACTAAATTGTGGCATCCAACTCACAAAAACAAGATTAATTAAGCGGAAGTGGTCATTTGCAGCGGATTACTGAAAATCACTAAAAACTAAAACCTTTTTCAAAGAGATCCAATCATATAAAAACTCTTTCAACAAGAACCAATGTATTACATTTACATCTTGGTTCATAAGTAAATATTTTGTCCTATCTCTTCTCGAGGGTTACAACATCAACTGCCTTATTAAAAGTTAAACACAGACATCATAAGAACCTTGAGGCATTAAGGCAAAATCTCAAAATGATTCATTAAAAGCACTAACTATTAACTCCGAGGACCTGAGAGTACAGACATGACACATAGGACTTCTATCTATGAACACGACAGACAACACACTCCACCTGCGTTGTTGCTGCTGTACCTGCTGCTACTGAAGTTCTTCCTCTGCAATATATTCTTAATCTCCTTCATGCTCGTCCACCTAAAAAAATGTTGGATCCCACGGGGGTGATACAATTGAAAATTGCCCGAGCGAGATATATAACTCTCCGCTAGAAACATTATTATTGCAGTTTATAATATAAATCTGAACAGAAGATAAGCAGTTTATATCATTCTCATATTTAACTATTGCAACTATCTGTGATAGAGTAGTAAATCATCTATTCCCTTTATAAGGAATAGAAAGAACATGTATGTTATTTATCTATTGTATTAGCTCAACATCTCATGCTTTTCTCATGATACTCATTACTCTGATATGTCACCCATGACTCTTTCTTGTTTCTATCTGATGGCCTTAGCCAATCTACTAAACATATAATGATTTATACTGGACATGAGAGTGTACATCATCATATCTTATTTAGGCATTGGTCCATACCAATCCTGTATAAATATTCCATGCATTGGATTATACTAATCCTGTGCAACTAGTACGAGCATTGGACTTATATTGTTCATGTGTATCCATTCCAAGTATTGGACTATGCCAATCCCAACTATTCCGAGTATTGGACTATGCCAATCATGTGCAACTATTCCAGGTTTTGAACTATGTCAATCCTGTGCAACTATTCCAGGTATTAAACTATGTCAATCCTGTGCAACTATTATAGGTATTGAACTATGTGAATCCTGTGACATTATTCCAGGTATTGGGTTAATACCAATCATGTGCAGTCATTCCAGGTATTGGGTTAATACCAATCCTGTGCAGTTATTCCAAGTATTGGGTTAATACCAATCCTGTGCTGTTATTCTAGGTATTGAACTATGTCAATCCTGTGACATTATTCCAGGTATTGGGTTATGACCAATCCGGTGCAGTTATTCTAGGTATTGGGTTAATACCAATCATGTGTAGTTATTCCAGGTATTAGGTTAATACCAATCCTGTGCAGTTATTCCAGGTATTGAACTATGTCAATCCTGTGACATTATTCTAGGTATTGGGTTATGACCAATCATGTGTAGTTATTCGAGGTATTGGGTTAATACCAATCATGTGCAGTTATTCCAGGTATTGAACTATGTCAATCCTGTGACATTATTCCAGGTATTGGGTTATGACCAATCCTGTGATATTATTCTAGGTATTGGGATTTAACCAATCCTATGATATTATTCCAGGTATTGGGATTTAACCAATCCTGTGATATTATTCCAGGTATTGGGATTTAACCAATCTGTGATATTATTCCAGGTATTGGGATTTAACCAATCCTGTGATATTATTCCAGGTATTGGGATTTAACCAATCCTGTGATATTATTCCAGGTATTGGGATTTAACCGATCCTGTGATATTGTTCCAGGTATTGGGATTTAACCAATCCTGTGATATTGTTCCAGGTATTGGGATTTAACCAATCCTGTGATATTATTCCAGGTATTGGGATTTAACCAATCCTGTGCATCTATTCCACGTAATGGACTATGCCAATCCTGTGTATCTATTCCATTATTAGGATTAGGTCTCCCATACCATCACCCTTTATTAGGGTTTAGGGTTTCATCATACTTCATTAGGGTTAGGATTTCATATACCATCACCCTTCATTAGGCTTTCACATCACATTTCCCATAATTAGGGTTTACTATTCATCCCAACTAGGTGTTTCTCATGGCATCACCCTTAATTAGGGTTTCTCATAGAATCAGCCTCAATTAGGGTTTCTCATGGAATCAACCTCAATTAGGGTTTCTCATGGAATCACCCTCAATTAGGGTTTCTCATGGAATCACCCTCAATTAGGGTTTCTCATTGAATCAATACATTAGGGTTTTACATCACATTACCCTAATTACACATTCATTCATGTTGGAAGTGTTGAGACTTAAACTCGACATGATTATTGTTCATGTAAGAAGTTCTCTTTCTCTCTCATCCTTTAAAGAATGATATTTACATCGGACTTGATTCTATTAATTCAACTCAAATTGGTTGAAAGGTTGACACCATATATTATGTCACTACTTCCTTAATCATAAGGATTAAACGTTCATAAGGTATTAATCACCCTATTTTAATAAGGGTACAATTACCATAATCATCCTTGAATTACATCATGTAATTTTCAATTAAACAATTGATCTTTAAACACCTTAAGTGTCCATACGGCTTGGGTTAATTATTTCTCAAACGGTCTTGGTCAGTTAGACCCCAAATGGTCTTGACCAACCAGACCTCAAACAGTCTTGCATGGATAACCTTCAAACGGTCTAAGACCGTTTAGACCTCCAAACGGTCTTGGTCTAACGGTTTGAAACCGTTTGGCAAAGTTAGTACTTGAAACCGTTTGAAAAAGTAGGTGTTTTAAACCATTTGAGTCTCAATCGGTTTGGGATCGTTTGGTCCCAAACGGTCTTGAGACTGTTTGGTCCTAAATGGTCTTGAGACCGTTTGGACTCAAACGGTCTTGATACCGTTTGGTCCAAACCTCCTCAAAACCTATTGGACCAAAAAGGGTCTCAACCTCTCACATCGATTTAGGGTTTCCAAGGTTAACTCCCTCATCAATTGAATCCATGTAATTACTCATCATTTGAACCTAAGCACCATGCTTCAAGTGAGCTTAATGAATCATCCTTCAATTGATTCAATCTTCAATTGATCATCAATTAAGGTTTGCATCATTGAATTGCTCATCAGACTAGCTATTGATTGCATTAACTTCATCATTCCAACATCCTCATGCATCCAATCCTGTGACATTATTCCAGGTATTGGGTTATGACCAATCCTGTGATATTATTCCAGGTATTGGGATTTAACCAATCCTGTAATATTATTCCAGGTATTGGGATTTAACCAATCCTGTGATATTATTTCAGGTATTGGGATTTAACCAATCCTATGATATTATTCCAGGTATTGGAATTTAACCAATCCTGTGATATTATTCCAGGTATTGGGATTTAACCAATCCTATGATATTATTCCAAGTATTGGGATTTAACCAATCCTGTGATATTATTCCAGGTATTGGGATTTAACCAATCCTATGATATTATTCCAGGTATTGGGATTTAACCAATCCTGTGCATCTATTCCAGGTAATGGACTATGCCAATCCTATGTATCTATTCCATTATTAGGATTAAGTCTCCCATACCATCACCCTTTATTAGGGTTTAGGGTTTCACATACTATCATACTTCATTAGGGTTAGGATTTCATATACCATCACCCTTCATTAGGCTTTCACATCACATTTCCCATAATTAGGGTTTACTATTCATCCCAACTAGGGTTTCTCATGGCATCACCCTTAATTAGGGTTTCTCATAGAACCAGCCTCAATTAGGGTTTCTCATGGAATCAACCTCAATTAGGGTTTCTCATGTAATCACCTTCAATTAGGGTTTCTCATGGAATCACCCTCAATTAGGGTTTCTCATTGAATCAATACATTAGGGTTTTACATCACATTACCCTAATTACACATTCATTCATGTTGGAAGTGTTGAGACTTAAACTCTACATGATTATTGTTCATGTAAGAAGTTCTCTTTCTCTCTCATCCTTTAAAGAATGATATTTACATCAGACTTGATTGTATTAAGTCAAATCAACTTGATTGAAAGGTTGACACCATGTATTATGTCACTACTTCCTTAATCATAAGGATTAAACGTTCATAAGGTATTAATCACCCTATTTTAATAAGGGTACAATTACCATAATCATCCTTCAATTACATCATGTAATGTTCAATTAAAGAATTGATCTTTAAACACCTTAAGTGTCCATACGGTTTGGGTTAATTATTTCTTGAACGGTCTTGGTCACTTAGACCCCAAACGGTCTTGACCAACCAGACCTCAAACAGTCTTGCATGGATAACCCTCAAACGGTCTAAGACCGTTTAGACCTCCAAACGATCTTGGTCTAACGGTTTGAAACCGTTTGGCAAAGTTAGTACTTGAAACCATTTGACAAAGTAGGTGTTTGAAACCGTTTGAGTCTCAATTGGTTTGGGATCATTTGGTCCCAAACGGTCTTGAGACGGTTTGGTCCAAACCTCCTCAAAATCGATTGGACCAAAAAGGGTCTCAACCTCTCACATCGATTTAGGGTTTCCAAGGTTAACTCCCTCATCAATTGAATCTTTGTAATTACTCATCATTTGAAACTAAGAACCATGCTTCAAGTGAGCTTAATGAATCATATTTCAATTGATTCAATCTTCAATTGATCATCAATTAAGGTTTGCATCATTTAATTGCTCATCAGACTAGCTATTGATTGCATTACCATTTGATATCTTTGGGTCCTCAACTACTTCACCATACTCAACCCTAGACCTCCAAACGGTCTTGGTTGGACTCCAAACGGTCTTGAGACTGTTTGGGTGATCTCCAAAAGGTCTTGAGACCGTTTGGGTTAATCAACCCAAAGAATTTAAATCAATTAGTTACAAAATCAGCACTCAACCTGATTAGGGTTTCTAATTAGATGATTGTCCAAATATTGATTCAATCAATTGGAACCATTAGATTCTTATCCAACAAGTGCTAGGGTTGTGACCTCAAATGGTCAACCCATCCAAATGATCAACCATCCTAAACAGTTTGGGGTTCAAAGCTCTAAACGGTTTGCAAATCGTTTAGTCTCCAAACGGTTTGGTGAAACTGTTTGGATCAAGATCTCCAAAACTGTTTGCAATTGATATTTGGGGAGGTATGTTCTTATGATGATGTCATAATCATCAAGCTCTAAACCCACAAAACTTGTTGTGATTTTCATGGTGATTGCATCCATCAACCAAATAAATTTTCGAGAATAAAGAAAGGATCAACATTTGATAAGGAATTGAATGCAATAACAATATTAAAGGTTCAAGTTATAAAACCCGCCTCCAAATGAGATTTAAAGCTTGGATCTTCATGTAAAAAATGGTGGATGAAGATTTTGCAACTCCTTTTAGGCTCGTCCTCAAGCTTTTGGGTGAAAAGATTGGCTAGGGTTGAAGATGGAGTGAAGAAAAGAAGAAATCAAGCATTGATTTATGATTTCCACCATAGATTCAAGGTGAAAGAGGGTAAAGAAACTTACCAATAGGTTGGGGCTCGTTATCCTCTTTCTCCCAAGCTCCCAATGTCATTTTGAAAGCAAAGGGTGGAAGTGAATTCGAAATTCCCCCTTTACTCTATGGATAAATGAGCTTATATGCAATTTTTATTAAAAATTCAATTAGGAGAGAGAAAGTAGGAATTATCTCCCCCATATCCTTGCCACTTGCACCATTTTCTTCCTTAGGGACGAGGCTATCCTTTTTGCTTCTTATTCTTCTCAATTATCCACAATTTAAAGAAAAGCAATTTAAGCACCTTAAATCATATTATAATAATATCCATAAGTGAGTGGATATTTCTTTTTCTTATAATAATGTGAGTGAGTTATCCACTTCCCCTAGATATTTTCGTGCCTTTGCAATGAAAATGGTCTTCCAAATATATGGATTTCAACCATTTCAATTTTGGTTGAAGGGCACTTCAATTAATATATTTATTTTTGCATATAATTGAAGTAAAGTTCCAATTATGCTTAAATCTTGATTATTTTAATACCAAGATTCTCTCTCCTCCAAAATGATACAAATGAGATGCCCCTCTCATTTTCTTTGCTCTACATGATGCCAAGAAACATTAGGGACTATTCTGAAGTGGTAATTTTCATATTGAACCCTGGGTTTTGGGTAAATTGCACATTACACCAAAACTAGGTTTTAATGCACAAACATTGCTTTATCAACTCTTTCTTGGTACTCAGGCTACCCCAAGCCATACTTCTGCATCATCTTAATTCTCATGATGCTTCAACACATGAGGAACATCTTATCATGTAACATTTGCAATTTAACCCCTCAACTTGGGTAATTTGTACTTTAGTCTAAAATAAGCAAAACAATGTTTTAACATTATTCAAAAAGGACTAAAATTGAAACATAAGTTCCTCTTGAGCCTTAATTACTTTTCAAGAAATAAGAGCAAGCATATAATTAACTTTATTAAGCAAAACATCTAGGGTTAAAGAATAACTAGGTCAGGGATGTTACACCCGTGGGATCCAACTTTTTAGGTAGACGCAGAAGAAGAGATAGAAACCCTATAGCAGGGGAAGAATAGTAGCAACAGCAGCCACATGGATAGCACTGACATTCCAAGTGGAGGCATTGGCTGTCATGTTTTGTATAGAGAGTCCTATGTGTCGTCTCTGTACTCTCAGGTCCTTGGAGTTAGTAGTTAGTACCTTTAATGAATCGATATGAGATTTTGGCTTGATGCCTCGAGGTTCTTATGCTGTCTGTGTATAGTTTTAACAAGGCAGTTGATGCTTGTAATCCTCGAGAAGAGACGGTACACGATATGTACTTACGAACCAGGATGTAAATAAAATACGTTGGTTCTTGATAAAAGAGTTTTCCTGTGTTTGGATCTCTTTATAAATGGTTTTAATTTTTAGTGATTTTCAGTAATCAGCTGCTAATGATCGCTTCCGCTTAGTTAATGACATTTTATATGAACAGAGCATCACAAATTTAGTGGTATCAGAGCTCTAGGTTCGCTGAGTCTACAGAGACATAAGATTAAGGTTGTTGAGTCTGTTCTAGTGTCTTCCAGTTATCTGATAGTGTCTTTTGCTCATATAGGAGGAGAAGAAGAACTTAAAGATGTCTGGATCACACAAAGAACATGCTGCTGAGAGCAACATTACTGCATCAGGAAGAGGTGCAAGGGATCAGGATAGGGAGGAACCAGTACCTGAACATCCCCAGCTTAACCAAGCTGCACTGGAAAACCCAGCTTTCCATGATCTGTTTGGGAAGTTCATGGCAACCATGACGCATATGGTAGATAGGATGCCACCATCTACACCTAGGGCACCAACCCATAATGAAGGACAGGGAGCTGGCAAGACTTTTGAACGGCTTCGTCGGGTAGGAGCCACATATTATGCTGGTACAGCTGACCCAGTAGATGCAGATATGTGGTTGAATGAGCTAGAGAAGACTTTTAGAATCCTTAATATCCCTGAAGTAGAGAAGGTGAGGCATGCAATGTACCTTCTAAAAGGGAGTGCTAGCCACTGGTGGACAATAGAAGAGGGCAAGAGGCCAGGTGTTAAAACCGGATGGGTAGAATTTTGACGAAAATTTGTCAATAGATATTTCCCCAAGACATATCTAGACGAGAAGATCTCTCAGTTTGAGAGGTTAAGGCAAGGACCAATGAACATTAGCGAGTATGAAGCTAATTTCATGGAGCTTTTGTGGTTCTGTCCGCATATGGCAGCTACTGATGAAGAGAGAATTTGGCATTTTGAGAAGGGGCTAAACACTCATTTGACCACTCCTGTGTCTGCCTTAGAGAACAGGGAGAGGTTCACCACCTTTGTGGAGTTTGTGAGATGGATAGAAAGGTCAGTGATTGAGAAGCGTCATACTAAGAGTAAGAAGGTGTATACTCAGTTTCAAGGATAAAGGTCCAAAAGTTTCAAGAAACTGAGATTTTCTGCACTAATAGCACCACTAAGATTCAATACCCAGACACAATGGACATCAAGTAGGGGTAGAGGCCGTAGTTTACCACCAGAGGGAGCTCACAGCTCAACATCAGTGTCAGTAACAGGACCACCCAGGACACAAAGGGAGACCAGAGGTTGTTTTATATGTGGAAAGATGGGGCATTTGATGAAAAATTGTCGAGCTAGAAATGTAAGTGTGGCTCAACCTTAGAGGCAGAGTCATCAAGTCTCTCAGAGGTGATAGTTTTCGAGTGATGCTAGAGGACGTGGACAAGCATCCCAAGCTGGTTCGTCGGCACCCAACAACCGAGCACAGGGTCAACAGCAAGCAACGATGAGATTCTATGCGATGAATCAACCCGAAGCAGTAGTCAACCCTTGAGTTGTAATAGGTCAAATGGAACTATTTCATTATGATATGTCTTCATCCTACTTCGTATCTGTTTTAATTGATCCAGGTGCTACACATTCCTTTATCACTCAAAGAGTGATTCATGACTGCAACATGATTGTCAGTCATAGAGCAGATAGTCTGTTATTAGAAACCCCTTTGTTGGGATCTGTAGTGCTGCGGAAGGTGTGTTCTCCCTAGACTCTTTCCTTCTCTGAACATCACATTCAGGTGGATCTTATACCACTTGAGATGCACAGTTTCGATATAATTCTTGGGATGGACACCCTAGAAAAGTATAAGGTTGTCTTAGATTGCAGTTCCAAGCAGGCTATGTTCACCGACAATGGTGATACATGGATCTTTCAGGGTGATAGAAAGATTCTTCCAACATGTCTAGTGTCGAATATGGTAGCTAATAAGTTGATGAGACAAGGATGCTTTGCATTCTTGGCACATGTGGTAGATACCACAATGAAGAGCCCTAATCTTTTTGAAGTTCTGATAGTTAGGGAGTTTGAAGATGTGTTCCCTGAGGAACTTCCAGGTGTTCCTCCACCCTGAGAGATTGATTTTGATATTAATCTAATCCCGGGCACACAACCAATAACACCAACACCATATAGAATGGCACCTACTGAGATGGCAGAGCTCAAGAAACAGCTACAGGAGTTGCTTGAGAAAGGTTTTATCCGACCGAGTACTTCACCATGGGGTGCTCTGGTTCTCTTTGTTAAGAAGAAGGACGGATCGATGCGGTTATGCATTGATTACAAACAATTAAATAAAGTAACCATAAAGAACAAGTATCCTCTGCCAAGGATCGATGACCTGTTTGATCAGTTGTGTGGTGCAACTATCTTCTCTAAGATAGATCTGAGGTCGGGATATCATCAATTGCGTATCAAGGAGAGTGACATACCTAAGTCTGCCTTTAGGATAAGGTATGGTCACTATGAGTTCATAGTTATGTCGTATGGACTAACTAATGCACCAGCTGCATTCATGGAACTCATGAATAGAATCTTCCATACTTTTCTTGATCAGTTCATAGTAGTCTTCATAGATGATATCTTGATATACAGTAGAGATGCTCAATAGCATGAGCAGCATCTCCGTCAAGCTTTAACTTTGCTAAGAGAGCATAAGCTGTATGCTAAGTTTAGCAAATGTGAGTTCTGGTTACCAGAAGTTTCTTTTTTAGGACACGTAATATCTGCCTTAGGTATCCGTGTTGATCATAAGAAGGTAGAATCTGTCCTACAATGGGAACAACCAAAGACACCAACAGAGATATGCAGTTTCCTAGGACTGGCAGGCTATTATAGGAGGTTCATTAAGAACTTCAGTTGTTACGACCCCACCTTCCGATAACCCCCAATTAAGGGAGACCGAGAGGTCGAAGCCGCACCCATAACTTCCGGAACAAAGGTTTGGCAATTAACCAAGAATAATGATTAAATTTTAACAGACTATACTGAAAAGCTGTAAGAAAATAAACTTTTGCATACCTTTTGAAAATTTGGATCTCTAAACTTTTATCCACATATGAAGTACTATTCTAACTAATCCTCTTTGTATATCAGTTTGGGAATTCACAATATGTCGATTTACTGTTTGTCCTTTTGGCTTGTACCTAAAACGCCGACAAACAAAACGTCGGTCAGCCAAAGTTGGTATGTGGGGGAAACAATAATCATGTAAATACATTAACAATGTAATCATTCAATTAATCATTTAACAACCAAGATTACATTTTAGATATAACACCGCGATCCAAGAGTACCCTATCCTCTATATTGTCCCCATTAAACCCCTCATGATCCACCTATAAGTGAACCAATTTCTAGGGTTGAGTCACATGGCACTACTCGTAAGTAGCCCACTCCTTAACTCATGGCAGGCTAATGAGTCTCATGGCACTACACGTAGGTAGCCCAGTTTCTAACTCTCGGTAACCTAGACCTTTCTCTAGGATTACCCCTTTTTTTCTTAGCCTTTTCAAAGCAATAGAGGTGGACCCAGATCTAGTCAGTTATACACACACATTTATAGTGATAATCATAGTCACTTTATAGTTGCATGAAATAAATAGTCATCCAACAGTTATTTCTCAAACAACTGATAAAACATTCGAGAAACGCCGTGAAACTAGAACGGTTATTCATAAGCGTAATCACATACCTCGATGGTGAGTCATGCAGATTATTCAACATATACTTCATGTACAATCAAGCCAATCAACAGATCCAAGCAAAGCAAGCATTCATCATTTATAATCTGCATGTATATAAAACCTAAACTGTCACCTTTACATTATTAATCACATTTAACCCTACTCGACCCTAGTCTAGGGTTGAAGTTTCCTTATCATCAAATTTATCATTAGGGATATGTTTCTAAACCCTAATCCACATGTTTGTTCATTTAATGGCTCAAGAACCCTAATTCGCATTAGGTGTAGCCATGATCATCAAACCTATTTCATTCTTACATTATGATCACTTACATTAAATTAAGTCTAACAAATTAACAAGTTAGGATCCTTAAACCTTATTATTCATATGCATTGATTAGAAAGTCTAATTATCGTCATTAAGATCATAATCATGTTAATTTTCCATAATATTCCACATCATCAGTTTAAATCTCAAGGAAGCATATCTAACATGATCAACAACGTATTAATATGAACTAGGGTTCCTATGTATTAATCACCCTACATTCATGGACCAACTATACTTTTAGAACAGGAATCATATTTAGGCATTAGGAGTATTTTATTTAGATTCTACTTGTTCTCCTGATAAATTTTCATATATAACTTTTCTAAATCTGAGTTACCAATTACCTTCTATGAATTTTTACAAGATAAGGATAATTGGGCCAATTAAAGGCCGCCACGCCACCTTTTGTTATTCCCTTTTGTTATTCTCGCCAGCTATAAATAAAACACCTAAAATTACCTCTTAGTCCATGTAGGCGACGCATAGCACCAGGGGCCCTCATGTCTTTTTCCCCTTTTCTCCTTCCTCGCACGCAGGCGTCAACCACGGGCCGTTTTGTCGCGCGTTGGCTGCGCAGTGAGGCCATGGCCTCTGCACGACTTTACCTGCTCCTTGCAGCACCTCAAGTGGTGACCTCTACTGTGGGATTTGATCTCCAAAACCACGATATAAACATAGCGAAAGCGATTCGATTAACAGCGGAAGACAAAAATCACGGGAAATTAAAACTTTTCGAGATAAGAGCTTGAATCTATAAAAACTTCTTTCATAAAAGGAGATAAACTGTTTACATCTCAGATAATTACTTCTTGAGTAATTATATACAACATGATACAAAATCTCAAGAACTCAAAACCAAAATCTCAGACCAAAAGACTCTAAGGACCTGAGAGTACAGAGAACACATAGGACTGACTATCTAACTATACAACTCAGCAGTATGAATCTCCACCTGAGATTTACTGCTGCTCCTGATGCTGCTGCTGCTGATATTGGTCACCTGAAGATTGATTCCTTCGCCCTCGATGACCACCTAAAAAGTTGAAATCTACGGGGTGAGACAATTTTAAATAATTGTCCCAGCGAGAGTTATAATTCTTCGCCAGAAGCTTTATTATAGCAACCAAGAATAACATAGGCAATAAAAGCTTTAAGGTAATCAGCAACAGATTGTTATCAATTAGAACAACAATATTTAAGGAATATGAAGAACATTTATACTAAGTAATGTATCTTCAACTAATGTATTTCGTAGTTCAACCTAAGCAGATATGCTACGCGGTTGATTATGTTTTACAAACATCATTATGCCCTGTGGAGATGAGGTATACCGCTCATACTCCAACCGATCACTATTAAGTCGCATCGGTATCATACATAGGTCATCAAAAGAGCCGGATTCTTATGACCTCATCTTCCTCAGTCAGTAAGAGGATCAACATGCAGGACATCTAGTGTCTCTACTAATATAGCTTACCAGGGTATTCTGGTACTTCGCTATTAGAGTCACAGTGGCATTCTGTACTCTCTTCGCTACCGAAAGATTTCTTGTTTATCTCTCATCGATGCGGTATAAAAGATTTCCTTGGGAGATTAGTGTTACATCACCCCGACATAAAACATAGTGAAAGATTGATAGATTAAGATACATCTACATCAATTCCTACACTAGGATGTAAGGAAATTCACATCCATATTACCCCACATATTCAAAAGTATGTGCTCCAGGAATCCCCTTAGGAAAACCTGTTTCACCATCATCTAACTCCTGACGATGATGGATCTATGATCAAGGCTCTACATGGTATGATTATACTTGATTAGTTAGGTACATTTCAGTATTCTTTTATCATCATACATGTTTTCAAACATTAATCATTAACATAGCAGCTATGAAGGAAGAATACTAAATGTAACAAGCCTAACTCTCATCAATTATCATTTCTCAATATTCTCATCACAAGTCATCTCTTAAAGCATGACCTTGATGGTATTCATGGCTCTCACAGCCTATCAATCTCATAAGATGCTATTAACAAGGCATCAAGATATATCACTATTCATAAAGCTAACAACATGCTTTCAATGAATATAGTATCATCATCCATACCTGGATATGATCATCCTCATAAAGGAACCTACATGGTTAAATCAACTGATAACAATAAATAACTCATTTAAAGAAGTTGTATCTCCCTACTCATACAAGAGCTAGGTTTCCCTGGTTTTCATCAATTAGGGTTTACTATTCACATTACATATCACCCTAGAATTAGGGTTTACTATTCACCTCATGGTGAAATGATCTCATAACATACTCATGTATGATAAACATCATCATTAAAGACCTCAAATAGATTAAGATTCATCAATTATCATAATTAGGGTTTCCATGATCTCACATAAGTGGATCATACCTAAACTTGCACATTCATGTATATTGAAGGTATTTTACTTGAGTTTCCATTATAATTGGTACTTTCTCTCTCCTCTAACTAGTAGATAGTGATTACACCACTCTATATTAGGTTGGTTTAAGTCCTCATTGATTAACACCAGTCAACTCATCACTATCATGTGATTAGGGTTTGATTAAAACAAGGTATCGCTCAATTGAACCTTTTAGGGGCATTTTGGTAATTTACCCATTGACCATCATCATGGGTCAATTCATTAGCCACTTAGTTTCTTAACATCTTAGGTTACAATTAGGGTTTAGATTAGATCATCATTGAACCATTTACACCTTCAAGTGATGAAGTATAATCAACCTTGAAGGTCTCCAATTGGTTTAGGGTTTAACCTTCAACCTTCAACCCATTTGATTCTTAAACGACCTTGAACTTGTTTAATCTCAAATGACCTTGAATCCATTTGAACCTTAAACGAGTGTGGACCCACTTAATCTTAAACGGGTGTGGACCCATTTAAGTCCAAACGAGTGTGGACCCGTTTGAGCCTAAACGGGTGTGAACCCGTTTGAGCTCAAACGAGTGTGAACTCGTTTGGACTCAAATGAGTGTGGACTCGTTTGGACTCAAATGAGTGTGAACTCATTTGGGCTTAAACGAGTATGAACTCATTTGGTCTAAAACGATTGTGGGTCTACTTGGGTTCAAACCACATGAACATAAAAGGTGACACAAAGTTTATGCTTGAATAGGATTTCTTATGTTGAAGCTTTCAATTGGCCCAAGCCATGTTAACAATTTACAAATTGAGTCAATTAGGATGAGCCTCAATCAACGGGACACCAAATTGACCCTCAATTGAAAGCCAATTAGGGTTAAATCTAACTCAATTAGGGTTTCCAATCGGCTAATCATCAATGTTCAACAATATGATTCAAATCAGAGTTGAACCTATCAATTGACCTCCAATTGGGCCCAAACTTGGCTCAAACGGTCTTGAGGTCGTTTGGATGACCTCCAAACGATCTTGAGACTGTTTGCCCAAAGGTTGACCATAAACCAAAATGATTTGATAAGGGTTGAGCCCTAATTAAATTAAAAATCAGCACTTTTCATCAATTTATCAACATCTTGTAATTGGACCCTCAAACCATAAAATTTCTTTAACCCTAGACCTCCAAACGATCTTGGGGTGTCACTAAACGAGTGTGAGATCGTTTGGATGAACCCCCAAATGGGTTGGAACCCGTTTGGGTCCTTCAACCCAAAACTCAACAAGATCTATATTGAAATCAGCAACTTTCACCCGATTAGGGTTAGGTTATTGAAGTGTCTTCAACTCTTAATTGGTTAGGAATTAGATTACAATTCTTTGTAGGAATGAAATTCAATATATTATGAACAGGTATCCCAAACGGTCAATGCTTGGTCAACTCACTCAAATGGGTTGAAACCCGTTTTCCCAAAAGTTCAAGTTAATTAGTTTGGAAAAAATCAGTACTTAATTCAATTCTATTGCCTAATTGATTGGCCTTCAACCTACGATTCCTTTGGATTTAACCCCTCAAATTTGGTGGGTAATTAGCCTACATAATTGTGAACAGAAAACCCAAATGGTCAACGCTTGGTCAATGCCCTCAAATGGGTTGGAACCCGTTTGGCCAAACCGACCTAGTGAACCCGTTTGCCTTTCAAACGGTTTGGTCAAAAAGGGGGAAAGACATAAGACCGTTTGATAAAGTAACTTTGGTAATCACACCCATCTTATTATACCTCCAAATTAATGTATGTTCATCGTGGTTTTAGTTTGCAAGAAAGCAAGGAAGGATGGGGAAAAGAAGAACAAGCTACTTTTGCAAGTACAAAGATATACATAAGAAAGCAAAAGGGTTTAGAGTTATAAAACCCACCTTAAGGTCGTTCCTTGAGCTCCAAGCTTCCAAGATTCAAGTCTTTAATGGTGTCTTGAGCTCCACAGGTCGGCCAAGGGTTTTTCTCCAAAGAAGGTTGGGAAAAGATGGCTAGAACGAGAAAGCTAAGTAAGAAAACTAGCAATCCATCCTTTTAACATGATTTCCTCCATGAATTCGAGCTTGAAGATGGTTCCTACTCACCTTAGCACTACTTGGTCATCTCCCTGAGCTCCAGAGCTTTGCTTAGTTATTTAAAGAAGAGAAATGAAGAGAAGAAGAGATACATTTGGTTGGTTTGTAAGGATTCTAGCTTATATACTTTAGGCTATTTACACCATAAAGACCTCTAGAACTTTGAAATTCTCATCCAAGTCCTTTCTTATTTAAGGGAACGTCCAATCTCATCTAAACTTATGCAAAGCTCATGAAATCTCAAGATCTAGGGGTAAAGAAAGCCAACTTTCAACTAGGGTACATACATGAAAGGTTTCCTTACTCAAACTTAGTGAATTTTATGTACAAAGGTCATTTTTCTTATCTGATTATTCATTGATGTGTCCCTTTCACCATTTCTACTCTAAATGATGACAAGATTCATAAAAGATGTTCTAGATGGTGTATTTTACAAGTTGCACCCCTCAAGTTGGGTAAACTGCATTTTACTCCAAATTAGGGTTTTTAAGCATAAGGATTATTCCACAAGCTGCATCTAGATGCCCAAGCTTGGGAAATCCATCATGTCTCATCATATTCACTCATATGATGTCTCATTATCAAAAGAACGTCTTAACATGTGCAATTGCAAGTTAACCCCTTAACTGGGTAATTTGCACATAAGCCCCTGCATTACCAAAATAATACTACAACTTTGTTTAAAAAGGACAAAATTGAAAGTATATGTTCCTGAGGAACTTAATTACATGTCAAAAGATAATCACCAGGGTTTAATTACATATTTAGGCAAAACACCTAGGGTTAGTTTATAACCCAGGTCAGTGATGTTAGAAATTATCCACCCCTTACAAGGATTTCGTCCTCGAAATCAACAAAACGTATTAGGAGAAAAGAGCAGGGTATTTCCTTCTCATCTCATCCTCTAGTTCCCAAGTGGCTTCTTCAACACCACGGTGGTTCTAGAGGACTTTCACAAGGCTTATATATTTCTTCTTTAACTTTTTAGTTCTGCTATCAAGGATTGACACTGGCCCTTCCTCGTAAGATATGTCATCATTCAATTCTACCTCCATAGGTTGTAGAACTGACTCAGTGTCAGGGTGACATTTCCTCAGCATAGAAATGTGAAACACAAGGTGTAACCTTTGCAACTCTGGTGGTAACTCTAGTCTATAGGCTACCTTTCCAACCCATTCAATGATTGGATAAGGTCCCATAAATCTAGGTGCTAACTTTCCTTTCCTTCCAAAGCGAAGGACTCCTTTCCAAGGCGAGACCTTGAGGTACACTCTGTCTCCAACCTAGAACTCTAACGGTCTACGGCGCTTATCAGCATACGAGTTCTGTCTATCCTGTGCAGTCTTAAGCTGTTGTTGTATAACTTTGATCTTCTCTGTAGTTTGCTGCACAAGATCAGGTCCTAACAACTGATGTTCACCAGTCTCATACCAACACAAAGGGGATCTACAACGTCTACCATACAAGGCTTCATAAGGTGCCATATCAATACTATGCTGATAGCTATTGTTATAGGCAAACTCTATCAAGCTTAGGTGTAGATCCCAACTTCCGGTAAACTGGAGAACACATGCTCTCAACAGGTCTTCCAAGGTCTATATGGTTCTTTCCGACTGTCCATCAGTCTGTGGATGAAAAGTCGTACTAAACCTTAGCTTGGTGCCTAAGGCTCTGTGTAGCTGCTCCCAAAAGCGACTTGTATACTGGGGACCTCTGTCAGAAACTATGGTGACAGGAACTCCGTGCAACCGCACTATCTCTTGAACATACAACTGTGATAACCTTTCAGTAGAAAAGGTTGTTTTGACAGGTAAGAAATGCACTGTCTTAGTCAACCTATCAACAACTACCCAAATGGAATCATGTCCTTTGCTTGTCCTGGGTAGGCCAACAACAAAGTCCATGGTCACATGGTCCCACTTCCACTGTGGTATGGGTAAAGGTTGCATTGTTCCTGCAGGCTTTTGGTGTTCAGCTTTAACTTGCTGACACACAAGACACCTCATCACAAACTCTACAACATCCTTCTTCATTCCAGGCCACCAATACAAATCTTTCAAATTTCAATACATCTTGGTGCTCCCTGGATGCATAGCATACATCGAAGAATGAGTTTCTTCCAGAACTAACTTCCTCAAGTTATCCATATCCGACACTATCATCCTCCCATGATAACATGCTACATGATCATCTGAGTCATAGAAACCATCTCGTTTCTCATTTCCATACTCTGATCTAATCTGCTGAACTACAACATCAACCTATTGTGCCTCCTTAATCTGCTCTCTTAGGGTAGGTTTAATATGCATCTCAGCCAACAACCCGGCTAACAATGACACCTTCAACTGTACATTGTCTTGCCTTAAAGAGATAAGCATATCTCTCTTAGAGCATACTAAAGAGTTTAGTTGTGCTCTATCCATGGTTGATGTTGTTGATTTCCTACTCAAGGCATCTGCAACCACATTGGCCTTTCCTGGATGGTAATCAATTGTACAATCGTAGTCCTTGATTAACTCCATCCAGCGACGTTGCCTCATGTTAAGCTCATGCTGAGAGAAGATATACTTAAGATTTTTGTGATCTGTGAAAATCTGGAATGTCTCTTTGTAGAGATAATGTCTCCAGATCTTCAGGGCATGAACCACAACAGCTAACTCCAGATCGTGTGTCGAATAATTCTCTTCGTGTTTCTTAAGCTGTCGTGAAGCAAAAGAAATCACTTGCTTATCCTGCATCAACACGCATCCGAGTCCATTCTTGGAGGCATCACAGAAAACTATGTATCCTTTTCCTTGCTCAGGTAACACAAGCACAGGTGCACTTGTCAACCTCTCCTTCAACAGCTGAAAAGACTGTTGACACTTATCACTCCAGGTAAAAGGAACATCTTTCCGGGTTAACTTGGTTAAGGGTAAGGCTATAGAACTGAAATTCTTAATAAACCTTTGATAATAACCAGCTAATCCCAAGAAACTTTGAATCTCCGTTGGTGTCTTCGGTTGTTCCCACTGTAGAACAGATTCTACCTTTGTAGGGTCAACACGAATACCCGAGGCAGATATCACATGTCCAAGAAAAGATACTTCCGGCAACCAAAACTCACACTTGCTAAACTTAGCATATAGCTTATGTTTTCTTAGCAGAGTTAGAGCCTGTCGGAGATGCTGTTCATGCTGCTGAGCATCCTTACTATAAATCAGAATGTCATCTATGAAGACGACAACACACTGATCAAGGAAAGGTCGAAAAACTCTATTCATGAGTTTCATGAATGCAACCGGTGCATTGGTTAGTCCAAACGACATAACCGTGAACTCATAGTGACCATATCGTGTCCCAAAGGCAGACTTGGATATGTCATTATCCTTAATACGGAGTTGATGATATCCAGACCTCAAGTCTATCTTTGAGAAGACTGTTGCACCACACAACTGGTCAAAAAGATCATCAATCCTCGGCAACGGGTACTTATTCTTTATTGTTACTTTATTGAGTTGTCTATAATCAATGCACAACCGCATTGACCCATCTTTCTTTTTAACAAACAAAACCGGAGCACCCCACGGTGAAGTGCTCGGTCGGATAAAACCTTTCTCAAGCAACTCTTGAAGTTGTTTCTTGAGTTCTGCCATCTCAGCAGGCGCCATCCTATACGGTGTCTGGGCTATATGTTTTGTATCTGGGATCAAATTGATTTCAAAATCAATTTCCTGAGGCGATGGTATACCTGGAAGTTCTTCAGGAAACACGTCCTTGAATTCCCTAACTATAGGAACTTCAGCAGGGTTGGGACCTTCTTTGGTAACATCTACTACATGTGCCAGGAAAGCATAACATCCTTGCCTCATCAGCTTGTTAGAAACCATAGCTGATACAAGACAGGTGGGCAGAATCTTTCTCTCTCCTTGAAAGATCCATGTGTTGCTATCATCAGCAAACACAGCCTGTTTGGATTCACAATCCAAGACAACTCAATACCTTTCTAAGGTATCCATCCCGAGGATTATATCAAATCCTTGCATATCAAGTGGTATAAGGTCCACTTAAATGTGATGATCAGAAAAGAAGAGAATGTAGGGAGATCATACCTCCTGCAAAACGGTAGACCCACTCAACGGAGTCTCCAAAAACAAGCTATCTGCCCTATGACTAATTGTCATATTGTAGTTACGAATCACTCTCTGAGTGACAAAGGAGTGCGTAGCACCCGGGTCAATCAGAACAGATACAACACAGGATTTAGACATATCATAATATAAAAGTTCCATCTGACCTGCCACTACCCGTGGATTGACCACTGCATCTGGTGGGTTCATAGCATAGAACCTCACTGTCGCCTGGTGTTGAGGTAGTGCTGATGATCCAGCTTGAGACGCTTGTCCACGTCCTCGAGCTGCTCCTTGAGATTGCCTTCTCTGTGATCCCTGTTGACTCTGTCTCGGAGGCTGTGTCACACTGACAGGCCTAGATCGGCAGTCCTTCATCAAATGTCCCACCTTCCCACAGTTGTAACAACTCTTCTCCAGTTGTTGTGGTCTGGGTGGTCCTGTAACTGACATTGATGTTGAACTGTGAGTCTCTTGTAGTGGTAGGCTTTGTCCCCTGCCTCTACTCGGTGTCCACTGTGTCTGAGCACTAGTTCTGGGTGGTGGAGGTGTAGGTGTAGAGAATCTAGGCTTCTTAAAGTCTCTAGATGAAGAACCCTGGAACTGCGGATATCTTTTATGGGTTTGTCTCTTCTCGACTACGGATTTCTCTATCCTTCGGACTGACTCAACGAAGGTAGAAAACCTCTCCCGATTCTCTAGGGCAGACACGGGAGTAGTCAAGTCGGCGTTTAAACCCTTCTCGAACCTTCTGATTCTTTCTTCTTCTGTGGTAGCCATGTGCGGACAAAACCGCAATAACTCCATGAACTTAGCTTCATACTCGCTAATGTTCATCATGCCTTGCCTCAATCTCTCAAACTGAGAGATCTTCTCGTCTAGGAAGGTCTTTGGAAAATATCTATTGATAAATTCCCGACAAAAATCTTCCCACGAGATCTCCACTCCAGGCCTCTTCTGCTCTTCCATGGTCCACCAGTGACCAGCACTTCCCTTGAGAAGATAGACAGCATGTCTAACCTTCTGAGCTTCTGGGATGTTGAGGATTCTAAAAGCTTTCTCCAACTCGGTTGACCACAGATCGGCATCTGCAGGATCAGCTGTTCCAAAGTATTCGGTTGCTCCGACACGACGAAGTCGCTCGAACGTCTTACCGATACCTTGTCCTTCAGGCTGGGCAGGTGCCCTAGGTGCAGGCATGGGCATCCTGTCGGTGATGTGTGTCATAGCAGTCATAAACTGCCCGAACATAGTTTGAACAGCTGGGTTTCCCATGTCAGCTGGGTCAAACTGAGGTGGCTCCATAGGTGGCTCAGGTACAGGTTGCTCTATTTCTAGGTTCCTTGCACCTTCTCAAGGCGCAGCAACACTACTTTCTGCCACGTACTCCTCGTGTTGTTCAGACATCCTTAATTATCTTCTTCTCCTGAGGAGCAGAAGACTCTATTAGATAAGAAAGAAGTATAAAGGATAGACTCGACACCCTAAGTCCTATGTCTCTGTAGACTCAGCGAACCTAGAGCTCTGATACCACTAATTGTGGGCTCTGATCTCCAAAACCACGATATAAACTTAGCGGAAGCGATTCGATTAACAGCGGAAGACAAAAATCACGGGAAATTAAAACTTTTCGAGATAAGAGCTTGAATCTATAAAAACTTCTTTCATAAAAGGAGATAAACTATTTACATCTCAGATAATTACTTCTTGAGTAATTATATACAACATGATACAAAATCTCAAGAACTCAAAACCAAAATCTCAGACCAAAAGACTCCAAGGACCTGAGAGTACAGAGAACACATAGGACTGACTATCTAACTATACAACTCAGCAGTCTGAATCTCCACCTAAGATTTACTGCTGCTCCTGATGCTGCTGCTGCTGATATTGGTCACCTGAAGATTGATTCCTTCGCCCTCGACGACCACCTAAAAAGTTGAAATCTACGGGGTGAGACAATTTTAAATAATTGTCCCAGCGAGAGTTATAACTCTTCGCCAGAAGCTTTATTATAGCAACTAAGAATAACATAGGCAATAAAAGCTTTAAGGTAATCAACAGCAGATTGTTATCAATTAGAACAACAATATTTAAGGAATATGAAGAACATTTATACTAAGTAATGTATATTCAACTAATGTATTTCGTAGTTCAACCTAAGCAGATATGCTACGCGGTTGATTATGTTTTACAAGCATCATTATGCCCTGCGGAGATGAGGTATACCGCTCATACTCCAACCGATCACTATTAAGTCGCATCGGTATCATACATAGGTCATCAAAAGAGCCGGATTCTTATGACCTCATCTTCCTCAGTCAGTAAAAGGATCAACATGCAGGACATATAGTGTCTCTACTACTATAGCTTACCAGGGTATTCTGGTACTTTGCTATTAGAGTCACAGTGGCATTCTGTACTCTCTTCACTACCGAAAGATTTCTTGTTTATCTCTCATCGATGCGGTATAAAAGATTTCCTTGGGAGATTAGTGTTACATCACCCCGACATAAAACATAGTGAAGGATTGATAGATTAAGATACATCTACATAAATTCCTACACTAGGATGTAAGGAAATTCACATCCATATTACCCCACATATTCAAAAGTATGTGCTCCAGGAATCCCCTTAGGAAAACCTGTTTCACCATCATCTAACTCCTGACGATGATGGATCTATGATCAGGGCTCTACATGGTATGATTATACTTGATTAGTTAGGTACATTTCAGTATTCTTTTATCATCATACATGTTTTCAAACATTAATCATTAACATAGCAGCTATGAAGGAAGAATACTAAATGTAACAAGCCTAACTCTCATCAATTATCATTTCTCAATATTCTCATCACAAGTCATCTCTTAAAGCATGACCTTGATGGTATTCATGGCTCTCACAGCCTATCAATCTCATAAGATGCTATTAACAAGGCATCAAGATATATCACTATTCATAAAGCTAACAACATGCTTTCAATGAATATAGTATCATCATCCATACCTGGATATGATCATCCTCATAAAGGAACCTGCATGGTTAAATCAACTGATAACAGTAAATAACTCATTTAAAGAAGTTGTATCTCCCTACTCATACAAGAGCTAGGTTTCCCTGGTTTTCATCAATTAGGGTTTACTATTCACATTACATATCACCCTAGAATTAGGGTTTACTATTCACCTCATGGTGAAATGATCTCATAACATACTCATGTATGAGAAACATCATCATTAAAGACCTCAAATAGATTAAGATTCATCAATTATCATAATTAGGGTTTCCATGATCTCACATAAGTGGATCATACCTAAACTTGCACATTCATGTATATTGAAGGTATTTTACTTGAGTTTCCATTATAATTGGTACTTTCTCTCTCCTCTAACTAGTAGATAGTGATTACACCACTCTAGATTAGGTTGGTTTAAGTCCTCATTGATTAACACCAGTCAACTCATCACTATCATGTGATTAGGGTTTGATTAAAACAAGGTATCACTCAATTGAACCTTTCAGGGGCATTTTGGTAATTTACCCATTGACCATCATCATAGGTCAATTCATTATCCACTTAGTCCCTTAACATCTTAGGTTACAATTAGGGTTTAGATTAGATCATCATTGAACCATTTACACCTTCAAGTGATGAAGTATAATCAACCTTGAAGGTCTCCAATTGGTTTAGGGTTTAACCTTCAACCTTCAACCCATTTGATTCTTAAATGACCTTGAACTTGTTTAATCTCAAATGACCTTGAATCCATTTGAACCTTAAATGAGTGTGGACCCACTTAATCTTAAACGGGTGTGGACCCATTTAAGTCCAAACGAGTGTGGACCCGTTTGAGCCTAAACGAGTGTGAACCCGTTTGAGCTTAAACGTGTGTGAACCCGTTTGGACTCAAACGAGTGTGAACTCATTTGGACTCAAACGAGTGTGGACTCGTTTGGACTCAAACGAGTGTGAACTCATTTGGGTTGAAACGAGTATGAACTCATTTGGTCTAAAACGATTGTGGGTCTACTTGGGTTCAAACCGCATGAACATAAAAGGTGACACAAAGTTTATGCTTGAATAGGATTTCTTATATTGAAGCTTTCAATTGGCCCAAGCCATGTTAACCATTTACAAATTGAGTCAATTAGGATGAGCCTCAATCAACTGGACACCAAATTGACCCTCAATTGAAAGCCAATTAGGGTTAAATCTAACTCAATTAGGGTTTCCAATCGGCTAATCATCAATGTTCAACAATATGATTCAAATCAGAGTTGAACCTATCAATTGACCTCCAATTGGGCCCAAACTTGGCTCAAACGGTATTGAGGTCGTTTGGATGACCTCCAAACGATCTTGAGACCGTTTTCCCAAAGTTTGACCAAAAACCAAAATGATTTGATAAGGGTTGAGCCCTAATTAAATTAAAAATCAGCACTTTTCATCAATTTATCAACATCTTGTAATTGGACCCTCAAACCATCAAATTTCTTTAACCCTAGACCTCCAAACGATCTTGGGGTGTCACTAAACGAGTGTGAGATCGTTTGGATGAACCCCCAAATGGGTTGGAACCCGTTTGGGTCCTTCAACCCAAAACTCAACAAGATCTATATTGAAATCAGCAACTTTCACCCAATTAGGGTTAGGTTATTGAAGTGTCTTCAACTCTTAATTGGTTAGGAATTAGATTAAAATTCTTTGTAGGAATGAAACTCAATATATTATGAACAGGTATCCCAAACGGTCAATGCTTGGTCAACTCACTCAAACGGGTTGAAACCTGTTTGCCCAAAAGTTCAAGTTAATTAGTTTGGAAAAAATCGTACTTAATTCAATTCTATTGCCTAATTGATTGGCCTTCAACCTACGATTTCTTTGGAGTTAACCCCTCAAATTTGGTGGGTCATTAGCCTACATAATGGTGAACAGAAAACCCAAACGGTCCATGCTTGGTCAACGCCTTCAAACGGGTTGGAACCCGTTTGGCTAAACCGACCTAGTGAACCCGTTTGCCTTTCAAACGGTTTGGTCAAAAAGGGGGAAGACATAAGACCGTTTGATAAAGTAACTTTGGTAATCACACCCATCTTCTTCTACCTCCAAATTAAGGTCTGTTCATCGTGGTTTTAGTTTGCAAGAAAGCAAGGAAGGATGGGGAAAAGAAGAACAAGCTACTTTTGCAAGTACAAAGATATGCATAAGAAAGCAAAAGGGTTTAGAGTTATAAAACCCGCCTTAAGGTCGTTCCTTGAGCTCCAAGCTTCCAAGATTCAAGTCTTTAATGGTGTCTTGAGCTCCACAGGTCGGCCAAGGGTTTTTCTCCAAAGAAGGTTGGGAAAAGATGGCTAGAACGAGAAAGCTAAGTAAGAAAACTAGCAATCCATCCTTTTAACATGATTTCCTCCATGAATTCGAGCTTGAAGATGGTTCCTACTCACCTTAGCATTACTTGGTCATCTCCCTGAGCTCCAGAGCTTTGCCTTAGCCGTTTAAAGAAGAGAAATGAAGATAAGAAGTGATACGTTTGGTTGGTTTGTAAGGATTCTAGCTTATATACTTTAGGCTATTTACACCATAAAGACCTCTAGAACTTTGAAATTCTCATCCAAGTCCTTTCTTATTTAAGGGAACGTCCAATCTCATATAAACTTATGCAAAGCTCATGAAATCTCAAGATCTAGGGGTAAAGAAAGCCAACTTTCAACTAGGGTACATACATGAAAGGTTTCCTTACTCAAACTTAGTGAATTTTATGTACAAAGGTCATTTTTCTTATCTGATTATTCATTGATGTGTCCCTTTCACCATTTCTACTCTAAATGATGACAAGAGTCATAAAATATGTTCTAGATGGTGTATTTTACAAGTTGCACCCCTCAAATTGGGTAAACTGCATTTTACTCCAAATTAGGGTTTTTAAGCATAAGGATTATTCCACAAGCTGCATCTAGATGCCCAAGCTTGGGAAATCCATCATGTCTCATCATATTCACTCATATGATGTCTCATTATCAAAAGAACATCTTAACATGTGCAATTGCAAGTTAACCCCTTAACTGGGTAATGTGCACATAAGCCCCTGCATTACCAAAATAATACTACAACTTTGTTTAAAAAGGACAAAATTGAAAGTATATGTTCCTGAGGAACTTAATTACATGTCAAAAGATAATCACCAGGGTTTAATTACATATTTAGGCAAAACACCTAGGGTTAGTTTATAACCCAGGTTAGGGATGTTACATCTACGGAGGTCCGCTAGCTCGATAGGGAGCCACTGCTCCAATCCCGCTGCCTGACGCCCTGCTGGCGCTCAACCTCTCAGGTCGGCCGCTGGTCAGGTTGAAGCTACCTTGCCCTCCTTCCTCGGGCCCTTGCACTGTCAAGGCAGACATCATCTCCCCCCAGCACCGCCCAGGCTCTCTGCCTCCAAACCCTATCAGTGGGGAAGCCCGGTTCCTTCCTCCTGGGCGCACAGGTTCAAGCTTGCTGATGCTGGGTGCTCCGGCGATGGATCAGCAACCCAAAACCACCTAGACTCCTTCATCACGTAGGCATGTTCAAGCATGGGAGGGGTCTTCTCCATTTTTCTAGCCTCCATTGTCATGGTGCACATCCGATCTAGTGTCGACCTTCCCTTGACAGGTTGACGACATCTGATTATGGTTGCCTCTGTTAGATCCGTCAATGACGGTCACCGACCATGGGGTTCTCACCGTCGACAAGGAACAGACTCGACACATGGTCCTCGTGGCTCTTGGCTTATATAGACAAACCCATAGAACTTCTAGGGTTCAAGGAAATAGAGAGAAAGTTGTTTCGTTCTTGGGTGTTTATAAATGTTAGCCGTAAGCAGTGGTTTAAACCTATTAGGACAACATTTAAGAATAGTGTCCCGGAGGCTTCCAAATTATATTCCTTTCTTGGTAATCCCCTTTTCCATTAATCCTTGGGGAAACCTTCTATTACGTGTTTCCTTTCTTGGTTTGGAAGTAATCCATTACTTAATGATATTGAATCATATTAGTCAATATTGATCCCGTTGTGTGACATATTGGTACCCTTTCCAAAGTTAATTACTTAGGTGCCAAGTTTAGAGTCGTTATACCAAAAGGAAAGTGGCCTTTCTTCCTTTCCTCTCTTTTACATCCATTGTTACGAAATCATACTTTCTTTTTAATAGGAAAAAAACCCCCCTTTTTATCAATACCACAGAATCCACTAATTTTGTATCACATTATCCTCTTATTTTGCATTATTGGTATTTTCTCTTTCCTTACTCTTTATTGGGACTCCTTGGATCCCAAGGAACTCTATTATTTAGAAATTATTTTTATTGGATACTTATTATCCTTCTAGATGCATCTTTATGCATTATTTCACAATATCTTGTTTATTTCTCACTAAAATAACTCTTTTTGAGGTTTTCTCTTTATTTCTCTTTTATTTTCGTCATTGGCATTCCTTTTAATATTAGCAACCTCATGGATACGAAATTTCACCCAGAAATCTCATTTATGCGTCTTTCCACTCATTTTCCACATTTTATCGTTATTTTCAATTTCTTTCTTAATAAAGAAATACTTAATTAAACTTTTCTTTTCTTATTGCCTTCTCTATGCAACTTTGGACTCCTTGGAACCCAAGGAACCCAAGAGGCACAAAATCCTCTTTGGATTTGCCTTCTAGAGGTTTCTACATATTTCTTTTCTTAAAAAACCAATTATCCATTTACTAATTGAATTTCCTTGTTATTTGGGCCCAATAGCCAATAAAGCTCACAACACAATCATCAAGGCTATTGTAAACGAAATCCATTTATTTGAAGAAAATTATATCATTATTTGTTCAAAAATCGTTAATATGAGAAATTTCATTTCTCGACAAGTGAACCCAAAAATTGGGGTTGTAACATCCTTCCCCTCTTATAGGAGTTTTGTCCTCAAAATTCTATCAAGCAAATAATTCAGGATAAGACTTTTCCATGTCCATCATTGGCCCATATGTGGCTTTACCGTACTCATGGCGTTTCCAAAGAACCTTTATCATCACATATTCTTTTCTCTGAGTTCTTTCATCCTGGCGTCTATAAACTGCACAAGTGGACTCAGACCATTTCAGCCTCCCTTGGGGCCCACTAGGTTCATTGCTCAACACATGGTCAGGGTACCTCACATAGTGCTCTACATTGGACACATGGAACTCATCACACATTACTTCATCCTGAAGGGTAAGGTCAAACTTAACCTTCTCCACCAAACCATGACAAAAGAACCCATGCATCAGGGACTCAGCTCTCTTAGTTATAACTTAGAGGGGTCGGATTTTCATGTCACATATTCTCCCACAGTGGACTGCATGTCAGTCTACTTTGCATCTGCTCATGACTTTCGTCATCTCTAGGCTCCTTTCAGCCATTACATGATCAAAGCGACTTCATCTACACACACTGTGGTCCTTTTCTAACCATCATGTGGTCCTTTCACCAACATCACCTTACTGAAGTGGTGACCGACACAACCTCCTTACAGAGCTTCTTATAAAACCCGATACTGGCTATGGTGGTCATTGTCACATCTTTCATAGGACAAGAATTGTCTCTAGATATCACCCTGAATGAGCACACATGCTCTCATCAGACCCCTTTAGTCTGGATTATACTAACCTTTAGTTAGGGGTGATAAAGTGTACTATCATCGAGTTCTTCATGTACCTACTTTCACCTTATGGAAGTGAACCTTTAAGTCATACTCACGAACTTTTGAACTCGCATCATGGTGTAGTTGAACCATCTCTCTCATATGTAGTTCAACCCGATCTGTCCTTTGATAGTAATCTTTCTCCCTTATGTCATCTAGGTAAGGCGATCTACCCTAACCCATATTGCATCTCAACCTTCCTTGGTCTAGGGGAGACCTATCACAACATCCATAGTGATGAACTCCCATTCCCTCTCAGGGACTCTTTTGTCCTCTATATCGATACACTGGGTTACGGGGGTTCGTCCTTTACCTCCTGGCTTGCATGGCCATAAACCACATGCAACTTCATCTTAAGCGTCCATAGTGCTATTTCCATTTACCACGGTGTATGGTGATCTTCAATCATGATTTCCTGTATGTCATGATTCCTCAAGATCGACTCCTCCGAAACCCTAAACCACTCTAGTCGGGGTTTCATCACCTTCTCTTCCAAAGAAATGCATATGAGGTTCTACCACCATCCTTTCATTGCATCAAGGACTAGACTGGCTAACCAAACAACCCTTAACTTTTCAACATATCTTGTTACATCTGAGTGTTATCTAAACACACCTCCTTTCCAAACTTAGGGTTAACCTAACAACCTCTTATATCCAAACTAGGTAGTTATATCTCAACCAGAGCATCCATTACCACTTCACATTCTTAGGTATTAAGTAAAATTGATGACATACACCTTCCTATATGCCACTTATTACCTCATCTTAGCCCTAAGTCCATTTTCATCAAGAACATTCTGAGCTTATTCCTTTGGTTTTCAAACTAAACCTGGTGTATCTCATAGCTCATGCTAAAACATCCTTATAAGATGACTACCTTATTTCTCTTTAGCGTTTGCAAACCATCCATGTATCATTCACTTTACTAGGGTATGTTATCTTCTCTGTCCCCATATCTCGTGGCAACATTCCAAACCACATCATCTTTTATCCTTGGTGTATGGCATGAAACAAAATTGATATACACCCTACCAAAGGGGTCCCTCTCCCAGGGTGGAAGGAAAACTATCTCTTGACAATAAGGTCACAAAAGCACTTAGGTCTAGGGTTTACATCCACATGAGACTACTTAACCCTAGAAAGCTATTAAGGCATAAGCAGATCACCTACCGAACCATGGTAGGTCATACTTGTCCTCTTTCCTTGATGTTGGATCAAGATCATACTTTCCTTTATCATCAACCTAGTTGTGAGGGGTTCATCAAACATACCTTAAACTTAAGGGGTTTCTCTTTCCTCTCAACATAAGAGGTACCATGCTCGCTTCTACAGGAACTCAACTCTCATCATGAGCATTAGGTACACCACTTCCCCTCTTAGGTCAGGAACCCTAGGTTCACTATTAGGTGTCCAACTACATGCTCTGTCTCTTAATTACGAACCAAGCATGCAAAAGGCATGACATGCACTCCTTGTCATCCTTCAACTCGAGCAACACTTAGAGTTGGGTCCTTCTTAAGGACAACCAATAAGGTACAAGACCTCATAACCCGTTACTAAACCTTTCTAGATCTAAGGAACTCTTCTTCCTACCTCAGAAGGTAAACACCTATACCGTAAGCACATAGGTACCAGAATCTTCATCTTCTCTCTCTAGGGTTTGGTCCCTCTAAGGAAACCAAGATATCATCAACTTCCAGGGATCGATCATGAGGCAACCACTATCATCCATCGTTCCTCATATCTCAGGGTTTTAGGCTTCCAACCTTCTTGCTGGGTTTCCTGCTCTCTCTAGAGCTAACCCTACATCCAACCTCACCATTATAGGTTCTCTCTTCATGAAGGATCAACCTCAAAGCATGCCCTACATGGGTGAAGCCTAGGTTCAAACTTATGTTTGCTCAAGATCATCCATAACCCTTTGTGCTCCCCCTTAATTCCTTATCCAGGGTTTCATCCTACTGTCAGCACCATGACGTGCCCTAGGTGCCAGCTATACCCTACTTGCACAAGCCCATAGGGTTTCTAAGGTCCTTCACTAACATCATCATCTAAGGAGTTATCCTTTACCCTAACATGCACGACCCTTCCCAGGGTTGGGTTGCCAAAGGTGCTAAGTCACCCATGGATCATATGGCATCCCAAAGGCATGTCCTTTCAAATACCTGGTCCAACTCATCTCTCTCTAACCTTCACTTAGGGTTAGGGTTAGCATCATCCTCAGAGGATGTGCCAGGTCTCTACTTGCAATGGAGATCTCTATCTCCAAGACTAACTTATCCTCCTGACAAGAAGGTCTAACCTCAGGTCTCTTCTGAGGACGTGACAACTTATGTCGTATGACCTAAACATGTATCTATTCTTTAGTTTGCGCTTAATCTATTAAGCTTATGTCCATGACATCTTATTTACATGCCTTTCATTAATTTGATGGAGGATTCCTTAGTCCTTATTAATCTTACCCATACCTTAAGAGGGTGAGGAGAAGAAAGAAAACCCTAATCCTTCAGGTCCTTAATAGAATTTTGTGATGAGAAGGGATGAATAAGATGAGAAAGTCCTAAATGTATCTTATTTTGATTCATACCCTAAGACCTTGGCCAGGCAGTCACACGGATTCGGGAGTCCTCGTATTCCGACTAGCGGTGCGGAGGAAAATATTTCCAGCCCCCGGTCGTGATCCTTTTCTAGACACCTCCGTCTTTCGGATAATCCTCTAATAACTCCCTTGGGTTCTATGGAGTTTGTAAAATTTAATAATTATTAATGGTTAACTGAGGAACCCAAGCTCTGATACCAAATGTTACGACCCCACCTTCCGATAACCCCCAATTAAGGGAGACCGAGAGGTCGAAGCCACACCCATAACTTCCAGATCAAAGGTTCGGCAATTAACCAAGAATAATGATTAAATTTTAACAGACTATACTGAAAAGCTGTAAGAAAATAAACTTTTGCATACCTTTTGAAAATTTGGATCTCTAAACTTCTATCCACATATGAAGTACTATTCTAACTAATCCTCCTTGTATATCAGTTTGGGAATTCACAATATGTCGATTTACTGTTTGTCCTTTTGGCTTGTACCTAAAATGCCGAAAAACAAAATGTCGGTCAGCCGAAGCTGGTATGTGGGGGAAGCAATAATCATGTAAATACATTAACAATGTAATCATTCAATTAATCATTTAACAACCAAAATTACATTTTAGATATAACTCCGCGATCCAAGAGTACCCTATCCTCTATATTGTTCCCATTAAACCCCTCATGATCCACCTATAAGTGAACCAATTTCTAGGGTTGAGTCACATGGCACTACTCGTAAGTAGCCCACTCCTTAACTCATGGCAGGCTAATGAGTCTCATGGCACTACACGTAGGTAGCCCAGTTTCTAACTCTCGATAACCTAGACCTTGCTCTAGGATTACCCCTTTTTTTCTTAGCCTTTTCAAAGCAATAGAGGTGGACCCAGATCTAGTCAGTTATACACACACATTTATAGTGATAATCATAGTCACTTTATAGTTGCATGAAATAAATAGACATCCAACATTTATTTCTCAAACAACCGATAAAACGTTCGAGAATCGCCGTGAAACTAGAACGGTTATTCATAAGCGTAACCACATACCTCGATGGTGAGTCATGCAGATTATTCAACATATACTTCATGTACAATCAAGCCAATCAACAAATCTAAGCAAATCAAGCATTCATCATTTATAATCTGCATGTATATAAAACCTAAACGGTCACCTTTACATTATTAATCACATTTAACCCTACTCGACCCTAGTCTAGGGTTTAAGTTTCCCTATCATCAAATTTATCATTAGGGATATGTTTCTAAACCCTAATCCATAAGTTTGTTGATTTAATGGCTTAAGAACCCTAATTCGCATTAGGTGTAGCCATGATCATCAAACCTATTTCATTCTTACATTATGATCACTTACATTAAATTAAGTCTAACAAATTAACAAGTTAGGATCCTTAAACCTTATTATTCATATGCATTGATTAAAAAGTATAATTATCGTCATTAAGATCATAATAATGTTAATTTTCCATAATATTCGACATCATCAGTTTAAATCTCAAGGAAGCATATCTAACATGATCAACAACGTATTAATATGAACTAGGGTTCCTATGTATTAATCACCCTACTTTCATGGACCAACTATACTTTTAGAACAAGAATCATATATAGGCATTAGGAGTATTTTATTTAGATTCTACTCGTTCTCCTGATAAATTTTCATATATAACTTTTCTAAATCTGAGTTACCAATTACCTTCTATGAATTTTACAAGATAAGGATAATTGGGCCAATTAAAGGCCTCCACATCACCTTTTGTTCTTCCCTTTTGTTATTCTCGCCAGCTATAAATAAAATGCCTAAAATTACCTCTTAGTCCATATAGGCGACGCATAACACCAGGGGCCCTCATGTCTTTTCCCCCTTTTCTCCTTCCTCGCACGTAGGCGTCAACCACGGGCCGTTCTGTCGCGCGTTGGCTGCGTAGCGAGGCCATGGCCTCTGCGCGACTTTACCTGCTCCTTGCAGCACCTCAGGTGGTGACCTCTACGGAGGTCCGCTAGCTCGACAGGGAGCCACTACTCCAATCCCGCGGCCTGACGCCCTGCTGGTGCTCAACCTCTCAGGTCGGCCGCTGGTCAGGTTGAAGCTGCCTTGCCCTCCTTCCTCGGGCCCTTGCGTTGTCAAGGCAGACATCATCTCCTCCCAGTGCCGCCCTGGCTCTCTGTCTCCAAACCCTATCAGTGGGGAAGCCCGGTTCCTTCCTCCTGGGTGCACAAGTTCAAGCTTGCTGCTGCTGGGTGCTCCGGCGATGGATCAGCAACACAAAACCACCTAGACTCCTTCATCGCGTAGGTGTGTTCAAGCATGGGAGGGGTCTTCTCCATTTTTCTAGCCTCCATTATCGTGGTGCACATCCGATCTAGTGCCGACCTGCCCTTGACAGGTTGACGACATCTGATTATGGTTGCCTCTGTTAGATCCGTCAATGACGGTCACCGGCCATGGGGTTCTCACCGTCGACAAGGAACAAACTCGACACATGGTCCTCGTGGCTCTTGGCTTATATAGACAACCCGTAGAACTTCTAGGGTTCAAGGAAACAGAGAGAAAGTTTTTTCGTTCTTGGGTGTTTATAGATGTTAGCCGTAAGCAGTGGTTTAAACCTATTAGGACAACGTTTAAGAATAGTGTCCCGGAGGCTTCCAAATTATATTCCTTTATTGGTAATCCCCTTTTCCATTAATCCTTGGGGAAACCTTCTATTACATGTTTCCTTTCTTGGTTTGGAAGTAATCCATTACTTAATGATATTGAATCATAGTAGTCAATATTGATCCCATTGTGTGACATATTGGTACCCTTTCTAAAGTTAATTACTTAGGTGCCAAGTTTAGAGTCGTTATACCAAAAGGAAAGTGGCCTTTCTTCCTTTCCTCTCTTTTACATCCATTGTTACGAAATCATACTTTCTTTTTAATAGGGAAAAAACCCCTTTTTATCAATACCACAAAATCCACTAATTTTGTATCACATTATCCTCTTATTTTGCATTATTGGTATTTTCTCTTTCCTTCCTCTTTATTGGGACTCCTTGGATCCCAAGGAACTCTATTATTTTGAAATTATTTTTATTGGATACTTATTATCCTTCTAAATGCATCTTTATGCATTATTTCACATTGTCTTGTTTATTTCTCATTAAAATAACTCTTTTTGAGGTTTTCTCTTTATTTCTCTTTTATTTTCGTCATTGGCATTCCTTTTAATATTAGCAACCTCATAGATACGAAATTTCACCCAGAAATCTCATTTATACCTCTTTCCACTCATTTTCCACATTTTATCGTTATTTTCAATTTCTTTCTTAATAAAGAAATACTTAATTAAAATTTTCTTTTCTTATTGCCTTCTCTATGCAAATTTGGACTCCTTGGAACCCAAGGAACCCAAGAGGCACGAAATCCTCTTTGGATTTGCCTTCTAGAGGTTTCTACATATTTCTTTTCTTAAAAATTCAATTATCCATTTACTAATTGAATTTCCTTGTTATTTGGGCCCAATAGCCAATAAAGCCCACAACACAATCATCAAGGCTACTGTAAACAAAATCCATTTATTTGAAGAAAATTATATCATTATTTGTTCAAAAATCATTAATATGAGAAATTTCATTTCTCTGCAAGTGAACCCAAAAATTGGGGTTGTAACATCAGTTCTATAGATTTACCCCTAACCAAGTTGACTAGGAAGGAGGTTCCTTTTGTCTGGAATGACAAGTGTCAACATTCTTTCCAGCTGTTGAAAGAAAAGTTAACAAGTGCACCTGTGTTGATGTTACCTGAGCAAGGGAAGGGGTACATAGTTTTCTGTGATGCATCTAAGAATGGTCTAGGATGTGTGTTGATGTAGGATAATTAAGTGATTTCTTTGGCCTCTCGACAGCTTAAGAAACACGAGGAGAATTATCCGACACATGATCTAGAGCTAGATGCTGTGGTCCATGCTTTGAAGATCTGGAGACATTATCTCTATGGAGAAACATTCTAGATTTTCACAGACCATAAGAATCTAAAATATATCTTCTCACAACATGAGTTGAACATGAGACAACGCCACTAGATGGAGTTAATCAAGGACTACGATTGTACAATTGATTATCATCCAGGGAAGGCTAATGTAGTGGCTGGTGCACTAAGTAGAAAATCATCATCACTAGCCTTAGACAAAGCACAATTAAACTCCTTAGTGTGCTCTAAAAGAGATATGCTTATCTCCTTGAGGCAAAACAATGTACAACTTAAGGTATCGTTGTTAGCCGGGCTGTTAGCTGAGATGCAAATGAAACCTACTATGAGACAGCAGATTAAAGAAGCACATCAAGTTGATACTATGGTTTAACAGATCAGGTCAGAGTATGGTAGTGAGAAATGGGATGGCTTTCATGAGTCAGAGGATCAAGTAGTCGGTTACCATGGTAGGATGGTAGTACCTGATGCCAATGACTTAAGGAAGTTAGTCTTGGAGGAAGCTCATTCTTCGATGTATGCAATGCATCCAGGGAGCACCAAAATGTATCATAACTTGAAAGATATGTATTGGTGGCCTAGTTTGAAGAAGGATGTAGCTGAGTTTGTTATGCGGTGTCCGGTGTGTCAGCAGGTTAAGGCTGAACATCAAAAGCCCGCAGGAACAATGCAACCTTTGCCTATACCGTAGTGGAAATGGGATCATGTGACCATGGACTTTGTGGTTGGTTTGCCTAGAACAACCAAAGGTCATGATTCCATATGGGTGATAGTTGATAGGTTGACTAAGATAGCACATTTCCTTCCTGTCAAAACAACCTACACTGCTGAGAAGCTTGCACAAATATATATATAGATGAGATAGTATGGTTGCACGTGGTTCCAGCTACTATTGTTTCTGATAGAGGTCCCCAATTCACGAGTCATTTTTGGGAACAACTACATAAAGCTTTGGGTACATAGTTAAGGTTTAGTACTGCCTTTCACCCACAGACAGATGGACAATCTGAGAGGACCATACAAACTTTGGAGGATTTGCTTAGGGCATGTGTCCTTTAGTTTGTAGGAAATTGGGATCTACACCTGAGCTTGATATAATTTTCTTACAATAATAGCTATCAACACAGTTTTGATATGGCACCATATGAAGCATTATATGGTAGACGTTGCAGATCTCCTTTATGTTGTTATGAAATAGGAGAATATCAACTTTTGGGTCCTGAGCTAATGCAACAGACAACTGAGAAGATTAAAGTAATACAACAACAATTAAAGACTGCACAGGATAGACAGAAGTCGTACGTCAACAAACGACATAGACCTTTAGAATTCCAAGTTGGAGACATAGTATATCTCAAGGTCTCACCTTGGAAAGGTGTTCTTATATTTGAAAAGAAGGGAAAGTTAGCTCCTAGATTTATGGGGCCTTATCCAATCATTAAACAGATTGGAAAGGTAGCCTATAAGCTAGAGTTACCACCTGAGCTGCATAAGTTGCATCCAGTATTCCATATCTTCATGCTGAGAAAGTGTCATCCTGACACAGAGTTAGTTTTGCAACATGTCGAGGTAGAATTAAATGATGATATATCATATGTTGAAGGACATGTGATGATCCTTGATAAAAGAATTAAAAAGTTGATAAAAGAAAGACATATGTCTTGTGAAAGTTCTCTGGCATCACCGTGGCATTAAAGAAGCTACATGGGAGCTAGAGGAAGAGATGAGATGGAAGTACCCTTCTCTTTTCTCTTGATGATATCAAGGATGAAATCCCTGTTAGGGGTGGATAATTTGTAACATCCCTGACCTGGGTTATGATTTAACCCTAGATGTTTTGTTTAAGAAAGATAATTATATGCTTGTTCTTATCTTTTGAAAAGTAATTAAGGCTCAAGAAGAACTTATGTTTCAATTTTAGTCCTTTTTGAATAATGTTGAAAACAATGTTTTGCCGTTTTGGACTAAAGTGCAAATTACCAAAGTGAAGGGGTTAAATTGCAAATGTTACATGATAAAATGTTCCTCAAGTGTTGAAGCATCATAAGAATGAAAATGATGCAGAGGTATGGCTTGTATAAGCCTGAGCACCAAGAAAGAGCTTATTGAGCAATGTTTGTGCATTAAAACCTAGTTTTGGTGTAATGTGCAATTTACCCAAAACCTAGGGTTCAATATGCAAAATACCATTTCTAGAGAGTCCCTAATATTTCTTGGTATCAATTAGAGACAAGAAAATTAAAGGGGAATCTCATTTGAATCTCTTTGGAGGAGAGAGAATCTTGATATTAAAATAATCAAGCTTTAAGCATAATTGAAACCCTAATTCAATTTGATGCAAAAAATATATATATATTAATTGAAGTGCCCATCAACTAAAAAGGTTTTTTATTGAAATCCTATAATGCAAGGACGTTCAAATGCCTTGAGTTGCACCGAAATATCCTATGTAGGTGAAGAAATCCACTTGCATTTGATAATTAAAAAGAATTGTCCACTAAAAATGGATAATAGTATTATAATGATTAAGGTGCTTAAAGTGGTTACTTTTAATTCAAGGATAAATGAGAGGTTTTTGAAGGCAAGGAAGATTTCTTCGTATGCAAGCAAGACAGGGGGTATGTGGCACATGAAATAGGAGATGAAGGATTTTTCTATTACCTTCTCTCTCTTGAAAATTCATATACATATACCCCATTTTCCACTCACTTGAAAGACTCTTTTTCGAATCCACTTTCTTTCTTTGCTTGGGCTGAAGATTAAGGAGCTTATGAGCAACAGGAGGACGTACCCCAACCTATAGGTAAGCTCCATAGTCATCTTCAACCTTGAATTCATGGTGGAAATCAAAATTCAATGCTTATTTTCTTCTTTTCTCCATTCAATGCTCAACCTTGATCATCCTTTGCATCCAAAGACTTGAGAACGGAACTTGGACAGTTGAGAAAGCTTCATTCACCATTTAGGACGTGAAGCTTGAAGATTGGATTCAAATTTTAAGGCGGGTTATATAACTTGAACCCTTAAATATCATTATTGATTTCATTTCTTTATCATATGTTAATTCCTTTTTCATTCTCGAATTTCCTTTTGATTAATTGATGAAATCACCACAAAGATCACATCAAATTTCAAAGGTTTGTATCTTAAATGTGATGATGTCATCTTAGCACACACCTCAAGAAAAATCATGTGCAAATGGTTTCAACTTGATGACCAAACGGTCTCAAGACCGTTTGGTGATCAAACAGTCTCATGACTGTTTGAGGGCAAACAGTCTCAAGACCGATTGAGGTCAAATGGTCTCAAGACCGTTTGAGGTCAATTGCTGATGTAGTTGGATGAAGATCCAATGGTTCAAATTGATCTAATTATAATGGATTCAAGAATGGATGATCCATTGATTACAAACCCTAATCGGATTGATTGGTTGAAACCCTAAATTGATTGAGTCAATTTCTATGTTGAATGGCTCAAACGGTCTCAAGACAATTTGAGGGAAAATGGTCTCAAGACCATTTGAGGTCAAATGGTCTCAAGACCATTTGAGGTCAAGAGGAGTCATGGATGGATGGAGATCCAAGGGTTGCAAGTTGATCTACTTTCAATGGTCTTAATGTTGAATGATTCAATAAGTGGAAACCCTAAATAGATTGATTAAGAAACCCTAATTGATCCATTCAGTTTCAAGGTGGTTTGGATGAAAAGGTCTTGAGACCGTTTGAGTCCAAACGGTCTTGAGACCGTTTGGGATCAAACAGTCTTAAGACTGTTTGGAGGGCAAACAGTCTCAAACCGTTTGATGTTCATTCAGTTTCAATGATGGGTTGTTCATTCGGTTTCAATGATAATTTGATCAAACGGTCTCAAAGGTTGAAAGCACCAAACAGTTTCAAAACTATTTAAGAGCAAACAGTCTCAACCCTAGATGCCCAAACAGTCTCAAGACCATTTGGAGGGCAAACGGTCTCAAAACCATTTGAAGGTCAAGGAGGTCAAAACCGTTTGAAGGTTCAAAAGTATTAAAACCGTTTGGAGACCTAATAGTCTCAAAGATATGAAAGATCAATTAACCCTATGATTTTTAATAATGATAATTACAATGGTTGTACCTTTAAGGTACTTAAAGTGATTAGTACCTTTTGAGTGGTTAACCTTTGAAGCTTATGGAAGTAATTTCTCAACATATTATGCTAACCCTAAATGTATGTACTTGAATGAAGGGTTGAACTAATCAAATCAAGTTTGAAGTAATCAACATCCTAGAGATGATGAGAGAGAGGAATTCATACATGTATAATAATCATGTAGTGGTTAAGCCTCAACATTTTCAAAATGAATAAAATATGTAATTAGAGTATGAGCCTTGATAAAGAGATCATGAAACCCTAATTGAGAAGGTTGATGAGCCCTAACCCTAATTTAGGGCAATGCTAGGTGAAACCCTAATATAAGGTAATGGTGTAACCCTAATCTAGGGTGATGATATGAGAAATTCCAATTCAGAGTATTATAATGAAAAACCCTAATTGAAGAGGATGCTTCATGAAACCCTAATTTCGGGTAAAGTTACAATGAAACCCTAATCTGGGGGAAAAGTTATAAGGAACCTTAATTCAAGATAATGATGTAATGTGAAAATCTAATCCACGGTGATACTATGTGAAGCCATGTGAAACCCTAATCTAGGGTGATGTTCTATGAAACCCTAATGCAGTGATGTGATGTGAAACCCTAATCTAGGGCGATGTTATATGAAACCCTGATGTAGTGATGTGATGTGAAACCCTAATCTAGGGTGATGTCATATGAAACCCTAATATAGGATGAAGGTATGTGAAACTCTAATTTTGGGTTATAATGCATGAAACCCTAATCTTGGGCAATATGATGATAAACCATAATCCTAATTTTGGGTAATGGGATGCGTATCCCTAATTGACATGAATTTGGGAAACCCTAACCCTAATGAGTGAATAGTAATGCTACCATTACATTGCATAGTGCTGATATGTAATTGATACAATTGTTATCATGTGTACTAATCATGCAGGCATCATGAGATGTTGGACATAGCCAGGTATGAGCTATGATGTTTTATTATTGAAATTGTTTTATGGGTCTTGTGAGCCATAATATGATTTGTTGCCTAGTGAGAGGTAACAAGAAATTAATTGGGCTTTGAGAGCCATGTGAGATGCTCGTGTAGCAAGTATTATGTTTACCTTGGTCAGATGACCTAAAGGTATTAGTTACCTGATAAGTGGTAACAAGTGTTCTTTAATGAACTGAGGGTTTGAATACCCATATTCCATAATCATGATGATGAGATGTTAAGGGATGAGAATGCCCCTGATGTGACAAGGGATTGAGATCCCAATGTTTTATAAAGCTTTGAAAAGTACTTGATAGAAGTATTACTCATTCTTTGTAGCATTTGTTATAATGATTTATGTTTGAAAACCTGACTGATGCTAAAAGAATATGGTAATGTACTTAATTAATCAAGTGAAATCTTATCATGTAGAGCCCTAGCCATAGATCCATCATCGTCAATAGTTGGTGATGGTGAAACAAGTTTTCCTATGGGATCTCCTGGAGGACATACTGTTGAGTATGTGGGGGTTATGGGCACAAATATCCTTATGCCCTAATGGAGGAATTGATGTGAGATAAACATTAAATCTCTTAATCCTTCATTATATATGCCGGGATGGATGTATCACTAATCTCCCGATACCGGGATGGATGTATCACGAATCTCCCGATAATGTTAATGCCAAATCGATGTGAGATAAACATGAAATCTCTCGATTGTGAAGAGAGTACAGCCGCCACTGTAACTCTATAGCGAAGTTGCCAGTATACACTGGAAAGCTATTTAGTAGAGACACAAGATGTCCTGCATTTTTGTCCTCACACTGATTGAGGAGGATGAGGTCATGGGAATCCGGCTCTTCCTTGATCTATGTATGGTACCGATTTCGACTTCGCAATGGTCGGTTGGAGTATGAGCGGTATACCTCATCTCCTCAGGGCTTAAGTATGATTGTAAAATGTAATCAGCCGTGTAGCGTAATTGCTTAAGGTTGAAATACAAGAATCACTAGTTGATGTTACCTTGCTTAGCATATCTTAGACGGATAAATGTTATACATGTTCTTCTTTTCCTTACTGGATAAGTGAAATGCTACTTTATCAAGTCTTATTTGAAATGATTTGAATAAGAATACTGCTCTAATCTGTTTATACATTGATTTATCTGCTGTTGAATATATACGATTCCTCTACTCAGTTTGATTATATTAAACTACAATAATAATATTTCTGGCGGAGAGTTATATCTCTCGCTGGGACAATTTCAATTGTCTCACCCCCGTGGGATCCAACTTTTTAGGTAGACACAGAAGAAGAGACAGAAACCCTATGGCAGGGGAAGAACAACAGCAGCAGTAGCCACATGTATAGCAGTGACATTCCAAGTGGAGGCACGACTATCATGTTTTGTATAGAGAGTCCTATGTGTCGTCTCTGTACTCTCAGGTCCTCAGAGTTAGTAGTTAGTACCTTTAATGAATCGATCTAAGATTTGGCTTGATGCCTCGAGGTTCTTATGCTGTCTGTGTATAGTTTTAACAAGGCAGTTGATGCTTGTAATCCTCGAGAAGAGACAGTACATGATATGTACTTATGAACCAGGATGTAAATAAAATACTTTGGTTCTTGATAAAAGAGTTTTCCTGTGTTTGGATCTCTTTATAAATGGTTTTAATTTTTAGTGATTTTCAGTAATCCGCTGCTAATGATAGCTTCTGCTTAGTTAATAACGTTTTGTACGAATGAAGCGTCACAATTTAGACCAATGAATACTCAATTGCTTCATGGTTCTAAGTATTGCCTTGTTATTGTCGATGATTTCTCTAGATATACTTGGACCTTCTTTCTTGTTTCCAAGAGTTATGCTTGATGTTTTCTCAAACTTTTGTAAATGAGTTGAGAATGAAGCCTCTTGCCACATCATTTCCATCCGTAGTGATCATGGGAGAGAATTTGAAAATGATATTTTCAAACATTTTTGTCAAGAATCTGGTTATGCACATAACTTCTCTTCACCTCGAACACCTCAACAAAATGGGATTGTAGAGAGGAAGAATAGGTCACTATAGGAGATGGCTAGGACCATGATTCTAGAGTATGATACTCCAAAGAAGTTTTGGGCTGAAGCTATCAGTACCTCATGTTTTGTGCAAAACCAGGTGTTTACACATCCTTCTTTAAAGAAAATCCCCAATGAGCTATGGCGAGGTAGGAAGCATTCTATCGAGTATTTCCATGTTTCGGATGTCCTTGTTTTGTTTTGAATACAAAAGATTCTCTCGATAAGTTTGATCCAAAATCTTACAAGGCTTTCTTTCTTGGCTATAGAACTACTAGCAATGCTTATAGAGTATTTAATGTTGATCTTGCTATAGTAGAAGAATCCATAAATGTTAAGTCTATTGAGATTAACCCCTATATTCCCAAAGATTTTTTTCCAAATGATGATGTTGCAGGTGAAGTAATTCCTATTTTAAAAGATCTCACCATCACCCAAAAGGGAAAAGAGGTGGTCACTCAAGAAGAAGAGAAAGATGAAGAGAAGAAGGATCCAACTCCCCGATTTGCAAAGAAACATCCAAAAGAGCTGATTCTAGGTGATCCATTTGAAAGAGTGAAGACGCGGGCTGCATTCAACAAAGAACAAGCCAACAACGCCTTCATCTCATAACTCGAGCCAAAGAACATCAAGGAAGCTCTTGGGAATGATGAATGGATCCTAGCTATACAAAAAGAGTTGGAGCAATTTAAAAAGAACAAAGTATGGGCCCTAGTGCTAAGACCAAGTGATAGAAAGATCATTAGCACCAAGTGGGTCTATCACAACAAGCTTGATGAAAGTAGCAAAGTGGTAAGGAACAAAGCAAGGTTAGTGTCTCAAGGCTACAATCAATAGGAAGGTATAGATTTTGTTGAAACATATGTACCTATAGCTAGACTTGAATCCGCTCATAAGTTACTTTCCTTTGCCAGTTATAAAAACTTTCTTCTTTATCAAATGGATGTTAAAAGTGCATTTTTGAATGGTACAATTGAGGAGGAAGTGTATGTTGCACAAACCCCAAGATTTGAACATGATAGTTTTCCTAACCATGTTTATTTGTTGCAAAAATCTCTCTATGGACTCAAACAAGCACCTAGAGCTTGGTATGAGAAATTAAAGAACTTTTTGTTAGATCATGGGTATATCATGGGCAAAGTGGATTCTACATTATTTCTAAAGCACACTTCTAACAATTTTCTTATCATTATAATATATGTTGATGATATCATTTTTGGCAGAACTAACCTTGATCTTTGCAAATAATTCAGTGATCTTATGTAGAGTGAATTCTAGATGAGTATGATGGGTGATCTCACATTCTTCCTTGGCTTTCAAATAAAGAAAACAAAAGATGGGAACTTCATCAACCAACGCAAGTACACAAGTGAACTACTCAAGTGCTTTGGGATGGAGAACACCAAGCCGATGGACACACCCATGCCAAACACTGCCAAAATTGACAAAGATGAAGAAGGTGAGAAGGTAAATGAGAAGCTCTGTAGAGGTATGATCAAAAGTTTGCTTTACTTAACTGCCTTTAGACGTGATATAATGTTTAGTGATGGCGTGTGTGCTCGCTTTCAATCAAACCCTAAGAAATTACATCTTATAGTTGTTAAGAGGATTTTAAGGTACTTAGACAAAACCCAAAATGTTGGACTATGGTATCCCAAGTCAAGGGACTTTACTCTTAATGCTTATAGTGATGCAGATTATGCAGGGTGCTTGATTGATATCAAGTACACAAGTGGAACTTGCTTTCTCCTAGGACCATACTTGGTGTCTTGGTTCTCCAAGAAATAGAGGACAGTGGCATTATCAACTACTGAGGCTGAATACATTGCAACCGAAAGTTGTTGTGCCTAGGTCCTATAGATGAAGCAAATTCTCCAAGACTTTAACATTCATTTTGATGCTTCTCCTATCCATTGTGATAATACTAGTGAAATGAACTTGTCACTATATTGCATAGTAGAGCTAAACATATATAGGTTTTCCATCATTTTCTTCGTGATCAGATTGCCAAGAAGGATATCTATATCACACATGTGGACAAGGAAAATCAATTAGCAGACATTTTCACTAAACCTCTAGCAAGAGAGAAATTTAACTTTATTAGATCTAAACTTCTCATAACTGCTTTGAATGAATTTGATATGCCTTCTAGCTAGTTGTCATATATGCTATATGCTTTGCTTATGTTTTGATCATCATTGCTAGCTAATATGCTAAAATTTAGTTTTTCATGCTCTTTTTGCCTTGTTTTTCTCTTATTTTTGGATATTTTTCACAAACACTTATTTTATCACAAAATAGTACCCAATGATGAGTGATATGTGCCTAAGTATGTTTAAAATACATAATAGACTTGAAAAATAAATTTAATTAGCACTCAAATGGCTAGAAATTAGGATTTATAACGTAGGTCAGGTTGACATCGGTCGAGTTTCCAACTCGACCGATCAAAGGCCAAGAGCTTTTTTAAAGAGTCTATCGGTCGAGTTTTTGAGTCACAAAACTCGATCGATGGCCAGACTGGAGCAAATTTAAGATAGGTCCGATCAACTATTCTCCCTCTCAACTAGAGAAAAGTCGACCGATCCAACCTCCAACTCTCCTTAGCTCTCAACTCTAGCCACGACCTTCCTCTCCTCAGCCCTAGTTCGACCTAGCTTGACCTCCCTTAACCTTCCCCCTTGCTAGCCTAGGTCTGTGGATGACTTTTGGTGGTCTTTATTTAGATTTTTCTCTCTCCTTCCTCTCCTTTTCATCTCCATGGCATCCAATAGGAGGAAGAGGGCCGCCCCTGCTAATGCACCTTCGTCTTCTTCCAACTCCTGCTTGATTCCATTCAATGGCACCTTCTTCATCTCAAATGAGACTCTAAATAGGTATAAGGAGCTCCTTCCTAGGAACCCTTTCCCTTTTCGTGCCCTATTTGAGCCTAGACCACTAAGAAAAGAGGTCATAGATCAAGTAGTGGAGTTGCTTTATGATTACCATCTCTCTGCCTTGGGTGTTGAACACACATGCTATAACAATTCCATCACAAGCACCAAAGTGGTTCATGAATTCTACGCAAATTTACGTTGCAATTATGACACCCTCGTACCCCTGCCTAATACTCAAGTATTCCTCACATCTATGATAGCCGGGAAGAAATTCCAAGTCTCTGAGGATACCATAAACATTTTATTTTCGGGTACCGAAGTGACTGACACCTACCGTAAGGACTATCCAAAGTATTTTGACTTAGTTGAGCCCGAGGCCTTCTACAAGAAATATGATCTTAATCTCCATGATATTCATAAGCTCTTGAGAAGCCTCAATTTCCATATAGGAATAAGTACACCCTTCCCTCCTCTGCCTTGGACCTCAAGAGATGCATCCTTGCCCTAGTCATTAACTACAATATTCACTCAAAGAAGAATTAGACTGAGATTACAAAAAACACTACAGTAATCATGTATTGTCTCTTGAAGAACATTGAAATCAAATGGTTGAGATATGTGCTCCATCATATGACCTACTTTGACTCAGGTAAGAACACCCGTGGCACCCACCCACCCTACCCAGCCCTGATTTGTGGTCTATTCCAACTTGTCATTGGAAAATATCTTTTTCATGACCTTCACTACAAACATGCCAGGAAAGGAGTTTGCATCAGTGAGACTACTCTTCAGAAGTCAATGCCTGTCCTATCCTCTACCACCCCTGGTGCCTCTACCTCTTCCTCTACCCAAGAACCTCCACCACCTCATCCTTCCCAACCTGCCCGTGCCTCGTTCCATGTATCAAATGAAACCCTTATGGGCTACATGATGCATCAACATGCATACAACATTCAGGTTCAGGAGAACCTACATCAGGACCTATGTTCCATCATGTTCAACATGAACATGTCCTGTGCACACCCTACCCTATCTACCAGCCCTACCCAGGAGGTGACTATGGATACTATGCATATGATCACTTTTACCCTACCTCCTCCACCTACATTTTCCGCTGCTACCCCCTGCTACTGGTGGATCTACCTCTGGTGTGCTGCCTCTGACAACTGGCCCCTTGGCCACTCTACATGCTAGCCTTGGTAGTTCTGCTCCTTCCTTCCTACAGGCCAACGAGCTCCATGCTCTTGGTATGTCTTGGGATGAGCAGAATGCACGTTGGCCCGGTCGAGGTTTTGGTTCTCTTGCTGATGAGGAGATGCCAGACAAGGCTGATGAGGAGGTTATGCTGACGAGGAGGCCGACGAGGATGATGGTGAGGCTTCTGATGATGGCTCTGACAGCTTTGCTAGTGCCTCCAGTGATGAAGGCAATGTTATTCTCTGTGCTGCACCTTCAGACAGAGATGATGACTACAAGCCTAATGCTTCTGATGCTGATGCTGATGATGATGATGTTGTGGACATAGATCGTTTAGATGTATAGTTGTTCTAGTTTTTAGTCTAGTTGCTGATCATATATATCTTTCTAGGCTATTTTGTATTAAAAACATCTGGGCACATGTTCTGAGCTGTACTATTTTTATCATCTAGCTTTCATTGTCTTGGCTTGTAGTTGTTTTTTGAGAACTTGCTTTCTGGGTTGTAATCTTAATCCTTTGTACACTTACTCTTTTATTTACTATATCTCATGAGTTGGTGCCATGTTTTACCATATTTTGATTATGACTTTGATTGTTTGTTTCTCTCGTCTCTGTTTGATGTATGCTATGAGATTACATGTAGTGCATGTATGCTTGGTTGTGCTTGGAGTAGACCTGTTTCAATGCTCTTCCACCCCCTTCCTTTTTGATAATGTCAAAAGGGGGAGAGAAGTTCAATGTTTTAAAGCTCAACCATATTGTTTTTATTACCTATGTGACCCTTCTCTTGTTCATTATATGCTTTATCATGTGACTTGCTAAAGGACCATATGGTATATATGTCATGTTGCTTTGTGTAGATAGACTAACTATGCAGGTTAGAAGTAAACATAGATAGAGGGGGAGCAATTCATAAGGCAAACATATAATTTTAAATATCCTTTTCAATATGATTGAGGAATGGTTTGTCATTGTCAAAAAGGGGGAGAATGTTGACTTGAGAGTTATACATTACCCATATTTTGATAATGACTTAACCATTCCATTCCTATGTATCTAATATGTTTGTTCAAGATTGATTTCAGGCTTTAGGTACATGAAAAGGATCAAATTACACAAGCCCTAGCCTGTTCAAGTTCAAGTAAAAAACAATGCAAATGTGCATTTTTGGAAATCACTCCAAATGACCTTAGATGATTTTTGTAATCACTTTTATTGATGATATGACTTGTAACTAAGATGAGAAAAAACCAGGGACACTTAATTCCAAGTTCTAGTCACTCAAATGTCATTTTAGAAAATTTGTCACAGGCTATTTATTGGTCGTGTTGGAAACTCAACCGATCCAATGATGGATTTTCTAAAGATGACCCATTTGTCGAGTTGCACACTCAAGAACTCGAATGATGAATCACTGAACAAAACTAATTTTAGCTCATCGGTCAAGTTTCCCAGAACAAACTCGACTAATAGTTTGAAAATTGGCTTTGTCATTTAGTGGATCGATCGAGTTACCTTTATTGAAACTCGACTGAATGTGCTGTACAAAATAAGTAAAAAAAGTGATTATAACCATTGGTGAGTTGTTTTGAGTGAGAATAGATCTATTTCAACTTGGAAAATGGCTATATTTCACCATCAAGTGATCCCACGCTCAAGGGAACACCCCCATCTTGATAGGACTTCTTAGAGTTCATTCCAAGTTTGCTCATTCATGCTATTCTAAGTCCTTGCTATAGTTGAGTGTGTTGCAACTCCTTGAGCCCCTTTCTCTCTCTAGTTTACACTTCATCTCATGATTATGAGTGAGATAGGCTAGTTGTAAGAGAGCTACTTCCTTGTTCTTGTAAAGCTCTCATTCCATTCCATCTTCCCTATCCCTTTCCTCCATGAAGCAAAGGTGAAGCAAGCTACTCTGAGTGAAGGTGGAGTTGTTGTTGTTCTTCTTCAAGATTGAAGAAGAGGTGAAGATCTTCTCCAGGTGAAGGAGAAGGCAAAGGCTGAAGATCCAAGAAGAGTAGGCAAATCCATTGAAGGCTGAAGACTTGTGCAAGAGTAGGCAAGTCCTTGGAAGAAGGCGGAAGACTCTTGCAAAGTGGGTAAGTCCTTTGTAAGGTGGAAGACTCTTTATGTTTGGATGGGTAAGTTCTTTGGTGGTCTTGTATTGTAACTCTTTGGTGAATATATAGAGAAAAGCACTTACAAAGTCCTAGAAGTTAATCTCTCTAGGTAGTGGAATGACTATCTCCTAGTTTGGAGAGTGGAACTACTCTAAACGGTGGAGAGTGGAACCACTCTAAATGGCCTTGTCAGGTGCTTGCTTTCAATATCTCTCATCCTTGATATGCTTGTTAGTTAAGATTTCAAATTGCACTTAAGCTATTAGTTTTGATTGATATAATTTGAAGGTCTAATCTATCTTGTAAGAATTTTTGAAGCTCTATTCACCCCCCCTCTAGAGCCCTAAATCCAACACAAGGGGTCAAGTGGGAATAACCAAGGCATATAATGAATGAAATGAAATTATGGCATCTCAATAAACACTGGGGAGGGTAGATTCCTAACTCAATCCTAGGGCTGAGTGGGGGTGATTAAGGGTACATAAGACCTATGGGGGTCAGGAGGTGATCATGATCTAAGTGCATAGGCCCCATGGGGTCAGGAGATTGCCATCCACATGCTCACAAGGCCCAAGGAGTCAGAATTTGGCTACTCCATGAGCATCTAAGACCCAAGGGGTCAAGTGGAAATGGAACTCTATAAATGCATAAGGTGCAAGGGGTCAAGCATGGACATGAGGCCCTTGGGGTTAGAGGAAGATCACTTGAAAGGTACCTTTACTCCTAGAGACCTTAAGGGAAGTGACTCAGGAAAATGACATATGAACACAAGGAGTATAAGAAGGTATGTGTTGTCGGTTGAAAAAGAATTTAAAGGGAGTTGTGCAAAATCTCAAGGGTGAGCAAGGCACTATCTTTGAGTTCAAGTATTTAATGAAATTTGTGGACTTTGATTGTACTCATGGTTATTAGTCATTGTTGAGAATGACTCAACTAAAATTCGAAATTATAAGATGATGTGTGGGTGCATGTTACAACCCCACCTCCCGATAACCCCCAATTAAGGGAGACCGAGAGGTCGAAGCCCCATACATAATTTCCGGATCAAAGGTTCGACATTTAACCAAGAACAATTATTAAATTTTAACAGACTATACTGGAAAGCTGTAAGAAAATAAACTTTTGCATACCTTTTGAAAAATTGGATCTCTAAACTTCTATCCACATATGAATTTCTACTCTAAGTAATCCTCCTTGTATTTCAATTCATGTATTTTTCAATGTGACGATTTACTATTTGTCCTTTTGGCTATGTACCTAAAACACCGACAAACAAAATGTCAATCAACCGAAGCTGGTATGTGGGGGAACAAATAATGTGCAACTATGTTAACAACACAATCATTCAATTAATCATTTAACAACCAAGATTACGTTTTAAGCCATACTACTCAATCCTTACCTATCCCCCAACTCTATGCTGTCCCTGCAGTGGACTTGTATGCTACCTCTCTTTTAGGTAGATTCTTACCCCCATGGTCCTACCTTACAGGTAGCCAATACATAGGGTAAAAGAGTCGCATGGCACTACCCAAGGTAGCCCAATATCTAACTCAAAGTGACTTGATGGTCCTACCCCATTGGTAGCCATGTACTAAGTCATCCAATGACTTGATGGACCTACCCCACAGGTAGCCATGTACTAGGTCAACTATTAAGCCACAGAGGGAACCGAGATCTAAGCTAGTAGGCACATATATTATGTGATAGTCATATCCACATTACAGTTTGCATGAATTAAATTCATCCAACAATCAATTCATGACATCGATGAAAACTTCAGAAAGCCTCAGAAAACTAACTCGAGATATTCATAAGCATAACCACAAACCTGTTAAGTAGATTTCTCAAGCTAATATCAATTCCAACAAAGAAAGCAATCCAAGCAAGTAATTCAACCACCTCATCAAGAATCCTGAAAAACACATGTACTCTATTTACTACACACTTTATCAAGATTCTTTCTATTCAACTTGAAATCGCTTCCTAAGGTTTCTGTATCCATTTTAGAGTTTCCTTTGCAATTAGGGTTTCACTTCATCTTTTATTATTCTAAACCCTAATTATCTCATCTATCCTTCAATATTAAGGTTATCTTAACATATAACCCTATTTTTGGATTAAAGGCACCATTAACCATTAATTAAGTTCATTAAGCCTCTTTTACATTAAAGCTACTATTTTTATCCTTTTAATCCATGACAAGATCATTATACACATTTATCATCAATTCAAATTTCATTATGGTCTAATCACATATGAACTCGATTTGCCATTAATTCTACCTTTTATTCATGAGAAAACCCTAATTACTACATTTAGGGTATTTATCCAGAATTAAGGATTTTGTGCTCTAATTAGATCAGAATCATCATATCTCAGCTTTGTACATGAATTTGACCAATTAAAATCATTAAGGATCATAATTACCACAGTTAGGGTTCAAGGTTCATTAAATCATATGGAACCCTAAATTAATCAAATTATGCATGAAGATATCCTTTTAGATCTAATATGCCCTTCGTATTAACAACATGTGAATATCTACTTTAAACACCCATATAACCCTTTCTAATTCATTAATCATCAAGGGTTAGGGTTTTTCATTGATTAAACTATTAAAGATAGCATCTTTATATACTTTTTGAATTGTAATCAGAATCAGGCTTCAATTATATTTTTATTAGATTTCTCTTGTTTTTCTGAGCAAATTTCATATTTTATGCGTGCAAATTTGAGCAACGAGTAATTAACTACGAATTTTACAAAACCCACTTACTTTGGCCAATAGGGAGGCGCCATGTCACTGCATCCATGCAACACATCTCGGCTATTTTAAAACATAACGATCTACCAATTTTACCACCGCATAGTTCCTGGGACTTGCAATGCCCGGAGGGGTAAAATCATCCGGCGTGGCCTGGTCATCATCTTCTTTGCGGAACCCTCCGCTCCCGCTACTGTAGGGTGCCGGTGCGACCGGGCCTCTCCTCCCCAGGCCCCGTCGACCACCAGCAACTACCCCCCTCACCTCTAGCAAGCCATCGTGCCCCCGTAACCGCTCCCAGCTTGTGACCAGGATGGCGGATTCATGCGGCCAGGCCTGCACTTCGCGGTCAGCTTGCAGCCGCCTTGCTGGTGCTGTGTCGGGGTGAAGGCAAAGGGATGACCGCCGAGCTTTACTCCGACGGTGTGGGGGCATCGTGCTTCCACTAAGACCGCTCCATGTTCCCTGGTTCACTCCAAGATCTCTCTACCATCTCACGGTTAGGGTTTTGATGAAGAAGATGAAGAGGAAGAAGAAGAAGAGAGGGATGGCTGCATGGAACTCCCTTCGAACTCGACCCTGAACTCTACCCCTTATATAGGGGAGGGTATCCACACCCCCAAGACGTTCATACAAAGGGAAACAAGCCCTTTTCCTAATAGGAAACAATTTCCCTTAAATAAGAAGCAAACTTCTCCCTCTTCAACATCCTTTTAATATTCTTTATTCTTTAGATATTAGGATTTCGAAAATCACTTCTTTTATTCACTTAGTACTTGCCCTTTAATCCATTGTCACGAAATTCTTATTTCTTAAAGCAAATAATCTCTCTTAACAAAAAGTCATTAATGATTTGTCACATTATCCTCTTATTTTGTTTTATTTGCCTTTTCTCTTTCTTCTTCTTCATTGGGACTCCTTGGATCCCAAGAAACTCCAAGATTTCAAAATTACTTTTTAAGGGTACTCATTATCCTTCTAGATGCATCTATATGCATTACTCTTCATTATCTTGTTTTATTCTTATTAAAATATCTCTTTTTGAGGATTTTTCTTTATTTCTCTTTCATTTTACTCATTGGTATTCCTTTTAACATTAGAAATCCTTGGGATACGAAATTCCACCAAGGATAACTCAATTATACCTCTTTTCACTTGTTTTCCACATTTTGCCATTATTTTCAATTTCTTTCTTAATAAAGAAATACTTAATTGATTTTTTCTTTTCTTATTGCACTCTCTATGCAACTTTGGACTCCTTGGAACCCAAGGAACCCAAGAGGCACGAAATCCCTCTTTGGATTTGCCTTCTAGAGGTTTCCACCTTTTTCTTTTCTCAACTATTCAATTATTCATTCACTAATTGAATTTTCTTGTTATTTGGGCCCAAAAGCCAACAAAGCCCACAAGACAATCATCAAGGCTATTGTAAACGAAATCCATGTCTTCAAAACAAATTATATCATTTTTTTTCAAATATCTTTAATATGAGAAATTACATTTCTCACCAAATGAACCCAAAAATTGGGGTTGTAACATCCTTCCCCTCTTATAAGAATTTTGTCCTCAAAATTCATTCAAGCAAACAAACAATTCAGGGTAAGACTATTCCATGTCCATCATTGGCCCCTATGTGGCTTTACCTTACCCATGGTGCTTCCAAAGAACCTTTATCATCACATCTTTTTTTTCTCCGAGTCCTTTCATCCTGGCGTCTATAAACTACACAGGGGACTCAGGCCATTTCAGCCTCCCTTGGGGCTCACTAGGTTCATTGCTCAGCACATGGTCGGAGTACCTCACATATTGCTCTAAATTGGACACCTGGAACTCATCACACATTTCTTTATCCTGAGGGGTAAGGTAAACCTTCTCCACCAATCCATCTCAATGGACCCATGTATCGAGGACTCAACTTTCTTAGCTATAGCTCAGAGGGGTCGGATTTTCATGTCACATATTCTCCCACAATGAACTGCATGTCAGTCTACTTTGCATCTGCTCACGACTCTCATCATCTCTAGGCTCCTTTCAACCATTGCACGATCAAAGTGACTTCATCTACATGCATTGTGGTTCTTTTCTAACCATTATGTGGTCCTTTCACCAACATCACCTTACTGAAGTGGTGACCGACACAACCTCCCTTACAGAGCTTCTTTAAATCCCGATACTGGCTATGGTGGTCATCGTCACATCTTTCATAGGACAATAACTGTCTCTAGATATCACCCTAAACGAGCACACATGCTCTCATCAGATCCTTTAGTCTGGATTATACTAACCATTAGTTAGGGGTGATGAACTATACTAACATCGAGTCCTTCATGTACCTATTTCCACCTTTTGGAAGGGAACCTTTAGGTCAAACTCAAGAACCTTTAAACTCGCTTCATGGTGTAGTTGAACCATTTCTCTCATGGGTAGTTCAATGTTGGTTGTTTACACTAACGAGTTTCAATCCAAACAAAGGATAGTTTACCCAACTTAACCAAACTCCGCAAGTAAACAAGGGTAGTATAGTCGAGGTCGAATACAAGGAGCTTAGTTAACTTAATTGCATGCAACAACATTAAAGTTCAACAATCTAGATCGGTTTTAAGGAAAAGAGAATGTTTGTCAAAAGCATAAAACTCGGAATCTAACAACAGAAAATTCAGATTTTTACTAACAAGCAAGAACCACGAAAAGAAGTTTGATTTTAGAATTATTAGGAATCTTAGACATTAGGATTTCATTCACACATCATAGCAATCAAGGGAACATAATAATTTAAACATACATAAGTTCTTGTTTCAAGGAAAGGTTGTGTTACATTTCACCTCCCGGTGTAAATGCAACGATCACAACTTAAAACAACACTCTCGTGTGTGAATTTCATTTTTGATCACAAACTGTTCCTCAACTCATTTCTGTCTACTCTCGTAGAATAGGAAGAGTTGCCAAGAAGAGCACCTCCATACATTCCTACTTACCTTCTCATATCAAGCAAGAAAGCAGAAAACATGCACATAAGGTGGCCAACAATACATGCAAGAAGAGAATAAACCGATACTTTCATGGTTAAGAAATGAGAAGCATAGTATTTAGTATGAAATTACTGGTTCCATACATGCTATGGCATGGGAGCTACTCTCCCATGCCCAAGAAAAGAAGGACTACTCATCCATAACCATGTCTTGCAGATTTGTTACAGAAATTTCAGTTCTGAACATGATTTAGAAAGGAAAAAGCAAAGAGAACTAAAGATGTAACCACAAGAAGGAAGAATTCTGGCTTGAGGATGATATTCTCCTTCTCTAGCTACTCCAAGATGGACTAGCTCCTTTCCCAAGAAGCTGCTCTAGGTTGGGGAAGCTTGGCTGCACCTTGGAGAAGACAATGCAGAAGTAGAGAAGAATAAATGGTCTCTTGATGCAAGAAACCACCTTAGATCTCTCCAAAATCGTCTTCCTCTGGTCTCCTCTAGCTTTGGGATGAGAGAAAACTTCTCAAATGACCGAACATAACCGTCCCTTGCCTTCTCTCCTTATTTTAAAATCAAATTCTGAATTTTCATATTTATGAAACTGCCAGGTGCACGCCGTGCACCTGTAGTGCGGTTTGCACCAGGCTGATCTGTGCACGGCGTGCGCTGGGGATATGCACGTCGTGCGACTTTCTAGAACATTTCTTTGGCTGTTTACGTTCCAGGTGCATGTTGTGCATCGGTATGCACGCCATGCGTTTGTCTTTCTGTGTACTTCTGGAAACTTGCACGCCGTGCGTTCTTCTGGCTGAACGAACCAATTTTTCTCTGGAAAGGTGCACACCGTGCATCTATCGTGCACGCAGTGCATTCTACTGTTTTAGCAGAATTAACTCCGAATTCAGTTCTTTTTGTGGCAAATCTGCAATGCAAGTTATGAAATAAGTAGAATAACAAAAAGATGGCAAAAGTAATATGAAAAGAGACTAAATTATATCAGAATGAACTAAATTTGTGTGTGATAGCATGTGAAAAGATGATATATAAATCACACAATAAATCCCCCTAAGCTTGAACTATTGCTTGTCCTCAAGCAAAAAGGAACATGGCTATATTTAAGGAGAAAAATTAGTTCCTGCATGGATGAAATGAAAAGAGAATATGCAATCAGCTCAGTTAACTATGTACTTTGTGCTTGTGTTCATTGTTATCATCTCAAAATTTTCAACATCTTAGATAGATAAATTAAGTTCAACATGGTTGGTTTCAAATTAAACGAAAAGCTCAATAAGACAACTCTAAATAGAGTTTGGATAATCAAGCCAAATAGTCAGTGCATGTACATTACAAGTTTTCAGCTAGTACGTGTATAAGATGATCAAACTGATGTTAACATTAACAAAACTTAGCTTCAATCTTTTTCATAAGGATATGATGATGAAATTTTTGGGTTTCCGACATTCAGATGCTAATTTAGACTTATGCTCACGAGGAATTCCAGTTGGGGTGTTGTTTTTACCCTCTTTTGATTTTCATATCACCTAACCATCGTTGCCAGATCGGACTCACACTAGGCTAGCATAATATGTGGGCCATATGCCATCTTTTATTGGGTGAAGATAAACTATTGATAGTGCAACACCAAAGAGTCAAATAGAATGTTAAAGTTAGCAAGATTTTGATCATTCTTTTGAAAATTTTTCACTGAAAAGTCAATCTGCAAATGGACTAAAAATTTGGCAAGAGTATCCCGTATTCTAAAAAGTGTTGCAAGTTAATTATTCCACAAGAATTTGAAACCATTACATGTATTGAGTAGTCCAAGATGTAAAAATTTGAGATATCAAACCACAAACACAAATCACATCAAAGTACATGGGAATTTTCAACTTCCATTTCATTCAAACATGCTCTTAATTTTCTCTCTCTTAAATATAGCCAAAACATACAAAGGATAGGAAATTTCAGCATGCTAGAGGGGGTTCATTCTTAATAAGATAGTATCAGATCATATAGATTTTGCCATCATGGAAAAGAACATGGAATAAAATGGAAAAATGAAAAAACAACTGACACAACTGACTCAAAAAAGTAAAATACTGAATGACTACCACTACTGGCCGGTTGTGCCCCCCAAGCTTGAAATCAGCAGTGTCCTCACTGCTTCAATCGAACTTACGGAGTTCACAACCAGATACCTATCATGAAAGGAATCAGAAAAAGGATCTGCCGCCTCCCTGCTCAGGGAAGAACTGACTGATGATGTCAGGGATGTCCATCAGCTGGGCAGATGAGTCGGGCTGCTGCTGCTCGTCTTGCTGTGGCTGGTGCTGAGAAAAATCATGTTGTGGAACTTCTGGAACGGCGGTCTCCTAGCGGGGAGGAGTCTAGAAAGATTGCGGTGCAGGGTAGTGGCCCTGAGAGATGTGCCACTCATCCATCCTGTTGACTATGTCATACATGGTAGTGTACTACACACTCAAGTGGTCGAACCGGGTGTCGTACTGTGCACCCATCTAGTCATGGCGGGTGTCGATGTGGTCAAATCTCTACTGCACGTAGCCGTAAAGGTGATGCACATCCGACATTGTCTAGCTGTACTCTGTCTGAGTACTGGTGGACGGTGGAAGAGTAGGGGCAGCTGGTGTAGGTGTAGGTGTAGAGCTGCTAGCACCTCGAGTGGGTGTCTCCTGATCTGCCTCTGGCTGTAGCTCCACCTTCTAGGTGGCCTTGTTCTTGATGTAGTTTCGAGCTGCATCGGGAATGGTGATGAACTGCTTCTTGGTGATAAAAACCTTGAATTTATATGTACTGTTTCCATGTATTGAGATTAGACCACAAGAGATGAGATTATTAATATCAATAAGGTTCTTTCCCGGTGCAGGTTCTAAATCACCCACATCTAATCTCAACTGCATTGCAAGAATGCTGATCAGTCCCCCACACATAATGTCACCAACCTCCCTTTTCTTCTGTTTTTTTGTGTCAAGAAGCTTATTAACAATGTAGTAACCAGTACTGATTTTCTCATTGTTCACCAAACACCATAAGAAAAATAGATCAATCTTTCCTACTACACCTTGAGTTTCATTTTTAGCGAAAGGTCCTATGCTAAGAAGACGATGCAAAACTCAGAAAACTAGATTATGGATTGCTGAAGCTCTAGCGTTCCTTGCTCTGTGCACCGTTTCAGAAGTGATCTCAGAACAGAAAGAGTCGCTATGGAAGGCGGGAGGATAATCAGTGTAGCTGCCATAATTGCATTTAAGCAAAACACAAAACCGCTGGAGATCCATAGAAAATGATTTGTCCAAAAGTCGAAAATTGATTTTTGGAGAAGGTGTACTGTGGTGTTGTGGGTCATTCTCAACCATGAAGGTTGTGAGAAACTCATAGACTAGGCAGGGATAGGTTTTAGTAACTCTCATGCAAAGGTAGTGCAAACCCAAAAATGTTAAATGGTCAACTACCTCATTCTTGAAACCCAATTTGTTAAGGGTTTCTTCACACATGTATCGAGAGGGCAGAACACGCCTGGTGATGAGGAACTGGTAGTTGGCATCTTCCTCAAGTCTGACCCTAAACTATGTATAGGGTACAAACACCGCAGGTGCTGGTGCGGAAGGTGGTGCATCAGCGGCAGGAGGAGCGGTAGATGAAGAAGCTACTCCATGGCGTCGGCCTGCCTTGTGCTTAATTGGTGCCATTCTGTCAGCAGCTAGTGCACGACGTGTAAGGTTGGTGCACAACATGCGTACTGCACTGTTCTTCTTCTTCAGACAGGTTGACGCACAACGTGCACCTACAAATCTGGAGCAATTCTAAAATCTGCACTAACGACTGTGAGTTTGGGGGTGATGGGGCAAGATGATGTTGCTGCTCGTACTGCGACTGGTTGGTGCTTGGGTATGGAGGCCAGCGCTCGGGACGACAACGATGGCAGCTGCTGTAGCTTAGTGCTTGGCTACTGCTGCTACTGTAGTGTCAGAGAAGAAAGGAAGTAGTGAGATGATGATGACGGGATGGCTGGACGAGGCGCTGCTGGTGCTACGACTGGTTGCATGACCAGTTGCTGCTGCTGTTGAGCTATGGTAGACGACGACAACAAGGTGGCTGGCGGTTGCTGCCGAGATTGAGAAGAAGGCGACCACACGGGTGCTGCTGTGGGAGGTGGAAAAAAGGAGGAAGGCGGCGGCGTAGCCTGGCTGCTAGGTGCACAACTGAAGGAAGAAGAAAGGGGCACGCACAGCACGGCGGAACGACGTGCACGGCTGCTAGGGCTCGGTGGGTGGCGGCTCGCACAACTGCTAGGGTTGGAGTATACATATGCTAGGGTTGGAGTGCACATATGCTAGGGTTGGAGTGAAATTAGGTCATGCACTCCAACCCCGTTTTGTCTAAACTTTACGAGAAAGTGCATGACGTGCACTTGGAGTGCACGACATGTACTTCTCTTAAGTTTGTTTTTTGAAACCTCCTTTACGACCAGGTGCACGACGTGCACTCAGGATATGCATGCCGTGCAAGTTTCTAGAAAGGTTGCTGCAGCTTCCGAATACCAGGTACACGGCGTGCACTGAGGATGTGCACGCCGAGCGAGTTTCTAGAAAGTTTCCGAAATTTCCATTTCCCAGGTGCACATCGTGTTAGTTTCAAGAAAGTTTCCAGAATATCGAATTCCCAGATACACAGCGTGCAAACTGATAACACATGCCGTTTCTTTTTCCAGAACATCATCTGCTACATTTTGTACTGAGGTGCACGCCGTGTCTTCAAAAGACACCGTGCACTTTGCGATTTCTATAGAAAATTACAGTCCGTCAGCAGTAAACAAAGGTGGATAGAGTGGAAATCAAGTCTAGATTATTACATTCATCCATGACAGGCTTATTAACGAAATTAAAGAGTGTTTTTGACTCGAACAACTTAAAAGAAATCTATCCTAATGTGGGGTCAACTCCCACAAGGTCCTCCATTTAGAGCCTGGAGTAAGACTCTTCTAATTCTTCAAGCATCTTGGAGGGAGCAAGAGGCTCCTTTCTCCACTTCATCCCCGCAAGAGTAGCGTTTGCAACATTTTCCATTGACTTTGAAGATTCCATCTTTGCCTTGGAGTTCCACAGCTCCATACGGAAAAATATTTAGCACTAGGAATGGGCCGAATCACTTTGATTTCAACTTTCTTGGAAATATCTTTAATCTAGAATTGAATAACAATACTCTATCTCCTTCTTGGAAATATTTCCTGTGAATTCTTTTATCATGCCAAGCCTTTGTTCTTTCTTTGTACAACTTTGCATTCTCATAGGCATCGAGATAGAGTTCTTCAAGCTCATGCAGCTGCAATAGACATTTTTCTCCTGCCCTCTTCATATCGAAATTCAAGAACCTAATTGCCCACAAAGCACGGTGCTCCAATTCGAGCGGAAGGTGACTCGATTTGCCATATATCAGCTTGAATGGAGTAGTTCCAATGATGGTTTTGTAGGCTGTGCGATATGCCCATAGTGCGTCATCTATCTTTAATGCCCAATCTTTCCTTGAACTAGAGACAGTCTTTTCAAGAATATTCTTCAATTGCCTATTTTAAATCTCTACTTGCCCAAATGTTTGAGGGTGATAGGGCGTAGATATCTTATGAGTCACACCATACTTGGAGAGAAGATTGTTGAATTGTTTTTTGGCAAAGTGTGTGCCTCCATCAGAAATTATAGCATGTGGAACTCCAAACCAAGGGAAAATCATCTTTTGAAAAAGCTTAATTATAGATTTGGTGTCCGGTGCTTGGGTTGGATTGGTGTCCGGTGCTTGGGTTGGAATGGCTTCAACCCATTTAGATACATATTCATAAGCAAAAAGAATGCATTTATACCCACAGGAAGATGGGAATGGTCCCATGTAGTCCACTCCCCATACATCGAACACTTCAACCTCTAAGATAGAGTTGAGTGGCATGTCGTCGCTGCGTGATATGCCTCCTGTCCTTTGGCACCTATCACGAGATTTGACAAATAGATTGACATCTTTGAATAATGTGGGCTAATAGAAACCAGCTTGAAGTATTTTGGCAGCAATCTTTTCTCCTCTGAAATGTCCTCCATAAGGAGAGGCATGGCATTCAACAATGATGTTTGGGACCTCCTCTTCAACAACACACCTCCAGATTAGCCCATCACTTCCATGCTTGAATAGCAATGGGTCATCCCAGTAACAGAATTTTACATCATGAAAGAATTTCTTCTTTTGTTGATACGTCAAATCCAGTGGCAGTTGTCCAATAGAAAGAAAATTAGCGATGTCTACAAACCATGGTGCTTGAGTGGATGACAATGCATAGAGTTTTTCAATAGGAAAATGATCCTCAATTAGCAATAGATTTCCAGCCTATGTGGTTAGTCTAGAAAGGCGATCAGAAACACTATTTTCTGTACCTTTCTTGTCTCGGATTTCAAGATCAAACTCTTGCAGAAGTAATATCCATCGAATAAGGCGTGGTTTGGCATCTTTTTTATTTAGCAAATACTTAATGGTAGCATGATCAGTATATACAATCACCTTTGATCCTACCAAATACTGTCAGAATTTGTCAAATGCATATACAATTGCAAGTATTTCTTTCTCCGTGGTTGTATAGTTGATTTGTGCTTCATCGAGAGTTTTACTAGCATAATAGATGGCATGGAGTTTCTTGTCTCTCCTCTGTCCTAAAATAGCTCCCACTGCATAATCGCTTGCATCGCATATTAGCTCGAAGGGAGAAACCCAGTTTGGAGGTTGAATAATTGGGGCTAAAATGAGGGCCTCTTTGAGCTTGGAAAAGGCTGCATGGCAATCATCATCAAACACAAATTTTGTATCCTTTGCAAGTAGGGAACACAACGGCTTTGAAAATTTTGAGAAATCTTTAATGAATCTTATGTAAAAACCTGCATGTCCTAAAAAACTATGAATGTCTTTAACTGAAGATGGAGTAGACATTTTCTCAATTGCTTCGACCTTTGCCCTGTCCACTTCAATACCCTTGTTAGATACAACATGTCCTAGTACTACACCGGATTGTACCATGAAATGGCACTTCTCCCAGTTTAGCATTAGGTTAACCTTTTTACACTGGGCTAAGACTAGAGACAGGTTCAATAAACATTGATCAAAAGAGTCACCGTACACACTAAAATCATCCATAAAAAGCTCCATTATATTTTCGATAAAACCATAGAATATGGCCATCATACACTGCTGAAAAGTAGCAGGAGCATTGCAAAGTCCAAACGGCATACAACGATAAGCATATGTTCCATAAGTACAAGTGAAAGTGGTTTTCTCTTGGTCGTGAGGATAGATAGGAATCTAAAAAAATCTGGAATACCCGTCCAAGTAACAAAAATAAGAGTGCTTGGCAAGACATTCAAGCATCAAATCAATGAAAGGCAACGGAAAATGATCTTTGTGGGTTGCCTTATTCAAACGCCGATAGTCAATACACATACGCCAGTCAGTAACCATGCACGTTTGTATTAACTCATCATTGTCTCCTTTAATGACAGTTGCACCCCCCCTTTTTAGGTACCACGTGAATGGCACTAACCCAGGGGCTGTCACTTATGGGATAGATGATTCCAGCATCAATTAACTTGAAAATTTCTTTCTTTACCACTTTAAGCATATTTTGATTTAGGTGTCTAGGTGGTTCGACTATTGGTTTGGCATCATCTTCCATATTTATTCTATGCATACAAATTGAAGGATGAATGCCTTTTAAATCTTATATGGAATAACCAATGACGTATTTATACAAATGCAATTCGGCAAGCAATTTATTTTCTTGGTCATTAGTTAATTCATCATTTATTATAACTGGGGATGTAGAATTTGGGTCAAGAAATGCATACCTTAGCCCAGGTGAAAGGGCTTTTAGTTCTACCTTTTTTCCCGTTATACTTTCATCAACTTTATCTTCAACAAGTGGAGCATCTTCATTGATAGCTGCTGCTTTAGAAATAGATAGTGCTCCAGAGATTTCAGAATTATTGAGTTCACTTACATCATCATCATAAATATTAACCATCAAATCAACATCATCTTCATTATCATTCTCAATAGGATCAATAATATCAAGCAAACATATTTCTTCAACACGTGCAGGTGCTTTCATGGCTTCATAAATAGAGAATTCCATAGCCTCTTCCCCAACACGTAGAGTGAGATTTCCTTCCCGAACATCAACAAGACATCCGACAGTCCTCAAGAATGGCCTCCCAAAAAGAACAGGGTTGGTAGGAGCTTCCGCCATATCAAGAATAATAAAATCACATGGTATATAGAATTTCCCGATTTGTACAAGTACATCTTCCACCATACCTTTTGGGTATTTAATAGAATGATCAGCTAATTCAATAGCCATCCTTGTGGGCTTCAAATCTCCAAGATCTAGTTCTTGCCATAAGGTAAATGGAATGAGACTGATACTGGCACCGAGATCTACTAGACCTTTATCAAAAGTGGTATCATTAATCTTGCAAGACAGTGTAAACTCTCCCAAACCATCAAGCTTTTATGGAAGATGATTTTGAATAATAGAACTCACTCGTTAAAGCATTACTATTTCTACTTGATCAACTTTTCTTCTTTTAGTCAAAATGTCTTTAAGGAATTTAGCATAAGAAGGCATCTCAACAATAACTTCAGCAAAAGGAAGATTGACATGCAATTTGTTGATTATGTCCATAAACTTCCTAAATTTCTGGTCTTCCTTCTTATTGGCTAACCTTTGAGGAAAAGGTGTAGTGACTTTAAAAGAAGGTGGTGTTTTCGCTTTACCTTTCTCCTTGCTGTAATTTGGGATGTTGGACTCCTCTTCATTAGTTTCCTTCATGTTCTTCTCCTTGGATGGAGAAGGTCTTTCAATCTCAGCTCCACTTCTTAGGATAATTGCATGAGATTGTTGCCTTGGGTTCACTTCCGGTTGGCTTGGAAGAGAACCAGATTGTGGAGTCCTTTGTTGATTTAGAGCTTGTTGTGCTATTTGGTTTTCTAACATCTTGGTGTGAGTGGAAATTCCATCCACCTTTGCAGAAAGTTGAGCAATAACATCTTTTAAAAGTTTGTCATTTCCCCGATGTTCCTCATTCTGTTGCATTTGTGTAGATATGAATTTTTCCATCATAACTTCTAGAGAAGAACCTTGGGGTTGTTGTGGTTGCTGATAACCCCTGTTGTTGAAACTCAGTGGATTTCCTTGACGGTTGGCATGTTGCTGTTGTTGTAGTTGCTGTTGTCCTTGCTGGAAGTTTTGAGTGTTGCTTGCATTCCGATAGGAGAAATTAGGATGGTCTCTCCATCCCGGATTGTATTGGTTGGAATAGGGATTGTATTGCTTATTCCCTTGCATCCCAACAACATTGACCTATTCAAAGTTTTCTTCCATTGCATTAGGGGCAAAACATGAAGAAGAAGTATGTCCTGCATTACCACAAGCTTCACATGTTGCTTCAGCGGATTGAATTGGCAAGGTGGTCATCTTCTCAAAATTTCTATGTAAGCACATCTAGCTTGGCAGCAATAAGGTCAACGACATCAACAGTGTGTTTTCCTCCTTGTTTTCCAGTTGAAGAATTTGCTGTAGAGGTTGACTTTTCTCTTCTATCTCCTCCCCATTGACATGGATTTAGTGATATATCTTCAATAATATCATAAGCCTCTATATAAGACTTGGTCATTAATGCACCACCAGCTGCGACATCTAAAGTCAACCGGGTATTGTAAAACAGTCCATTATAGAAAGTTTGAAGTAGAAGCCAATTTGTCAACCCATGGTGCGGGCAAAGGCATTGAAGATCTTTGAATCATTCCCATGTGTCATATAGAGTTTCTCCTTCACTCTGAGAGAAATTGGTGAGCTGGTTCCTCAAATGGGCTGTCTTGCTCGACGGAAAATACTTTGCAAGAAAAGCATTAAGGAGATGGTCCCAACTTTTAATTGACTTCTTGGGAAGAGATAAAAGCCATGCCTTGGCTCTATCTCTTAAGGTGAAGGGAAATAACATGAGTCTAATTCCATCAACAGACACTCCGTTAATCTTGAAGGTATTCATATATTCCAAGAACTCAGCAACATGAAGACTTGGGTCTTCATTGGATGTACCCCCAAAGCGATTCTACTGTATCATTTGCATCATAGAAGGAGCAATTGAAAAGTTATTTGCTTCTACAACAGGCAAGTCAATGGCTCCACAGATGTTTGTGGCAACCGACATCGCAAAATCTTTTAAAGGACGGTCATCTTCCATGGCTGGATTGCTTGGTGTAGCTACCACAGAAGATGAAGAAGACGATTGTGGTGATGATGGTGAGGGTGGAGTGCCTCCTAATAGTGACTGTTCCACTCTTCTTGTTCTTCTCAAACTTGAAAGAGTTTGCTCTATTTCAAGGTCTAACAAAGTGGATGTTTGAAGACCTCGTTGTGAGCGACACATACAACCTGAAAATTAACAAGAGAAATTAAGAACACAACTAAGAGGTATATGGAAACTTGAAAAGTATGAGTGATGATCTAGTCTCAAATACTAATTAGTACTTATTACTCCAATTAAATTACCATAGCTCCCCAAAAACGGCACCAAAACTTGTTGGTTGTTTACACTAATGAGTTTCAATCCAAACAAAGGATATTTTACCCATCTTAACCAAACTCCGCAAGTATACAGAGGTAGTATAGTCGAGGTCGAACACAAGGAGCTTAGTTAACTTAATTGAGCGCAACAACACTAAAGTTCAACAATCTAGATCGGTTTTAAGGAAAAGAGAATGTTTGTCAAAAGCATACAACTCAGAATCTAACAACACAAAATTCAGATTTTTACTAACAAGCAAGAACCACGAAAAGAAGTTCGATTTTAGAATTATTAGGAATCTTGGACATTATGATTTCATTCACATATCATAGCAATCAAGGGAACACAATAATTTAAACATACATAAGTTCTTATTTCAAGGAAAGGTTGTGTTACATTTCACCTCCCGGTGTAAATGCAACGATCACAACTTAAAACAACACTCTCGTGTGTGAATTTCGTTTTTGATCACAAATTGTTCCTCAACTCATTTCTCTCTACTCTCATAGAAGAGGAAGAATTGCCAAGAAGAGCACCTCCATACATTCCTACTTACCTTCTCAGATCAAGTAAGAAAGCAGAAAATATGCACATAAGGTGGCTAACAATACATGCAAGAAGAGAATAAACCGATACTTTCATGGTTAAGAAATGAGAAGCATAGTATTTAGTACGAAATTACCGGTTCCATACATGCTATGACATGGGAGATACTCTCCCATGCCCAAGAAAAGAAGGACTACCCGTCCATAACCATGTCTTGCAGATTTGTTACAGAAATTTCAGTTCTGAACATGATTTAGAAAGGAAAAAGCAAAGAGAACTAAAGATGTAACCACAAGAAGGAAGAATTTTGGCTTGAGGACAAAATTCTCCTTCTCTAGCTGCTCCAAGACGGACTAGCTCCTTTCCCAAGAAGCTGCTCCAGGTTGGGGAAGCTTGGCTGCACCTTGGAGAAGACAATGCAGAAGTAGAGAAGAAGAAATGGTCTCTTGATGGAAGAAACCACCTTGGATCTCTCCAAAATCATCTTGCTTTGGTCTCCTCTAGCTCTGGGATGAGAGAAAACTTCTCAAATGACCGAACATAACCGTCCCTTTCCTTCCCTCCTTGTTTTAAAATTGAATTCTCAATTTTTGTATTTCTGAAACTGCCAGGTGCACGCCGTGCACCTACAGTGTGGTTTGCATCGGGCTGATCTGTGCACGGCATGCGCTGGGGATATGCACACCGTGCGACTTTCCAGACATTTCTTTGTCTATTTACGTTCCAGGTGCACGCCGTGCGTTTGTCTTTCTGTACACTTCTGGAAACTCGCACACCGTGCATTTTCTCTGTGCACGCTGTGCGTTCTTCTGGCTGAATGAATCAATTTTTCTTTGGAAAGGTGCACGCCGTGCATATGTCTTGCACACCGTGCATTTTGCTGTTATAGCAGAATTAACTCTGAATTCAGTTCTTTTTGTGGCAAATCTGCAATGCAAGTTATGAAATAAGTAGAATAACAAAAAGATGGCAAAAGTAATATGAAAAGAGACTAAATTATATCAGAATGAACCAAATTTGTGTGTGATAGCATGTGAAAAGATGATATATAAATCACACAACATTCAACCAGATCTGTCTCTTGATAGAACTCTTTCTTTCTCATGTCATCTAGGTAAGGTGATATACCATAACCCATATTGCATCTCGACCTTCCTTGGTCTAGGGGAGACTTACAACATCCATAGTGATGAACTCCCTTTCTCCTTTGGGGACTCTTTATCCTTTATATCAATGCACTGGGTTACTGGTGTTCGTCCTTCTCCTTAAGCTTGCATAGCCACATGCCACATGCAACTTCATCTTAGGCATCCAAAGTCCTACTGTCACTTATTATCTTGGTGGTACGGTGTATGGTGATCTTAAAATCATAATCTCATGTATGTCACGATTCCTCAAGATCGATCCCTTAGAAACCCTAAACCACTCTAGTCAGGATTTCATCACCTTCCTTTCCAAAGAAGTGCATTTGAGGTTCTACAACCATCCTTTTATTGCACCAAGGCTGACTAACCAAACAACCACTAACTTGTTCAACAGATCTCGTTACATCTGAGTGTTAACCGAACATATCTTCTTTTTCAAACTTAGGGTTAGCCTAACAACCTCTCCTAGCCTCTAGCCGTACTAGGCAGCTATATCTCAACCAGAGCATCCATTACCACTTCACATCCTTAGGTATTAGGTAATGTTGATGACATACACCTCCATGTATTACACTTATTATCTCATCTCGGCTCTAAGTCTATCTTCATCGAGAAAACTCTAAGCTCATTCTCTTGGTTTTTGAATTCAACCTTGTATCACTTGCAAATTCCTCATCGCTCGTGTTTAAAACATCATCACAAGATGATTACCTTAATACTCTTACTGTTTGTAAACCATTCATGTATTATTCACTCCACAAGGATATGTTATCATCTCTGTCCTCATACCTCATAGCAACGTTCCAACTCACATCATCTTTTATCCTTGGTGTATGGCATGCGTACTGTCCTATCTCTCACTCCCATAACAAGAGAAAATAAGCATTTGGCAGCCGTCCAAATACAAAGTTCTACCTATTTCATGAGTAGAGATGGTACATCCCACATTGCCAATACACATTCAAATCTAAGTTGAAATGCACAACATATGTCTCTACATCACAATCATCTCGATATCAAAGTTACTTCTATGAAAAGCTGGTCTCGAACCTATACACATCCCTTGGTCATATCCTCTAGGTCCATGGGGTACCGACACTTTCAGGGTCATCCCTCTTCCCTTATGCATCCAGAGAGTGCCCTATTCATCTTCCCTTTGGATCCCATGAGTTCATGAAGGTGATCAATCTCCTAACCCATGGCCCTCAGACAATGATAGCTGTTACCTCCCGACCCTATGGTCATGTACAACTAGGGAATTAGGCAACTTCCACTTTCATCAGTCTTATCCCCACCTGACCCTAGGATAGACTTAGGATTCCATTTATAGTACATGTCCAACTTAGAACCTTACCCAAGCTTTGTATACATGGGCTGACATTCATCCTTTCATAGGGGTCATGGTGACCTGCCTACCTTGGCCATGCCCCTTACCGGTTACCTCCATGGTAACACATCCACGTGCACTTAGAGATGGATATCTATGGGTCTACATGTTCATTCTTATACCATGTACGTTTCACTTATCTTCTCAAGATCCAATGAGACCTCTTTAGGTTTCCAAAAAAAAACGGTGTACCCCCTTCAAAAGGGTCCCTCTCCCAGGATGGGAGGAAACTATCTCTTGACAACAAGGTCACAACCGCCCCTAGGTCTAGGGTTTACATCCATATGCTTAACCCTAGTAAGCTATTAAGGCACAAGCAGACCACTAAACCAGGCTAGGTCATTCAACATTAGATCATGATCATACCTTCCATTGTCATCAAATTAGCTGTGAGGGGTTCATCAAACATATCTTAAACTTAAGGGGCTTCCCTTTTCCTCTATACATGAAGAGTACCATGCTCGAAACTATAACAAATTAATTCTCATCCTGAGCATTAGGTATACCACCTCCCCTCTTAGGTCTAGGAACCATAGGTTCACTTTCCTGATGTCCAACTTTCTACTCAATCTTTTAACCACAAACCAAACATGTATCGGGTATGACATACACTTCCTGTCATCCTTCTCCTCGATCAACACTTTAAAGTTGAGTCCTCCTCAAGGACAATCAACAAGGTATAAGGCCTCATAACCTATTACTAAACCTCTCCAGGTCTAAGGAACTCTTCTCCCTATCTCAGGAGGGAAACACCTATACCAAAGGCATAGATGTATCAACAGATTCATCCTCTCTCTAGGGTTTGGTTCTTCTCATGGCAACCAAGACATCATCAACCTCTAGGGATCAAGCATGTGGCGACCACTATCATCCACTTAGGTCGCATCATCCTCAAATCCCTACTTTTCCTCATATCTCAGAGTCTAGGATTCCAACCTTCTTGCTTGGTTTCCTGCTCTCTCTCTAGAGCTAACCCTACAACCAACCTCACCATTAGAGGTCCTCTTTTCATGAAGGGTCAACCTCAAAAGCATGCCCCTACTTGGATGAAGCCTATGTTCAACTCATGTTCACTCAAGGTTATCCATACCCCCTTAGGCTTATCACATAAGCTATCCATCAAACTCTCTCGGCTAGGGTTTCAACCTATTGCTCACACTACTGATACATTCTGGGTGCCTATTATGCCCATATAAGCTCATGGGGTTTCCATAGGTTCTTCTCTAACCTCATCAATGAAGGAGCTATCCTTCACTCTAACATGCACAACCCTTCCCAGGGTTGGGTCGCCAGAGGTACTAGGTCATCCAACCTCTCATGGCTCATACGTCATCCAAGGCATGTCCATCCAAACACCTGGTCTAACTCATCATGCCATCTCTCTCTCTAACCTTCACTTAGGGTTAGGGTTAACATCATCCTCATAGGATGTGTCAGGTCTCTACTTGCAACGGAGATCTCTATCTCCAAGACTAACTTTCTTTATCTATCCTCCTTACAAGAAGGTCTAGCCTCAGGTCTCTTCTGAGGGCATGCCAACTTATGTCATACAACCTAAGCATGTATCTATCCTTTAGTTTGTGCTTAATCTATTAAGCTTATGTCCATGACATCTTATTTACATACTTTTTCATTAATTTTGTGGAGGATTCCTTAGACCTTATTAACCTCACCCATACCTCAAGAGGGTGAGGAGAAGAGAGAAAACCCTAATCCTTAAGGTTCTTAATATAATTTGAGTTGAGAGGGAATGAACAAGATGAGAGAGTCCTAAAGGTATCTTATTTCGAATCATACCCTAAGACTTTGGCCAGGCAGTCACACGGATCCGGGAGTCCTCGTATTCCGACTAGCAGTGTGGAGGAAAATATTGCCAGTCCCTGGTCGTGATCCTTTTCTAGACACCTCCGTCCTTCGGATAATCCTCTAATAACTCCCTTGGGTTCTATGGAGTTTGTAAAATTTAATAATTATTAATGGTTAAGTGAGGAACCTACACTCTGATACCAATTGTTACGACCCCACCTCCCGATAACCCCCAATTAAGGGAGACCGAGAGGTCGAAGCCGCACACATAATTTCTGGATCAAAGGTTTGACATTTAACCAAGAACAATTATTAAATTTTAACAAACTATATTGGAAAGCTGTAAGAAAATAAACTTTTGCATACCTTTTGAAAATTTGGATCTCTAAACTTCTATCCACATATGAATTTCTACTCTAACTAATCCTCCTTGTATTTCAATTCATGTATTTCTCAATGTGATGATTTACTATTTATCCTTTTGGCTTTGTACCTAAAATGCCAACAAACAAAATGTCGGTCAGCCGGAGCTGGTATGTGGGGGAAACAAATAATGTGCAACTATGTTAACAATGTAATCATTCAATTAATCATTTAACAACCAAGATTACATTTTAAGCCATACTAATCAATCCTTACCTATCCCCCAACTCTGTGCTGTCCCTATAGTGGACTTGTACGCTACCTCTCTTTTAGATAGATTCTTACCCCCATGGTCCTACCTTACAGGTAGCCAATACATAGGGTAATAGAGTCGCATGGCACTACCCAAGGTAGCCCAATATCTAACTCAAAGTGACTTTATGGTCCTACCCCATTGGTAGCCATGTACTAAGTCATCCAAAGACCTGATGGACCTACCCCATAGGTAGCCATGTACTAGGTCAACTATTAAGCCACAAAGGGGACCATGATCTGAGCTAGTAGGAACATATCTTATGTGATAGTCATATCCACATTACAGTTTGCATGAATTAAATTCATCCAACAATCAATTCATGACATCGATGAAAACTTCGAAAAGTCTCGAAAAACTAACTCGAGATATTCATAAGCGTAACCACATACATGTTCAGTAGATTTCTCAAGCTAATATCAATTCCAACCAAGAAAGCAATCCAAGCAAGTAATTCAACCACCTCATCAAGAATCCTGAAAAACACATGTACTCTATTTACTACACACTTTATCAAGATTCTTTCTATTCAACTTAAAATCGCTTCCTAAGGTTTCTGTATCCATTTTAGGATTTCCTTTGCAATTAGGGTTTCACTTCATCTTTTATTATTCTAAACCCTAATTATCTCATCTATACTTCAATATTTAGGTTATCTTAACATATAACCATATTTTTGGATTAAAGGCACCATTAACCATTAATTAAGTTCATTAAGCCTCTTTTACATTAAAGCTACTATTTTTATCCTTTTAATCCATGACAAGATCATTATACACATTTATCATCAATTCAAAGTTCATTATGGTCTAATCACATAGGAACTCAATTTGCCATTAATTCTACCTTTTATTCATGAGAAAACCCTAATTACTACATTTAGGGTATTTATCCAGAATTAAGGACTTTTGTAGTCTAATTAGATCAGAATCATCATATCTCATCTTTGTACATGAATTTGACCAATTAAAATCATTAAGGATCATAATTACCACAATTAGGGTTCAAGGTTCATTAAATCGTATGGAACCCTAAATTAATCAAATTACGCACGAAGATCATCCTTTTAGATCTAATATGCCCTTCGTATTAACAACATGTTAATATCTACTTTAAACACCCATATAACCCTTTCTAATTCATTAATCATCAAGGGTTAGGGTTTTTCATTGATTAAACTATTAAAGATATCATCTTTATATACTTTTTGAATTGTAATCATAACCAAGCTTCAATTATATTTTTATTAGATTCCTCTTGTTTTTCTGAGAAAATTTCATATTTTATGCGTGCTAATATGAGAAACGAGTAATTAACTTACAAAACCCACTTAATTTGGCCAATAGGGAGGCGCCACGTCACTACATCCATGCAATGCATCTCAGCTGTTTTAAAAACATAACAATCTACCGATTTTACCCCCGCGTGGTTCCTGGGACTTGTAATGTCTGGAGGGGTAAAATCATCCAGCGTGGCCTGGTCATCGTCTTCTTCGCGAAACCCTCCGCTCCCACTGTTGTAGGGTGCTGGTGCAGGCGGGCCTCTCCTCCCCAGGCCCCGTCGGCTACCAGCAACTACCCCCCTCACCTCCGACAAGCCATCACACCTCCGTAACTGCTCCCAACTCGTGACCAGGATGGCGGATTCATGCGGCCAGGCCTGCACTTTGCATCTAGCTTGCAGCCGCCTTGCTGCTACTGTGTCGAGGTGAAGGCCAAGGGATGACCGCCGAGCTTTACTCCGGTGGTGTGGGGGCATCATGCTTCCACCAAGACCGCTCCATGTTCCCTGGTTCACTCCAGGATCTCTCTACCATCTCGCGGTTAGGGTTTTGATGAAGAAGATGATGATGAAGAAGAAGAAGAGAGGGATGGCTACGTGGAACTCCCTTCGAACTCGACCCTGAACTCTACCCCTTATATAGGGGAGGGTATCCATGCCCCCAAGACGTTCATACAAGGGGAAACAAGCCCCTTTCCTAATAGTAAGAAATTTCCCATAAATAAGAAGCAAACTTCTCTCTCTTCAACATCCTTTTAATATTCTTTATTCTTTAGATATTAGGATTTCGAAAATCACTTCTTTTATTCACTTAGTACTTGCCCTTTAATCCATTGGCACATAATTCTTATTTCTTAAAGCAAATAATCTCTCTTAACAAAAAGTCATTAATGATTTGTCACATTATCCTCTTATTTTGTTTTATTTGATTTTTATCTTTCTTCTTCTTCATTGGGACTCCTTGGATCCCAAGAAACTCCAAGATTTCGAAATTACTTTTTAAGGATACTCATTATCCTTCTAGATGCATCTATATGCATTATTCTTCATTATCTTGTTTTATTCTTATTAAAATATCTCTTTTTGAGGATTTCTCTTTATTTCTATTTCATTTTCCTTATTGGTATTCCTTTTAACATTAGAAATCCCTGGGATACGAAATTCCACCAAGGATAACTCAATTATACCTCTTTTCACTTGTTTTCCACATTTTACCATTATTTTCAATTTCTTTCTTAATAAAGAAATACTTAATTGATCTTTTCTTTTCTTATTGCACTCTATATGCAACTTTGGACTCCTTGGAACCCAAGGAACCCAAGAGGCACGAAATCCCTCTTTGGATTTGCCTTCTAGAGGTTTCCACCTTTTTCTTTTCTCAATTATTCCATTATTCATTCACTAATTGAATTTTCTTGTTATTTGGGCCCAATAGCCAATAAAGCCCACAAGACAATCATCAAGGCTATTGTAAACGAAATCCATGTCTTCAAAACAAATTATATCATTATTTGTTCAAATATCTTTAATATGAGAAATTACATTTCTCACCAAATGAACCCAAAAACTGGGGTTGTAACAGTGCACTATCTCTACACGTTGAATGGGGGTGAACTTTGTAGTTGGACTGCAACCAAATGCTTATCTCATCTTGGTATGGGTGTAGAGATCAGGTAACCACACATGATACATGAAATTTTCTTGAGAATATGCACACCCTAAGCTGAATTTAATGTCATAATCTTGGGTTTTGAGGTGTTTCCACACCCTTATATGAGAATGGATGAATAATAGTTTGTAAATCTAAGTGAAATTGTCATCACCAAGTGAAATTGAAATTGCCTAGAGATGATGTGATGTAATGAATGTGGATGTGGAAATACCCTAATATTGAATTAGGATTCCAACCTCAGTAATATGAGAACTATTCATATAAATAGTAAGTTATTTAATATAATCTAGCTAAAACCTATATAAGGGAGGTTGCTAGCCCTATTATTGAGGCTAATAGAGTTGTTACTCACTTTTACCTTATTAGGTTTGAATTTTGGGGACAAAATTCCTTTTAAGGAGGGGTGAATGTAAGATCCTAAAATTTATAAATTTTATATATTATGAATATCTCAAGTCATAATTTGTAAGTTATAGACTAATATCATGGATGGGCCAATTCGAAGGTCCAAGGTTTAGTCAGGGGCCTTAGAATCCAATTTAAGCCCCATTTGGGCTATTTGTATAGAAAATATGCCCATCGAAAGATAAGATAAAGAAGATGAAATTTCATACATAATATGATGTAAATAATCTTGAGGAATGGTTGATAAACTCATCTGGAGATAATTGGCAAGAATCTAGAAGATTCCAAAGTGAGTAATGGCCCAGATAATTAAATTAAAAAATTATATATCTTCCAAGTATTCAAGTATCAACTAAACCCAAAATGATCTAATATTTGGTAAATATGAGATATAATGACTAAAAGTAGGTAAATCCATGATTTGGGGTAATTAGGTGCTTAATTGAGACCTAGATGCCTAAATCAAGTGCATACTTGAAATGCAAGAAAAGGGTATTTACCATACTCTTTTTATCCCAAACTTTGCATAAACCTAATAAGAAGATATTCCTAAAGTTTCTTTTCAAGTGGGTAATCCTAACGACCGATGAAGATTTTAGATTCTTTGGGACATTTTAAATAAAGTGAGGTTGATAATAAATTGGATATTAGATATCCAATTTAATACACAAAGTCAAGATAAACCAGACCTTGGGGAAGTGAGACGGATGCGACTTGACCCAGGTGTCGTTGGATGAGTACCCAATGGATGACCTATCGTCATGTATCTCATTCCTGGAGTCCAACAACTCCCATACTTCCCCTCTCATCTGATCTCTCTCATATCCTAACAATATCTCTCAAAATAGTCCCAACAGCTCCGAGAAACCATGGAAAACTCAACTGACCCCATTTGTAATCATTATCGTGGCATGTAGAGAACACCTAAAATCCTTGGTTTCCAATAACTTAGGGCTAATTGACCACCGCCTCATCCCCGATATCCATGACTATTTAAGGGGCCAGAGAACTCCACAGCGTCACGAGGAACCTAGGCCTATCTTCTATTGCCTAAAACTTCCTTGAAACCTTCCACTGGACTTGACCATCATCTCTACAGACCTCCTCCTTGAGTCAGGGATCCACCAAGACACTGGCCAATCCATAAGATAGGGAGCAATGCCATACAACCAAGAGTAATGTTCAACTCTCAACTTTCTTCAAGGAAGCCCAGAATAGGCTTCATGCAAGGTGACTATGTCCCATTGAAGAAGCTCACCAGGAAGATGATCCCATCCCTGGTGATGGGTCGCGAGTGATGGAAGAGGACCAAGGAGGTCCCATAAATCTCAGTAGATGCCTATATGTCATGAAACATAGGTAATTCCCTGACACACCGATTGTAGTTTTGTTGATTTATGGTCAGACTGGAACATAGCGTTCCGATTGCCCTTTTTGGAGCCAAAAGGCTCATAGGCATCGGGGAGTCCATGTGGACTCAACCCCACTCTTGTTTGTAGTTGCCAAGGCTAGCAAGACGGAGTCAATGATGGAGTTGACTCCATGGCAAGATTTTGGTGCAAGCTAGCAAGGAAGACGATCCCTGGAGGGATTAATCTCTTTTGCCCCTAAATTGCGTGACATATATGTCATTGTGTATGGGAAATGGTGTAATTTAGCCCCCTCCTGAACCCCTTGCCTATGTGGATGGGGTGCTAATGAGGCACAAACCCATTTTCATGACCCGAGACACATGGAAAATGGATAATGTAATCGTCAACTGACGTAGTGGGTTTGGGTTGGCCAATAACTTATTATCTTGTATAAATTCTAGTCAAGTATTGGTAGATTTGATGATAGTCAAAATACATGTAATTTTTATTAGGAAAAAAGTAGAATCTGAATAAAATCAAACTAGAATCCAATTGTTCTTCCTATTCCAAAAGTATATCTAATGCATGTATACAAGATGATTATTGTATATCAAACATAGATTCGATAAATAAGGTGCTCAACTTAGTAGATCCAGTTATATTTTTATATAAAGTGCTACAATTGATTAATGATGACATAACAATGTTGTAAAATGGAATAGGTCAATGATAACCATCATTTATGCTTTCTAAGCCATTAATGAGATAATTAGGGTTTAATCATGCCACAATTTGATATATAGATATTTAACCTCATAATTTGTAATGGACTCATAATGTGATAATCAACTGTAAATAATGACTTGAGTTCATCTAATGCTTAATTAGGCTTTGTAACCCTTAGGAGCCACAACATGATTGAATTGTGGTTTGATACCATTATTCCTAACCTAAACCCGATACAACCCAAAATCCCAGTCTAAGACCTAGATTAGCTCTGATGAGCATGTTATGAATGTATAGTGACACTTTAGTTTTTTTTTTTTAAAGTCGAAGGGCTATTTATTCATCCTGCCCCTCTCCTGCAAGCCATATCAAGTGCAGTTACATTATAAACATCATACACATTCGTGGTAGTATTGCTACCACCATTGCCAGATTCCCAGTTGAGGATTTCAACCAGCTCAGTAGGTGGGCTTCTATAGTGACACTTTAGGGTTTAAATACATGCATATAGTGTTACTCGAATATGGATTGGTTGATCTACTTTGGATGATTGGATTTCATTCTTAAAGTACACTTGAAGTATAATTGTATGTCTTCTGCATGAAAAAGGTATGTGGTTATGCTTATGATTACATATATTGACTTTCGATGTTTGTCGAGGTTTCTCAAAGATTGAATGAATGATATCTATTGGATGTTCATATATCTTACGCAAATTATAAAGCCCCTATGAGTATCAGATAAATATAAAATATTTTTAACCATGGGTTTCACCCATCAAGGGGTAATGCACATAAATCTAATGATGGACAATGATTATACCTGAGAAGGCATGCAAAGTATGGGTTGGAATATGAAAGAAAATACAAGTGCATATGTGTTGTTAAATATATGTTGAATATATGCACATGTGATGATTTGGATGAACCCACACACCAGTATATAAATATGTTGACCACACTTTATTTGGTGGCATTTTAGGTAGTTGATACACATGATAAAGGACATGGAGGTAAAGACTGAAAGCTCTTGAAGATACTAAAGACAAGGCAAGTAGGATTAAATAGTTTAGTATTTCTTCTACCATGTATGAGTTAGTTTCCTCAGAGAAACTCATGTAACTCCTTAGAGGAGTATAATTCAAATATCTATATTCATTCAAGTTCAAAATAATGGAAATTATTTATTATTCTTTATCATTTGTTAAATATGATACTGAAAATTTGAGTAATGATCATCAACTTTATGGTCTCTCTCGATTGGGAGACACTCAAAACTAGGGGTCGTTACAACTTATATCTTGTTAAATAAATCCAAATATATCATACATACTGAGAATTTCATATATATATATATATATACATGAGTAATTAAAAACCATCCCAAGTTTGTACAACAAATTATTGATTAGAAAATGTACATGTTCTTATGGATGGTGTGCGCATGTCCTACTAGGATGATTTGAGAAGTCAAAATATTGCCTTTGAATAGACTTTCCATTTCCTACATTTAGTCTTTGTCTACTGACGCTTGGGGTTCCGAGCATCCAACACACTCGATAAGGAGAATGATCAAGAGGTGTTTGGAAGCCTCCACTTTTCGGCCCAAGAAGGTTTCTTCAGTCAGGAAGTTCCCCAACAAATGTATGAGGTCAAGTTATGTTGTACAATATTGGAAACATGTGAAATATCAAACATGTATATATAACTTACATGCATTTTGACACATAATTCTTTTATCAAAATTAAAACAGACAACCAAATTAATATAGACAAAGATGTGATTTGAAAAGTTTGAGGTTAAACTTATGTTGTAAAATTGTATATTTATATAGATGGCTATGCAATGTATGAAATGAATCTCGTTATCTTGGGTCTAAAGTATGGTTTATCTTGCCTCAAATAGAGTACATAAAAAATGGATAAAAATGTCTAGCCCAACTCGCTGATGTAAAGTAATGTGGAACACGTATGGGATAGGTTATGTAGGTGTAGCATGGGTTGGCCTTATCCAAGGTTCATCCCTAGTGATTTGGATGCAAGTGAATGTGAACTTCATTCTAAAGTTCCAATATATCATAGAAACAAAGCATATCATGTAATTTAATCTAGATTAAGGCTTGTTTGGTTAAGTGTAGTAGGAGTGCAAAGTGTTTTCTAAAATATTTAGACATGGAAATATATGAATAAAAATTAATTAGATTTTAGCGTTGTTGGCACTTTGTTTGGTTAGACGTGATTAAAATTCATTAAGTTCATTTTATTCTATTTTGGTATTGATGGTGTTGTTGATGTTCAACTATTACTTAAACAATAGGATGTCAAATCACAATTAAGATGAAAATATCATATAATAATAACATGTAGTTCATTCAAAAACCACTTTGTTAATTAGTCGATGGTTTTAGTATTCATTAGGGGGATATGGGGATGTAAAAGGATTTCATTTACATTTGGCATTTGAAAGCAAATGAGTCATATTTGATCAAATTTTGGCCACAATTTTGATATTCTCTGGGTATTGAAGGAAATTGATTACAATGTCTCCAGATTTTGGCAAATTTTAGATGCAACTCTTGTATTAAATAAAAGCAATTTTATTGATCAACATTAGGCAAAGTTTCTACTTGATTTGGATTTAAGGGAAACAAATTTACTGATTAAATTTTTGATCAGATTTAATGTATTTTGTGTGTTCAAAAATAGGTTATACAAAATGGATAATTGGGTAGAATATGGATGTTGTTTAGATTTTGAAGGAGATATTGCTTCATTCCGCCTATATTTGATTGTAATTTCTAAAATTTTCAATGAAAAATGTAATAAATGTCTTGAATCATGGTCACACAACTTGATATAATTTGGATTTTAAATTAAAAATCAAACTACAAATCAATCAACACGATGAAGTAGAGGTATCTTATGTGAAAAGTTGCAACATAGTGAATATATCCACTTATCATGTGTGATCTTATAATATTCATGGAACACTTTGAACATGGTAACTCGATAAGAGAAGATAGACACCCTTAGATTCTCTAGGGATTCTTTCAACGCCAGCTCACAGCTTCTTCAACTTGCGAGAGATGTAGGGTAACTTGTGAAACAACAACACATGCATTAAGAGACTGTCCATTGTCATTGGAGGTGTGGAGAGCAATGTTGAATACCGAATAGATAAACGAGTTCTTTCAGGTGGAGGAAGCTGGCTGGTTTTGAAACCAAGTTAAGAAAGGTGGCAAAGAGATACAGTGCTTTCTGATAACATGCTATAACCTGTGGAAGGCAAGAAACAGGACGATGTTTGAGGGTACAACGATCCCCGCCAATGTACTAATTCAGTGGATAAAAAGTGACATTGACTTAAATTTAAAAGTGTGGGCAGGTACCAGCCAATGATTAACTCCATTGCAAGAACTCCCCATATGTGGACACGACGACCGGAAGGATACATTAAGTTGAATATAGACGTTGCCTGGACTAAGAAAAAGGCCACAATGGCGGTAATTATCCGGGACCATGATGGAAAATGGGTCAAGGGATATGCGAGGGAAGTGTTTGTGGAGTCTGCAACATAGACTGAGGCAATTACTGTTGACATGACATTAGAAGCTACAGAAAGGAGCAGACACTCTAGGATAGTGGTTGAAATAGACTGCAAGGCGTTGCTGAACATGTTACATAGCAGCCCGGAAAACAACCCAGGTATGTGAGGGTTATTAACAGGATACAAAAGTGCAAGATGGAACATCTGGAATGGGAGCTGAACTTTGAACCTAGAGAATGTAATAAGGCGGATGATGCTCTAGCAAAGCTGCACCAGAGAAATAACTTCAGTCATGTGGAGTATGGAAGACCTCCAGAAGGTATTAGCTTAGAATTAACTAGAGATAACTATAATGGTAGTAGTACTACCAAATTTCTTTTTTAGCATAATCTAGTCCCTTGTAATAGTTTTTCATATTGACTCACAAGAGGAGGGCGAGATAAATAAAATAGCCTCCTGGCTTCCCCAATATATATATATATATATACATATATATATATACATATATATATACATATATATATATACATATATATATATATATACATATATATACATATATATATATATATACATATATATATATACATATATATACATATATATACATATATATACGTATATATATACATATATATACACATATATATACATATATATATACATATATATACATATATACATACATACATACATATATATATATAGGAAAATGATCCAGTGAGAAACATATCTTGGTGAGAGCATGAGAGGCATTTGAATAACTTTTCACAATGATCAATTTTTCATAATCTAACCGTATGGATTGGAAATATACCCTATTAAACACGTTCCCACAAAATCTCATCATCATAGGACTTGTATTGCACACACAACAATCAAATACTTTTCAACGCTCAATATTGAGTTTTAGGCTAACAGTTGGATGTAAAATGTGTATATTGTATATATGGAGATGTAAACGATATCCAATTGTGATTATTTTTTGTGTGAAGGTAAATGTAATGATGTTCTTCCCATCCATAAGGTTGGATATTGAAAATAAGCTATAAATTTATAGTTATTCAAATGCCTCTCATGCTCTCACCACAGAATGTTTCTCACTAGATCGCTACCTTATATATATATATATATATATATATATATATATATATATGTGTGTGTGTGTGTGTGTGTGTGTGTGTGTGTGTGTCTGTGTGTGTGTGTGTGTGTAACGCCCGGGCCCACTGCCCTAGGCTCTAGTAGAGTTTCAGGAATGACGACTGGCCCCACAAACCACCACTAGCCTTAACTGCGCACTTTGTCCACACTGACGCGCAAGCCAGGATCAACTTCCCGACTGGTCACCCATCCTAGTACTACTCCAAGTTGAGCACGCTTAACCATGGAGTTTTTAGTGATGGGCTCCCGGAAAAGGAGGTGCATCTTGGTGATATGGGTAGTCCAATCATTCCTTTTAAGATCATGTTATCTGAGGCCTCAAATCCTAGGATGTTACAATCTCCCCCACTTAGACTCTTGACGTCCTCGTCAAGGCTCAACTATATGACCTCATTAATCTGACCCCATTTCAATGCAGACCCACAATGGCCCATGGACACCCAGCTCCCGTCCACGGCTACCAGCGCAAGGGCGGCTCCATCTCGTTTCTACGGATAGCCCTTTCCAACTTGCCTGGACCGCACGGCTCAAGACTGGCATGCCACATGCCCATGTGGGCCCCACCTACTGGAGGGGCTATGGCTCTGATACCATTTGTAACGCCCAGGCCCACTGCACAAGGCTCTAGTAGAGTTTCAAGAATGACGACTGGCCCCACAGACCACCACTAGCCTTAATTGCGCACTTTGTCCACACTGACGCGCAAGCCAGGATCAACTTCCCGACTGGTCACCCATCCTAGTACTACTCTGGGCTGAGCACGCTTAACCGCAGAGTTCTTTAGAGATGGGCTCCCGGAAAAGGAGGTGCACCTTGGTGATATGGGTAGTCCAATCATTCCTTATGAGATCTTTTTATCCGAGGCCTCAAATCCTGGGATGTTACAGTGTGTGTCTGTGTGTGTGTGTGTGTGTGTGTGTGATCATCGTGCTCAGGGTAGTTCCCTCAACATTCCCCATGATCATGAAGTTCATAGCCAATCTCATCTACTTAGGAGTGGGAGATTATGAGGCTAATAACCTACGTTATCACACTAATCCCTATTGTTATCGATAACTCATGCATTTTCCAACTAGGAATTGAGTACTACCCTTGCCTACTTGACACCCTGGAATGAATACTTGCCTTATTTAAGTTTTGTGTTTCATCCCATTCTAGAAACGTACAAGATAGAGCAAAGATATAGGATATCTATTGACAATTATGACCATCAAAAGATTATATCTTGCAATAAAAAAGGAATTTGAAGATTTCAACAGATCTACCATCCATGTGTTGGATTCCCATGGGTATACATGTTATACATCTTATTCAAATTTTAAGGCCTTGAATATGTGGATATAAATCTTTTTAATAGATTAATAAAAATATGGTAATAAATGATGTCTCTAAACAAAAATTCTATGTGGGGATCACAATTGATGTGTGGCCCTTATTATTGAACAAGGAAGACTATAGGAATTGGGACATGTGTCAAGCAGATGAACAATGGTTAAGTGCATGCATGTAATTGTAAGGCGGACATGAGTACAATTTTTAGGCTGAGAGACTTGTGTCTTTGTCCTTAGTTGACTGGATGACAAGTCGAGGTTTCCATGAGTAGACAATACATGACACATGTATTTTTGGTCATAAAAATTCATGCTCAACAATGAGGAATGTTAAGGAAGCGTACATGATCCCACATAACAAAATAGCCACATATGTGTAGTGTACCCACTCTACAAGGTTGTAAAAATAGGAGAAGCTGAGTCTAAGTTCTGCCCCCAAGGAATGACCTATTTTTTGTTACATCTTATAATCTTTCTATTATATTTGTGTTGTTGTAAATGGAGGATCTCATTGTGGGTTTCGAGCAATGTGGAGAAATAAATGAGAAGAGAAGTCACCACTATTTCTATATGGTAAAGATCACAAGTAAATCTCTAAAAGAAACCAATCAGATAACAATGAAACACAACCCATTATCGAGTTCAAGAGCCATGGTATGTGTGTAGACGATGTTAGAACCCCCCCCACACTCATGATATTGGCATTATCTATCGTAGGGTAGAAATGGGCATATGATCAATTTGAAAGTGTATATTCTTAGGAGGACATGTAAAAATTTCAACCAAGATAATTATGTTTGTAAGATACTTCCTAGAATAAAAACAAGATGAGGAGGACCATTGGTTTTTGATTCTCTTATCAACACACCACATTATATAACAATATAGAAGGGAGTAATAATTAAATATGTATATTATTATGATGAGTCTTACAATGAGTGGAGATTAGAGAGTCAAAGGAGAACATCATGCAACATCTTATCAAGGAGAATGAATAGAGGAATTAAAGTTCACACTTATCACTTTAAAAGTCATATAAATCCCTAAACCTAATGGTTGAAATTACAATTTAATACAAGGATTGATTTATGAAAGTGAGGGGGGTTCTTTCAAGCTTATGGGGTCTTGCCTTGATTGCCTACGATTCTTGTGTTCAAAAGAATATGAATAATGGATAATCAAACTTTAAATTTATACACGATACCTTAAAAGCTTGCAATGATAACATAGGGTCATGTGTAGAAAATAGGATAGAATCCAGGGACAAGGGTGACAATATATTTAGGATTTAAGGTCTTATCTTTTCTAACTCAAATTAAAAGGAAGACTTGATGTCCCTTACTGAACAAGGTGGTCTATTTTTGATCACATTGACAAAAGAGCTATACGTTGATACCAATTTTTTTGTAATTCAATAAATGATCAAAATTAGATCAACTCTCTGGCTAATGATTGAATTTATCTTTATTCAACATTTTCGCACATATTTAAAGCATATTGTTCACCCATTTTCCACATATTGACGACTAATTGGTAGAAAATATTTCTGTGGACATATTCACAATTTAGTCTCTAAACTATCTTTTTTGTAGTCGTTTCTTATAAATTTTCCAATGAAATTCCTCATGAAATAACATATTTGAACTTGACCCCAACTGGAAATTCAATTGCTCCTTTTTATCTCTCTATATAAATCAAAGACATCATAATAATGGAGAAGATGTTCAATTCAATTCCATATCCTTTTCGATAAATAAAGAGAAAGGTAAGACTTGTCCTTTGAATTTTCATCTCTCCTCTTTCCCTTTTCTTAAAATAAATTTTATTTCTCAAGACACAGTCTCACAAACAAAAACAAATTTAATATCAAAGATACACCCATAGATTTCCACTAAATTCAGAGACTCAGATAAGGATAGCCTTTTCTTCCTACCCAAGAAAGCCTTGACAAAATGCTTAATTCTCCAGGGTACCATGTAGAAAAACATAGACTTCCTCCAGTGGTGCACCCCATAGAAACTAGCATTCTACAGGTCCCTTCAGGGCATGGGTCATGCCATATTTCCCATGCCTAATCTGAAGTCAGTTCTACTCATGAAACTTTGTTCTCGACGTTAAACCCTTGACCCTCACTAGCATGTATAAATACAATCCCATATCCACCATCAATGAATGTCCCTTTTGACTATCTTGAAATTAGAGAGATACTACCCTAACTTGTCCAAGCTCCACCAAAAATGTCTAGAAGATATTTCATGCTCTATGGTGTAGTGCATATTGTTTGTGGCTCCAACATATGAATTGGATGCACATTAATGAATATCAGACCACCAACAGAGAGGATACGACTATTCTGGGCCTCAATCTCTGCCAACTCATGAATCATGTGTTTGTACCTCCCTAGAACTGTTGAAAATCAACCACTAAAATCCTATATATAGGATGACATGGAAGACGTGAGCACGTCAGCAATTTCTATGTTACATGCCATTTCTCTCATAAGCTCTTGAACTGAAGACCTAATACATGATGTGGTAGTAAAGGCCTTAGGAGTGGAAAATAGTGAACAAACAACGAATTTAGGGGGTAAATTCAAGGCTGCCAACCATATTAGATGATGATTGTAGTGGTTGTAGACAATGTTTCTATTGAGTCCGATACAAGGGTATTTGGTATTGTTGGTTCCCGATGTTTTGCTACATCCAGACGAGAATGTACTGGTGTTGGTAGGGTTGTTGGGGATACTATCCTATTTCATAGTTGGGGTCAAGAATAAAGAACAACTAGGTGTATGTGCCTAAACATCTGAGTTAGGGAAGATGATAGAATGCTCTCTTTATGAAACATCATTATGTGTAATAGAGAGGTTACAGTCATAGACAAGTTGTCATTGTGGTTGGGTCCTCTAGGCATATGGTTGTTGATGTTGATGTTGTTTTGATGTCAACTAAACTTAGACTCCAATCCTCATATGGTAGACCTCATTGATTTGGACCGTTTGGTATTAGACATTGCTTGGAACTTGTAGATGTCCTACTAGATATCATCTATTTGGCCCTAGTGCCTTTTGAAGTCATGGTTACACTATTGTATGACTTGTTGTAGTTTGTCAAGTTGACCCCATGTGCATCCAACATCAACTCAAATAGCTGGTCATCATGTCACATCTAAGTAAGCATCTAATATAAGCTTCTCATGTCAAAAAATGAGTGTTGTGTTCATAGTGCATGCGGTGGTGGTTGTGGAGAATGTTGAGCAGGCTGAAATTGGTGCACAGACTAGTAGGCAATGTCCATAACGTGTGCCCCTAATGTTGCTCAACAATGGGAGCATCTATTGCGTCAACTACTAAAGTTTATGTCTTATCACCCCTATGTCTCTTTATGATGTTGCCTAAATGGTTAATATGTGTAAAGTATATAAGCAAACTCCTACAACAAAGTCTACATTCTCAAGAAGTCGAACATACATGGTGTCTAAGTGAAAACTAACATGTATCCTTTAGTCTCTATTATGAGCATGTAGGAGCAGACATGACGTTTTTGTCAAGTCTCTAGAAGGGTATCTTGTTTGTTATTTGTGTAAATTTGTCGTCACTGATTACTGAGCTTTGAGCAATCATCATGATGATTCCTCCCATAGGGAGACAGTTCTTCTGGCATCAGATAGAGTTGTGGAGATGACAAATGAAGAGATCCAAAGTTTGACCTATCTCCCAATAACAACACACCACATAACATGTCAGTCATCTTGGATGATGGCACCTTAGATGCATACTTTTCTAAAACTAAGTTGGAGATGATTGGATTCAAGTATCTAAAAATAGGGTTATGTATGCTCATCACCTTCTTACTTCTAGTGTCAAACTTCACCCATTTGTGGGCATATTCCTAGAAGTGTGGGTGTGAAAGTCAAATCACCTGTCTACAACCTATAATGGGAAATTCAATGTAGTCCTCAGTGGAACATGTTAGTCAACCATTGAGCTGATATGTTGTGACTTTTATTGCTCGTTGAGCAAGTAGAACTACAAAACCTTGTATTGTGTGTCCTTCATTTTTTCCAATGTAGAAAAAAACACTCAAGGGTGAGTTTTTCGTACACTTCAAAGTCCCCATAAGCAAGGGTTTCAAACCCACAGGTGACAAGGAAGTTGTCAACACAACCCTTCAATCCCATCAAGGTGAGGATGATAAGGTTAACATAATGTTGTGGGATGACACATATTCTCTTTAGCTTCTTGTATTGCCTCATATGCTCTCAATTGGTGAACTCAAGTAGAGAGATGAAAAATGGATACCTAATACCTTGTTGCAATAGTGACAATTAGTCCACTAGAGGAGACATAGTTGCATGGTGAGAACTACCAACACACACTTGTTGTTCTTTTTACCTAGGCATGCTATTATTTGATAGATGGTCGGTCCTACAGTGAGGATTTAGGACACAAAATACTATGATATTGGTAGATATAGTGTCCTCACAAGACCTCAATATCGAAGTCTTAATGCTGCAACATGAATTCCCTGATGGAAATCTTTGCTAGATCATCATAAGAGATGTGGGCGTCGATGCCCACTTATGGCATGTTTGTTTACTTAGATTTGGCTGTTGGATTGTAATTTGAAATCTAGTTACATAAAAATTATGTTTAATTAATGGTATTGGGTAATAGCAAGAGATTCTAGGTTCTCAATTACATAATAATTACTTTCTTTGCATATCCATTTCAAAAGGGATAGATTCCTCTGTCCAGCTTCTTACACATTTTTTTTCTTAGCCTCCTTCCAATTGGAATGCCATGTACCACCCTCTTCATCAAATGTAAAAACATGGGATCAATGAATATTCAAAACCCTAGACCTAGTTGATTTTGCATTTAACAACTCTTACTTTGTTTATAATCTAGCTACATCCACCAAGACAAACATGCCCTTGGATAGTGGAACCCATTGATAGCTAGGCTCCAAAATGTTTGCAGACGACTCCTCTAACTAAGTGTGTGAAGACAAATATTTCAAGCAACATGTGGCTAACACATGCCACTTACAGGAAGTTGTGGTGCATACTGAAACTTGTGATGCAAACATTGATCTGCTAGATAAGAAGACAATCATTAACTAGATTTAGGCACACAATTAACCACCAAAAATACAACAATAATAACAATAGTAATGGATTCAGAGAAAAAAATGACCAGTTAGAAGATGATCCAGATCCTGAGATGAAGGTGTGTGAAATAATATCTTCAAGACAGATCCTACCTCTCCTAGCATGAGATTTTTTGACGGTGTATCTCCAAGATTCATCCACTCCAACTCTGATACATATGCTTGGTGCAAGTGAGTGAACTGTGTCAAACTAGTTCCTTTATCCCTTTATCATAGAAAGATGACAGACGTTACAAAGCATCATTAGTGTAAGAACAATAACAAAAAGTAGAAGATTTGTTGAAAAAATGAATGAAAATGGGAAGGTGGTGGATGGAATACTGGAGTGTTCCAGTAAGGAAAAACTAGAATACAAATTTCTATATTTTTCTCTATATGCCCATTGGTACTTCTCTATGAGTTTCTAAAGGAGAGAGGACACCTCCTTATAAGGAGAACCATCTTGAGCGTGCCCTGCGATAACAACCCGTAGAGATTGTACATGTTATAATAGTTGGTATTTCCTAACACCTTTAATGTTGAATTTAATGAGCAACTTTTATGGGTAATCAAGAGATGATAATTTTTGTTGCCTTTAATGCTATCAATGGCTTTAAACAACAAAAAATGGAAAAATAAAAAAACCTTTTTGGAAAATCAAAACAAATAGAATAAATTTTTTATTCTGTAAAAAGATAAATCACATGCAGCAAAACAAGACAAACATGATGGTTGTAAATTGATTTTTCTATAACAAGAAATATTACATTCTCCCATATGTTCCAAAAGAATCTTGAAAAATCAATAAATAATAAATTACATTATTATGGGTTTCAACATTTGTTGCTTGTGACTTTGAACCATTGTATAGAATGACCCACTTCCATACATAGAGACTTAGTAAACTACGTCATGAACCAGACTACCCAATTTTGACATTAATGAATCACAAAATCATAGTGTCAGTATGAGAACAACTTCCTATCGGTATGCACATAAATGACCTTAATAGGAATCTTATTTCATGAGCTCTCTAGCAAGTATGTACAACTCACATGAATCTCAACTCTTGGGTTACAATCATATATTAGGGTTCTCCAAGGGTGTCCAGTCCGGTATACACACTGCCATTAAATGGCCTTGAACCCATTCATAGCAAAGCACTTCCTATACTCAGATTGAATGAAGCACTAACACCATAGGAAGGGTCAGGAGTGAAACGTCAAGTGTGTGATTTAGCATAACATGACATTTTAGTTGTTCCTTTGAGCCGATCTTCATGGGATCCCTAGTTTTAGAATGGTAGGATTTCCATTGTAATGTTTAATATGAGGACAAAACACACATTCCCCTCTAAGAGCCAAGTATTAGCTTTCTATCTAGACCCTTAGTAAGTGGATCTATAATATTTATTGTGGATTTCACATACTCAATAGATGTGGCCCCATAGGTGATGTGATATCTTACATCTTCATATCTTAGATCTCATAAAGCAATTTTTTAGGTTACCCTTATATTGTCTAACTTTGTCTGTGGCTACTTTATCAACACATAATGTAGAAGCAGGAGGACATGGCTTTGAAACAATTGACCAATCGATAAGTAATCTTCTAAGCCATTCAACTTGACAACAAGATAAATTCAAAGCAATAAACTTATCCTCCATGGTAGATCTATCTCTTACAATTTTCTTGGATGATTTCCAAGAAACTGCTCCTCCTCCAAGGAAAAACACATATCCACCGATAGATTTGGTTTCATCTGAATCAATGATCCAATTTGCATATGTATAGCCCTCCAACATTGGTAGGAAAGCAATGTAGTGTAAGACTATACTTAGCTGTGCATTTAAAGTACTTAAACACTCTAACCAAAACCTTCCAATAGTCTATATTAGGACAACTTTTGTACCTACTCAACCTACTTATAGTATAGGAAATATCAGGTCTAGTGTGGCTAGCTAGGTATGTTAATCTTCCTATAGCTTAAGCATATTTATATTGATCCACTGGAGCAAGCTTTTATACCTTAAAATGTAAATCGAGATCATAAGGTGTGTTAACACGTGTACAATCAAACATATCAAATCTAATATTATGAAGTTGTTTAAGTATAGAACTAGGAGCAGATATATTCAATTTATTACCAAGTATTATATCAACAAATCCTAAATCTTTCATATCAAAGTTGATACCAAAAAAGATTTAATTTCATTAATAATTTTGGAATTAGATCAAAATGGAAAAATGTCATCAACATATAAGCACATAATGATTCAAGCATCATCAACATTTTTGGAATAGATATAATGATCAGGTTCATTCACAATAAACCTGGAAGATAAACCGAATATTTTCCAAACATATCGTTCCATTGTTTGGGTGCTTGTTTAAGTCCTACAAATTGATGTTCTTGTCCAGGTGCAACAAAACCTTTTGGTTGATCCATATAAATCTCTTCTCTTAGATCTCCATTCAAGAAGGCTATATGGACATCCATTTGAAGAATTTCATGCTTATAGATCACATCCAATGCAACTAGGACATGAATGGAAGATAATTTTATTATATGAGCATATATATCAAACTAATCACATCCTTCCTTTTGACTAAAACCTTTGGCTACTAGTTTGGCCTTAAATTTGTTCACGAAACCATCTAGCCACATATTTTTCTAAAAACCCATCCAATAGTCTTGCATCCTAGAGGAAGCTCGGTAAGAATCCAAGTATGATTGCTCTAATTTAGTCTATTCCATTACCAATAGCTTCCTTCCAAAAGCTACAGTCTATGGATTTCTTGACATCCTCATAGGTATGTGGGTCTTCTTCTACTAAGAAGGTTTAGAGGTCAAGACCATAGTTCTTATCAACTTTAGTCATTTTACCCCTACCTAGGTCATGGGAGGTTCATCAACAAGAATTTGTTCTACTTCATATGAAGTTGGAATAGAAATGGGTTCTTGTTGAGAAGAGGAAGGTTCTTCACTAACCTATATATGAACCTTATCCTTAAGGAGAAATATGGTTTCATAATAGACAACATCTATATGTCTAATCTCAATAATAGAGTTGAGTCTAATGTATGAGATATCAGATTTTATTACTGTAAATATATTTGCGTTACTATTTTCAACAAATCTAATAAATATAGTATAAACAATTTTAAGTCCTAGTTTTCTCTTTTTATTATTAGGAATTTTAACCTTGGCTAAACACCACACTTTAAGGTATTTCAAACAAGGTTTCTTGTTAAGACAAAGTTCAAAGGGTGTTTTATGAACGTGTTTAAAAGGTATACAATTTAGAATGTAGTTTGTAGTTTGAAGAGCTTCCCCCCACAGTTTGTGATTAAGTACATGCTTGTCTAGTATTGAATTGACCATGTCAGTCAATGTTCTATTTTTCCTCTCAACAACTCCATTAGATTGAGGATTATATGGGATATTGGTGTCATGTATAGAGCCTTGGTCCTCACAGAACTTGTTAAGTTTATTAGAAGTGTGTTCACCACCTCTATCAGACCTCACTCTCTTAATGTTCTTTTCTAATTGCTTCTCTATTTGGATTTAATAGACTCTAAATTTTTCTAATTATTCATCTTTAGTTTTCAGCAAGAAAATAGAACACCATTTATAATAATCATCTATAAATGTTACAACGCATCTCATATAATCACGAATAAGAACATTATTAATATCACAAACATTGGTATACTGATTTAAATGGATTCTTTGGAAGCTTATCTTGAACACAAATTTGGAATCTATTAGAAACATTGCTATGAGTCTTGAGAACCATATCTAAATTAATCATGTGTTTCATCATAATTGTTTTTGCATGACCAAGTGTGTATGCCAAACATTACTAGTTTTAGGAACTAAAATAGTCAAAGACATTTCATTAAAAGAAGACATATTACATGAAATAGAAGATATTTTATTAAGGACACCATAGGTGTAACATAGTTCAATATAAGAACAATACTCAGAAACAATAATACAATTACCTTGATACAACAAGGTATAACCATAATGTTGTAGAACAACTTGACTAATTTTGTTTCTAAGGAATGATGGAACATGTTAAACATCATGTAGTCTAAGAGTGTTTCTAGATGTAAGCTTTACATCAACACATCCACAACCTACAATCAGGATGGTGGATGAATGATCTCCCCGCTTCATCACTCTGCCAATTTTGGCCTATCTATAGAAGAGGAAGATACTGCCCCCACAACGATCATAATTATTTTAAGATTTTTAGGAGATTGGACGTTCTGCTTTCTTTGATCTTTGCTAAATATGCACATGCTAGCTAAGTGTCTAGGTATATCACACACAAAGTAGATACATTTTTCTCCTTAATCACTACTACTACTACTACTACTTTGATTTTGGTGGTGTTTGTGGTCCTTAAAAGAAGGTTTAGATTTCTTATTGAGATGGGGGGTAGGCTTCTTCATGATTTTATTACCTAAAACCATATTGATGACATTGTTAGACATCTTATCTTGTTCCCTATGTCTATATTCACTTTGTAGGGATTTGACTTAGGATGCGATGGACATATTTCCTTTTCTATGTCTAAGACTTCTGGTGAAATCCTTCCAAGAAGGTGGGAGTTTCTCTTTGAGGGATTCTACTTGAACATTTTCATCAAGTTTGTAACCCTTGGCCATGGATTTAGAAACTAACTTTTGGTATTTTAGAACTTGAGTCAAAACAAGTTTAGTATCAACCATATTATATGAAGGCCATTCAATAAAGGCATCAAGCTCAAGACTAGTATCTTTTAGACCATACTTTGAATCTAAAGTTGTCCATTGTTCAAGAACGGTTGGGATCTTATGGTAGATATCTAAAGTTCATTGGATAGGGATGAAGGAATCCTATAGTGACATAAATAGTCAGTTTGTTTTGTGATAGGAGTGGGGCCAACATGAGTTGTTTTAGATTCTAGTTGTTCTGTTTCAACAAGGAGGTTTGATGGTTGTGATTTAGTAACAACATGAACAAAATTTTCCAATGGTAAGATGGTGGAAGCAAGGCCCAAGGAGGTATGTTAGAAATGTATTTTCTGTTGACAATGCTGAAAGTACAAACTATAAAATCATTCAAGGTGAAGAGAGGAAATATTATCAAGTGATAACATGGTTTTTTTTTATCGAGAGAACCACCCCGGTAGAAGTGCCACTTTTGTGACCCTCCCTAGACAGCGTAAAACTCTCGAGTCCCGAGCACCCCACCTGGGAACCGGTTAAAGTGCACAGTTGGCCGACCTACACAATGGGTACCATTTCAGAGGCGGTCGCTGGGTTTCAAACCCAGGTCCCTTCATGAGGGGACATCATGCCGAACCACTTGAACTACTCCTCCCTGTCTAATAACATGGTTTTCAAATGCATATTAAACGAATAGGGATTTAACTAATACATCTAAATAACAATTGTTAGAAATCTATCATGAAATTGTTGGATAAGAAGACATATGCTAGCTAGATTTAGCCACACAATTAACCACCAAAAATGCAACAATAATTATAACAGTAGTGGATTCAGAGAAAATAATGATAAGTTAGAATAGCAATCTCTAGAGCCAGAGATGAAGTAATGTGAAACATTTTCTCCAAGATAGATTCTGCTGCTCCTAGCATGAAATTTTTCAGCAGTCTGTCTTCAAGATTCAACCACCTTAACTCTGGTACAGCCACTCCGTACACGTGAGTGGACTGTATCAAACTCATTCCTTTATTCCTTTATCGCAAAAAGATATTGGACTTTGCGAAGCGTCGTTGGGGCAAGAATAGTAGTAAAAAGCAGAAGATTGGTTGAGAAGATGAATGAAAATAGGAAGGTGGTGCATGGGACACTAGAGCGTTCAAGTTAGGAAAAACTAGAACACATGTTTCTATCTTTTCTCTCTATGCGTCTATTAGTGTTTCTATGTATGCTTCTAAAGGAGAACAAACATTTCCTTATAATTAGAATCATTATGAATGTGCCCTATGGTAACAACTTGCACACGTGACACATGTTACAACTATTGATCTTTCCCAACATATTTAACATCATGCTGAACAGGTAGCTTTTAAGGCTAATCAAGAGAGGATAACTGTTGTTGTCTCTAATGTTGTCAACGACTCGAAACAACACAGAATGGAAATACCATAAAACCTTTTCAAAAAACAAAATAAATAAAATATTTTTTTGTAAAAAGATAAGTCACACACAATATGGGACAAAGTTGATTGCTGAAAAAAATAATTTTTGTAGAACAAGAAATACAAAATGATCTTCCAAAACATGCTGATAGTGTCGCTACATGAGGAGTCATCTTTGTTCCTCTAGGGGTGTACCACCACAGCCTTCCTTCTCATTATCCCCGACATATCCATGATGGTAATTGTAATGAGGAGGTGGTGGATATAAGAGTTTGAACTTTGAAGTCTAGTCGAGTTCACTGCTAATTCATTAGTGGGATAGAAGTTTCCTCAGTTGGGTTTGAGAATAATGGAGCAACCTCCGTCAGGGATCCAGGGTGTGCGGAAAGATGGCAAAGAATGTAGTTTGAGGTAGTAGTAGGATTGTAACACCTTGCCTGGGTTGGATGATAAGGTGCCCAATTGTTGTTGGGCTACTACAATGGTGTGGTAACAACTTCATTGAGATGGGGCCTCTGTCAGGGTTTCACAAATTGATATGTGGTTAGTAGGTTGTGTTGTTGTCATCCATGAGGGTGACTAGGGAGGGTGAAGGTGTCATGGTGTTGGTGCAATAATTATGTAAGGCCATGGTGGTTTCATGGAGGTCTTCATAAAAGAAAGAAAGTGATGGGAGGAATGGTGAAGGAGGTGTTTGTGGTAGAAAAAGGGGAAACAAAGAGGGTGTGATTTTGTTACGAAGCCAATTGCTACCCTCAACCTACCTCCACTGACTATAGAGTCAGTGGCAATAGGCTTCAGGCGCCCATCTATAAAATGACACAAGACACACAAGCATATGTAAATAAGAGCAAAATAGTGGACATCATCATATAAAGAACCAAAGTCTTAAGTACAATGTAGTTCAAAGGAAACAACATGAAAAGATTACAAGTTCAACATAACTATTCTATTACATGAAAAGATTGAGAAAACCCATTTATTTACTACTAGCCCCATGTTGCGATGTTGTTCTTTGTTGTATAGGTTCTCTCATAAAGCTTGATTCACATGTTGATCACCTAATAGGGAACAAAAAGGACATAAATTCAATGTGGGTGCATTGGTACACTTTGCAAAATGAAACAAACAAGATTATGAGATTAGCATAATATAAGCTTGGCAAGATATCAAGAAGTAAAGACCAAAGAATAACAAACATAAGAAACATGTAATAAAGTTTTCAAGAGCATATTTTAGGTGACTTTAACCATTGTACTTAACTAGAAGTGACAATGCAACTCATGTGTCTGCGACAAAGCTACCAAGAGAAACGCAGGCTGAACAGAATAAAGAAGCAAATACTGAACAGAAGATGAGAAAAGTAAAGTTCAAGAGGAAGGAGGCCCGTACGAGGGGCCAAACAGCCAGAAGGAACACGACAAAGGAAGGAACAAAAAGGAAATAGGGAGACATGGGTCCAGAAGAGAACAAAGAGGAGGGAAGAAATAAGAAAATCATGAGAAGCACCAACAATGATATGGTGGGGGTTAAATACCCAAACCAAGTAGCGGGACCTGATGGGAATCAAGCCCGTGAAGGGCAATGAAACTATTGAGTTGGAATTGTCAAGGGCTGGCCAAACTTGACACCTACAATAATCTCTGAAGGCTTTGCAGAGAGGAGAGGCCTGAACTCGTCTTTATTATGGAGACGATGTTAACACATGTTGATATGGAAAGCATAAGGAGGAAAATAGGGTACAACAATGGGGTGAGCCTGGGGAGGAATGGTAGAGCTGGGGGGATAGGGATGTGGTGGAAGGATATCAAGGTCACTGTAGTAACATATTCACAACATCATTTTGAGGTTGAGATCGTAGGTGATGGGAGTCAAAATAATTGGAGATGCATAGGGATCTATGGTTGGGCGGACAACAGTAACAAATTTAAAACGTGGTCGCTGATGGAGGCCCTCTTCAATAAAAGTCAAATACCAACTCTCTTCATTGGGGATTTCAACGAAATTTTAAATTACAGTGAGAAAGAAGGGGGTACGGAAGGCGGGAGGAGACATATAGAAGATTTTAGAAGGGTGGTGAGTACCTGTGATGGAGCTTCGTTTACAAGGTGATGAGAGCTTTTGGGGTTTGCCATGACTGGTGCGTCAATTTAAAGAGTGCTTCTATAGCATTTCTCTATCCTTCATCATAAATGGTAGTGTTAAAGGGCTGATTGACCCTAAAAGGGGCCTTAGACAGGGCGATCCTCTGTCACCATACCTGTTTCTCCTATGTGCCGACTCTTTCTCACACCTGATACAAAATGTTGTTCAATCTAAGAAGATTCACGGGGCTACCACTAGCAGATGGGGACCTTCTATATCTCATTTGTTCTTTGTTGATGATAGCATTATCTTCGGAAGGGCATCAATGTAGGAAGCTTTGACGATAGCTAACATTATTAGCTGCTATGAAGAAGCTTCAGGGCAGAAAATTAACTTCATGAAGTCGGAAGTGTCCTTCAGTGGGAATGTGGACAGAGGAAGAGTGGATGAGATATTGGAAATCTTAAACATGAAGCAGGTGGAGAAGCATGATAAATACTTGGGTCTGCCAACGATTATAGGGAGATCAAAAAAGGTGACCTTTAAAGTGATAAAAGACAAAATTTGGCAGAAAATAAATGGGTGGAAGGAAAAGTTTCTAAGCCAAGCGGGGAAAGAGGTACTGATAAAATCAATCATACAAGCTATGCCTACATACATGATGGGAGTTTTCCATTTTCCTTTGAATGTTACAGAGGAAATAACAAGAATGATTTCTAATTTCTGGTGGGGAACAAGCAACACAAAGAGAAGGATACACTGGGCTTCCTAGGACAAACTCTATAGATCTAAAAGAGATGGGGGCTTGGGATTCAGAGATCTACAAGTCTTCAATATTGCCATTTTAGCGAAGCAAGCATGGTGACTCTTTTCCAAAAGCGGCTCGCTGTGTGCTAGAGTTTTAAAAGGCAGATACTATAAAACTGATGTTTTCTTAGATGCCTTCAGGGGGTTGTCCCCGAGCTTTAGTTGGCGTAGTATATGGGGGGCGAAATCTCTCCTTAAGGAGGGACTGAGATGGAGCTTTGGGATGACCTCAAGGGTCAAACTATGGACTGACCCATGGCTTCCAAACCAAAAAGGGTACTGCAACATACCCGATTATATAACAGATGAGAATGACTGACTTATTACTGAAGTGGCGGATACAGAAAATATGCTCTGGAAAATGGAAGCAATACTTGAAGTGATGACTGAAGAGGACATACAGACGATCTGTAAGGCCCCACTGTGCATTGGTACTGAGGACATACTTTATTGGTATCCAACTATTAATGGTGAGTTTACGGTAAAGTCTGCTTACTGGTTAGGCTGTGGGGAGCTTGAAGAAAATAGGGAGATAGAGCAGATGGAAACTGCTTGTACCAAGTGTTTAGATGCATCTACAACCATTATAACTGCTTGATAAGTACGAGAAGGTGGCAGCTACAACCATTATAACTGCTTGTGCAACTTGCTAGAAGATCAAAAATGCAATAGTGTTTAAGGAAAACGAGTGCCGACTGATAATGTTGTTTACCAACCTCATGGCTTGGACCAAGTGTTTAGATGCATCTATGAGGAACACCACTAGTACAAATGATAGACGAAAAGATGATAGGTGGCAGTTGCCACTGAGGGGCCGGATGAAGATGAATACAGACGCAGCTTTTTTAGTGGTTAACAAAAGGATGGCCTTCAGTGCTATATACAGGAACCATGAGGGGGGGTTAGTTGGTGCAGCGTGTTGGGTTCTTCATGGTGAATGGTCTAGCCCTTTAGCGGAGGCCTTGCTGTTGGGAGTTAGGAAAGCCAGGGAATGGAGCTTTTTGGAGATTGAAGCCGAAACCGATGCAAGTGTTGTAGCTGAAGCTTTTTCTAAGGAAGCCAAGGAGGGCAACGCTTATAACAACCTGATCTTTTGGCTTCATGAAGAAAAAAAGCTTTTTGTTTACGCTAGTTTGACTCATGTAAAGAGGATTTGTAATATTGTTGCTCATAATCTTGCTAGATGGAGTTGTGACCTTGATGTGACTAGGTCTTGGAGAAACAATTACCCTGAATTTTGTAAGAAAGATGTAATGGTTGACAAAAGAGGTTATATATGAGCAGTTTTAAATAAAAAAAACCATTGTACTTAACAACATCGTAAGGCCTTATATTTGTGTTACAACTTCCAAAGGAAGAGTCTATATGGCAAACTAAGGCATATCCAATAGTTGCACGTTTCAACCATGAGGGGCCCAAATGATCAAAGCTGTAGGGTCACCCTATATTCAACCAAGCATTTTTCTCCCCTCTTGACAACTCAAGGAGGAGTCATCATGCCTTATGTTCATATCCCATTAGTTGGGTAGGGCACAAGGGTTATTGTACAATGGTTTTCTACATTAGCGTTTGAGGGTGATGTTCAACATATAATATATATCAAAGCATGAAAAGGATATCATAAGGTCACTTATGTCACACAATATTCATAGCCAACCATTTAGACTCTACATATACAACTAGCAACCAAGTCATAGAAATAACAATAATTCAAGAGGAGTAAAAAGTGTACCTTGCAATAGTAGAGTAAAGCACTATCACCAAGAGCTCAAGGTAAGGCCCTCAATGTCAACCTAGAGTACAAGGATAGATCTTATATTAGTATGGAGTGGGAGTACCCATATGGACATTATCAAGCACTTATGTTCCCTTTTATACAAGCATGGTTCTAGTCGTATCAACATATTCACAAAAGTGCACTACATGGTACACAACATCATAGGGTGCCTTAGGCTAAGAGAACGCCCATTTTAAGAGTATAATCAAGGCAAAAATTAATCTAATTTAACAAGACAATTAAGGTAAATCATATTCTTAAAAGCATGGTTCATGTTAGGTAATTATAGGTCATAATCATCTAATAGAAAGGGTACTTAAGTCTTTATAGTATTAGCATGGAACAAAAGTATGAGATCGAGGTTCCAGAGAGCATGAGACATATTAGTGGTTACTGATTTCGAAGGTGATAACATATCATAGAGATTAAAAAGGTTCAAGTACCTAAGTGCTCAAATCACATCATTTAATATCTAAAGAGGCAACATGTGAGTTATGATACATGAAAAATGTCATTATGGGGAAAGTGAGTACACTAGATCATTTCAAGCTTGTTTTAAGGGAGTATAAGTTACCGAGGTACTAGGAAATAGTGCTATTAATCATCAGGATCATGCAAGAAGAAAAGTTGATTAAGTTTGAATTTTTAAAGGTCAAGTAGTGCAATAAAATAGTGATTCAAAGAAGATATGAACAAAACTAGGGGAAATAGACACCATCATTGGAAAGGTGAGGTTTTTCTAATCATTTTGGTATATTACACCATGGTATTTGGATGTATAATGAGGGAGATACATTGCTTTGAAGATTTAAGCTCAAATTGGGTTTTTTTTTGGAGGGGGACATTTTACCTTAAATGGGCCGAACAGAGGCCGTTTGGGACCCAAAGGGGTAAGGCAGAGTGTTGGCCTCTTGTCGCGGGTCACTCACGTCATGGGTTCATGTCTGCGGGCGGCCACCAACATTCCCGAGTGGCTAGCGTCGGTGGTGGGCGGTGGCGAGGGAGAGTGGGGCGGCTGGCTGTTGTTGCACACAAAGGATTCAAGGTGAGATCTCGGGCATTGGCATCTAATCTGATGGTGCTTGGATCATCGTCAACCTCACACCCAGCTCGAACCAATAGAGAAATAGAGAGTGGGAGAGAGAGAGTAAGAGGAGAGAGAGTGGAGGGTGGAGTAGGGTTTCTACATGGACATGAGAGGTTGAGGCTTAGGGTTGGGGATGGAACGGTCCTTAAATAGGGGGAAAATCAAGAAGCCCTAGGGCAAAGGGGGAGCGAGCAACCAGGCAAAAGGGATGACGATGGCCAAAAGGGGTCTTGGTGGGGGCGACCAACCTTATCCCTGCCTTTGTGAGGGTTGATTGGCTGAGTTGGTGGGTCTCACGGCCAAAAGAGAGAGTATGTATGAGATTCAATATTTCTTGCACTGCAATGGCTCACTTTCCAGCTAGGACGAGGGAGAAAGGCCTTGGATTGGGGGTCGATCCGCGGCATGGGGTGATCCAATGGTGGAGGGGGCTCATACAGAAGGAGCAGGTGAGGTGGGTAAGAGTGGGAGGAGAAGGGAGGGTGAGGTGTGCCTCACACGTGGACTGGCTTGTGTTGGGCTGAGGGGAAAGGCCGACCCATGTCCGGAGAAAAGAAGGAAGAAGAAGAAAAGGGGGATAAAGGAGGAAGGTTGGAATTTAGGGTTTTGAAGGACTCAACTTCAAAAGGGCATATCTTGCTCATTGTAGACCAGATTTTAGCAAAAAAAGATGCGTTAGAAAGATAAATTCAAGAGCTACAATATGAGCACAAGAATGGGGTACGAAAGGTCCCATAGATATGATCAAACATAAGGGAAAGGAGATGATGAGTGATATGCTAAAAAACTTTATTGAGTGTCACCAAGGTGGAAATTTGGCTCAGAATTTGTCAACTAAGCATAAAATTATAATGTACACGAAATTAATGGTGAGGTCAAGGGAAAAGCCAAGAGTAGGAGTCATATGCAAAGTGTGAAAAACCAGGTTATCATAGATTTAGTGGCTCAAATTCTTATGCTCTACACAAGGTCGCTGATGGTGAAGGATGATGCGGCTGTTGCTCTTTCCATCGATGCAATATATATAAAATCAATAAATAACACACATACTTCAATAACATTTTACTCTTATATTCTATGAAATTATTGCTATTCAATTAATCTATATGCACCTCTACTCTTATTCTAGATGCAATGAGTTTCGCCTTGCTCCAATTGAACCTCAGCTTGTTCAACACTAGTTTATTTCAATATCTCCAAGACATGACTCATGTAGGGTGCCTTGTTTCACAAGGGAGCCTACTAGAGGAGAAGATAAGAAGCCTCAAGTTAGCTCTATTGACTTCATCCAAGGATAAGAAAGAGAATCAAATAAGAAACCACTAATTTAGGCTTACTTTGAAGAATCTATACCTCAATACGATGTTCTTCCACAAAATCACCCTAGAAATTACCCTCTTGGTCATCTTTTTTGCATTTTAGGGTTTTGGTTGGGTATACAATTGAATTACAAAGTTGGGGAGTCATGTTTCATCTTCTTGGGTTGAGTAAATATCAAGTTATGAGTTTTTTTTAGTAATTGATTGTATTCACAGAAATCCTGTATTAATTAGCAGTCACATCGAGTGCGTGCATGGGCCTACACACATCAAGCATATGCATACAAGTTGCACATATTAGGTACATGTATCAGGATACACACATTGGACACACTGCTCATGTTAGGTTGTTTTATGCATGTTTTTAGTTACAATGCTATATAATTCTTGTTTTAACTCCACTTGCACCCATTCTTTTTGCAATAGTTTGATAATTCAATTTCATATAGTTTTGTTCTAAAGTTAAATATAATAGTTCTTATATAAATAACTTCTTAATTAATTAATTACTTAGTCATCCTTAAGTCTAGAAGGCTTTTCCACATGAATGTATAGGTTTTTTCTATATCATCTTTGTCTCCTTTAATGCATAAGATGCAATGAATTCACAAAAATATATTTTTGATGGTCATATGAATTCAAGCTAAAAATCAAGCATTGAATAAAAGAAATCACATAATGCATTAAAGTTGTAAACTGAAATTAGGTTTTTTCTTAACACTAGGATTACCATTTAAGCTACAATCAACTTATACCACAATCTCTTACCACAAACCAGGTGAGGGAGTCATACATACGTCCCTTAGATCAGGTCAACAAAAGGGAATGTAATGGATGAACTATCATTTGACTTGAGAAGAAGGTGGTGGTCATGAACACTGAGCACCTGTCTCCTTAGTAGACTCACAGATTGATGATGGCCTTGTGCCATTAGGTTAGGGCTCAGATCTATGGGTGCCTCCATCAAGCGATCCCTAGTCACTTGTTCATAGCCATATGAAACATGGGTCCTTAATGGACAACATGGCCCATGATGCCATCAGATCAATGATCTAAAGTCTAGGAAAGAATCAAGGCCGAGAAAATAGGAGGAAAAACACAGGGTAAGGGATCTAATAGATTTTATTCTTTCAAAAATCATACTATATGAAAATAATGGAGGATCAAAACCTTATGGTTGATGTTGCAACTTTCCAAATGTGTTTAATATATAGTAAGAGTAAAAATCTATGTAAATACAACTAAACATTTTGCATAATACCAATATATCATTTCATGAGATTTTTTGAAGAGAGAAATTTATCTATAATGCTAGACATAGATGAAAGTTCAAGATATTTAGGAAGCTAAACCGATTAAAATACAATTGCAAGAGAAAAATATGGAACTCACTTCATCACATAATAAATTCAATGATTTGAAAAGGAATGCATTTTGATTGAGAATAGTGTTGATGGAATCGATTCGATTTAGAAAATTGGATGATTCATGTTTGTAGGCAATTCATTGACTGATAAATATAGAGATGTATGGTTCCTTAATATAGAAAATAGTATTAAGTACCTTTCATAGACCCTAACAAGGATTATGCAAGAACATTAATCCACATTAGTTAAAATAAAAGCTAAAACTTTAAGAATGTAATGATTGCACTTATTCATACAAGACCATTAATCCACATTAGTTAAAATGAAAGCTAAAACTTTATCTTGGATAACATAATATAGAGTGAAAGATATACTCTTAATTGATATCAAAAACACAAATTTGAAGATACAAAGTTTATGAAAATGATATAACTATAATACCTCTACAGTGGCATATTCTAAGTTTAATGCAAAAAATTTCACTTGGCTTTTCTTATAAATCACTTAATGTTGAATCATATGATAATATCATAGAAAAGTGATAGAGGTAATTCAATCCTAATTCAATTGATAAATAGATACTTTTATTGGAAATGGAAGGATATACTTTTAAAAACCAAAATGCAGTGGGGTTAAATAGTTTGGAATATGACTATCCAATTGCAATAAAGGAAACGATAGAAGGTGAACCAAATTGGAATAATAAGCAATGGGTAAATAATAACAAATGATATAAGGATTTGTACCTAACCTGTATATACCTGCTAGTTGAGATGGGTTTTTGTATACCCCCATTCTCTCTTTGATGTATGCCATATGGCATGTAAATGGTAGCTTTGCTACAAATCTTTGGAATATATTTACCTCTTCCAAAAAAATGATATAAGGATTTGTTTAAATTATTACTTAAAAATATTGAGGGTATCCTAAGTTGAAGAAATTATAATTAAACTAGATTATCAAAAGTTTTAACGAGAAAGCAATATTGTGTATTATGAATGGATAATTCTTGATTTCTAAAAGAATTATTACTAAAATAAGTAAACAATAATGAAACATAGATGAGGGACAAACTAATGAAATAAATAGGAATAATTAAGAATTTAATGTTAACGCTAATATTTATGGACTTACGTAATAAAAGGAATAAAATTTCTTAAAATAAACATTAATAAATAATGATAACTAATTATACAACTTAATTCATTCGAGAATGAAATTCAAGGTTGATGAGTGTGATCCCCAAGAATGAGGCCTTGGATTATATTGTCTTATGTTGAGAATGGTCTATTTTAATGAAATTCAATGAGGCAAGTCATGCTTTAAATAATAATGTTACTTGGGACATCATATATAGTAAAATATGACTAATATATTGAAACTATTGCTGGACTTATGATTGACATGAATGTCAACTATAGAAAATGAGGTGGGGGTAAAATGACCAGAATTGGAAAGTGTGCATGTTTGAAATGACATGAATGATAAATATGTGAGAAAACCATGGACAAGATAAATGCTTTAGAATGACATTCTATTTAAGTAAAATTCCCCATATTAGTGATTTGTGAGAGACTTGTAATGATAAGTGGAAGGAAATTTATGTTGTGTCTTTGATTTGATGATGTCCAGTGATTGATTTTTTTTTGTTAAACCCTTTTTGTTGCATGTTATTATAATTGTGAAAAGATACACACAAATTATATACAATAAGATATAATACTATTAAGATGAGTAAGATATATATACCAAGTGAATTTTAGGAGTATATCAAGTTTTATGCCTTAGACACCATGAGTTTCCCATAAGGTTCTTACTATGGAATGAAACAAATTTCCTTAAAGGAATCATATATTTATGAAAATGATTAATAGTGTTAAGGTTTTACCTCTAGTATTTGAGGATGCACTGTGTGGTGAGTAATTTTGTCCCTAAATACTATGTTGTTGAAATCTATGTCCACTAGGAATAAACGATAAGGAATTGTTTATTATGAAATGAGATATGTTTTGAGATGTAATATGAAGTTGTATTCGTACCACATGGGTACCTAAGATGAGGGTGTTATGTTAGAGAGGTTGAGTTCCTTGTCTTAGCCTCTTTAAAAATCCCTACAGTGGACCATGGTTTGTTGTTAACTATCCTAATGCAAGACCTCTGACCCGTCTTAACCTCCAACCATGTTTTGGTGCTTTGATTAGGCATTTGGATTCTTAATGACATAATTGGTTTAAGTATGTGCTTAGCGGTTGATGTTTTTCTTGAGGGTTCTATATGCAATTTTTACCCATGTTTGTGGCTTTTCTTGTAATTACATGTATCATGTTACTCTCTCTTCTCCCTCTTTTGGACTTGGTTGGGTAGACTTAGATCTCTCTTCTCCCTCTTTTGGAATTGGTTGGGTAGACTTAGATCACTTGATCATCTACCTAGATTTTCCATTCGTTGATAAGCAATGAAAATACCTTGCCTCGCATCGGTTGAGGACCTATGAAATTGTTTTTCCTTTTGTTGATTGAGAAACCATGGGGTAGCCCTATTTTCCATTGATTGAGTATTGATGGAAATGGTTGGTCATGTTGGCCTTTCCATGATTTCCTTTTTAATCTACCAGTGTGACATCCAACTAGTTGTAAGATGGATTTGCATTAGAGGAGGGTCGATGGAAACTAACACTAGCATTGGCTACCAATGAAAACTAGATGAAGCTCCTAATGATGATAGTTATGAGCTAGAGAACTAACGAATTGGTGTTGTTTAGAAAATTAGTAAATATTTCCATGTACAACTATCTATGGAAGGATGGGGCTATCTACAAATTAGGATCTTGCCCTGCCTATTGATGAGTTTTTTTTTAAGTTGTCTCTTGATGAAGTGATAGACTGGTGAACTTGATAGGATAATTGATCCATGGATGGAGAGCCTTAACTACCCTTCCTCTCTCCTCTTGGGCTATGTATATGACATGAATAATTACTGCATATGCATATTCACCTAGGTTAAAGTCTCTAAATTTTAACCTAAATTAGTACAATAATCACCACCCATAAGCAAACATATCTTATTATAGTATAGTCCAAAGGACAATTTTTTTTAAAATAATCTGATCAAAGTGACAACACAAGAAATTTCGTTAACAAAAATATGCTTTGTTGTTAATTAATCTAAGATGATAATAATAAAATGGATGGATTAAGGTTGTATATATCATTGGATGGAAGCACCAGGGTGGAATGGGTTTCACCACCACTACCTAACATTCACTCTCTTTATGCATCTAATTAGACATGAAAATATGTATGTTGAGACCAGGTCAATACCCTTAGCATTAGAATTAAAACCTAGACAAATATCATTGGAACCTCGCCATCTTGTTACCTAGATATCACACATCCATCACCTTGGAAATGCCTATCCAAAATTATCATCAAGTGTTTAATAAGAATCAATCAACATCCTAGATCATGTGTTCAAAGTTCTCTACACCCAAGATCTAATAAACATGTAAACTTGGTGATCAAATAAGAGTACAAGCATAAAACAATTGATTCCTAACATATAATCATGCATACAATAATAAATGCAGTAAATAGAATGGAATCAGGTAGAGGGCTACTCCTCACACCCTAGTGAGAGGACTACTTTCTCATAGTAGTACTAAATTCACATTAGAAGACAAGAAAGACATCGTTATAGTAGATAGAAAAAGAGCAGCTTTGGTGTTCATATGCCCATGTTTGAGGTCATGGATGATGATGGTTGACAAAGTAGAAAGATCACTCCTTGATGTTCACCAGAGAAGGTGTTGGGCGATGTCTTCCTACCACATTTAAGATCACTCTACTGTAAGGAATGAGTAGCAAGTTGATGAGGGTGGAGGCTGTCAACTAATGCAAATGATCACCACAAAAATAGTCTCTTCCGAGGTCTAAACCTTGGGTACTTAGCAGAAGTAGAGGTATAGGTGTCGTCTATTGATGGTAATGATTGATACAGACTGGAGATGGAGTCTCATGACTACTTTTGGTATCCAGGAGGCATCAACGATAAATCCTTTTCTAGAGGTAGTGGTCTTGTATTTATAGGTGGATGTTGGAGTTTGGAACGCTCCCCGTCACCTTACAGTTAAGTTTTTAATCTCCATGGAGGTGAAGAGAAAATGAAGGGAGGTATATGGAGGGTATCATGATGTTTAGTATTTCTATCTATAGACAAAGGGACACAACGATCATTGGTAGGCAAGCATAGTCTTCTTCGGTTGGGAAGCATAAGTTCCATCAAAACATGCACGTAGAAATTCTGTTGAGGGAGGCACATAGGGTTCCCATTAGTTGTGATCATTGGTAGATAAGCGCAAGAGTTCCATCAGATGATGAACCAGGATTTCCATAAAAGGGTGGATGTAGAACATCCTTTAGTTGAGGCATGTAGGGTGACCATTAGTAGATGAGTGTTGGAGTTCTGTTGGATGATGAGTCAAGATTTACATCAAAAGGCGAGTGCAGAAGTTCCATCAGAAGGTTATGTTGAATCTCCACTAGTAGGTGGCAGTTTCATCATTAGGTGGATGCACATTATTTCTTTTGTAAGATGACCGACAATATGTGAGTGTTGGACTTCCATTGGAGGGTAGATGTGGGTGGATTGTCGGTTGTTGAGGCAAAACTCCCATCAAAAGGTAGAGGTAGAAATTCCATCTGTTGATAGAATCTAAGATTTCATCAGTAGAGGCGCATGGGGGTTTTGTCAGTTGTTGAGTAGGACTTTCCATCAATAGTCAACTGGAAAAAAGGCAAGCTTTAAGAGAATTGACAAAACTTTAGTAAAAGGCAAACCCTCAGGGGGGTGTTGGTGTGTGTCATAGGGTCTGCACCTATTAAATATCAATTGATGGAGCCGTAAAATGATGAAGGAGAGATCAACATAAATTTGGTCCATTAAAAAATGTCTTATGCTCACTAGTCGATTAGAAAGACTGCCATCTCCTATGTTAGTTCATGAGATATGAATCTCGAACCTATCCTGAAAACTAGGGAAAACCTAAATTTTAGCTAGTCACAAATTAAAAGAATAAAAATGACTGCAAAACTAAGTTGCAAAATTTAATTAAACAAGGATGGATATGCATTCATTAAATAACCCCAAACTTAAAAGTCGCTCCTTGTAAAGAGTGGGACCTGAGAGAGGATCCACTCTTCACTAAATTTGAGAAATATAATTCATCATGTTCCACAAAAATAGTGTAAAGGAGGAATTTGATCATTCTCAATGGTATATAGATTACCAAGCATAAAGTTTATAAGCAGCGGAGGCAAACTATCACAAAGTTACATGATAATTTATTTACATTTGTTCCTCACCATGAATGGTGGTATAGTAAGGTAAAAAAGGTGTAAATATAATAAATGTAATCACATGTAAGACTTGTTGTAGAGAGCACTCTAGCCATTCCAAGCTATCCATAGGTCTAAGACCACATATATGATCTTTGTGAATTGTTGTCTTCTAATGTACCTACAACTATGTGGAAGGGAACATCACACAAAACATAGGAAACAAGATATATGTTAGAAAAGGTTGAGTATTTACATATATTAATCACTTTGGCCATTATGTTGGGTTAAAAATACAAAAAGAGATGCTCCCCCAAGAAGGGGGATATTTATAATTAGGTAAGTACAAAAGAATAATATCAATAGAAATGAGGCATATAAAATTTAGATTACAAACATGGATAATAAAAGTGTCTTGCTATAACAATCATCAACAATCTCAGTATAAAATAATAACTTTTGCATGCATAACAATGTAGACTAAATATACCTAAAATAGGGTCATAACACAATAGGATCATGGCCTAAAAGAAATAAGGGTGGAAAAACACACCCCATGAGGAATACACATGCCCTATATAAGTATGGTTGTACATAAGTAACACTATTCTAGATATTCTAGTCAAACACATAGCATGCATAAATAGAGAGGCAAGATTAGCATTTAGTAAATTTCTCATAAAAAAGCAATCATAGAAGGAGGGTCCAAAGACTCAATATCATAGAGTAATTCAATAATCAGATGATTTTATATGAATCAAAATAATAAAATTTGAATGTCCAATAGTTGAATTTCAATTAGAATTGATAGTTCATGTGATGCCTCATTAAATGATTTAGGTTTAAGTCATATAATGCCCAAAATAAAATAGAATATGTACATACCTGATCTTCAAGACTAATTCCTAAATAACTAGATAGATTTGGTCCACAAAATCAAGTCTTCACTTTTAATGGCTTTCATGATAGTTATTCTTCATTTTATCTGATATGATTTATACAACCCATAAGTCCAAAAACTGGATATAACTTTGAAACGTAGTCCATGAAAGTTTACCTCCTCCTCCTCATAACTTGAATAGATCTATATCAACCCTTTAGAATGGATTCCAGAGGCTGGGATGCATTTGATACCCACCATGGACGCCATGGTTCTGGTCAAACATAAAGCTGATGAGAAGTAGCTCAAGGAGATCTATACAATGGGTGGTTGTAAATGATCTGGATCTTAGAAGATTGTAGACAATGCTAGCTTGGGGGTATATAGGAGGAGAACGATTTGGCTTAGCAGGTGTTCTCATTGAAGGATCCTAGTGTTTGTGGTGACAGTGGCAGTGTGTGTCACAGGTGTAGGGGTTAGGATGATGGATGACAGAGCTATAGGCGAGGGAAATGGTGGTTTGTGGCTAGTTTATTTAGGTGGAAAAGCTCACCTTGTAGGTGATCAGTGGTGGCATCCCTAACCTAAGGATTGGAGGTGGAACAGATGGTGGAAAGAAGAGAAGGAAGTCGGGGAAGCGGATTCCTTATATTTGGAGGAGATTCTAACAACAACTCTGGTGTTCATGGTGGTGAAGCAAAGAAGATCCCTCTATAGGTGGTGGTTGATGGGGTCGCCGCCATCCATTGTGGTAGTAAGGCAGATATTTCCCTCTTTATCTTTTATGATTGCTTGTAAGTGCGATATTATAGAAGGAGAAAGAGGGCGCAAACTAGGACATGTGGCTTTGTGTGGTTGAGTAGTGTTGAAGGAGAAGATGTGTGGTCTATTGGTGTCTACCATTGATGCTAGTGGTGATGCCATTGGTTGTAATGGAGAGGAGGAGACACCACCATAAGCTCTACCAGAATTGTAGAAACAACAACAACATATCTATTGGCCATGTGGAAGGAAGAAGGTTGGGAAGAGGAAGGACTTGTAGATAGGGTTTCATGATATGGGATGGTGAGGGGAGGAAAAAGAGGTAGAGAATAATTTGAAGAAGAATGAGGTGTTATTGGGATTGTAGGAGACGACTATCTATGTACTAGTAGGAGGTTGGAGTAGCTATTGCAGTGCAAAGGAGACACCGGTGAGGGGTGCTAAGGTTTAGGGCTATGTACTAGATAAGGAGAGATCTAGTGGTGAAGGAAGATGAGTCGTGGAGGAAGAGGAGACAATTAAGAGGTGAGAAGTACCTAGTGCATCCATTTTCAAGGGGAACTGGTCGTATGTAGAACTAAAAGTGTGAGACACACATGGAGGAAAGAAAGAAGGTGGGTGACGTAGCAGACTGGGTCAAACATGTGGTAGGGAAAATGAAACGGAACATAGGGAAAAATTAGTTAAATTACTCAAATAACTAATAAACATCTAAGTTAATAAGTATTCCCTTTTCTAAATTCATTGGAGGAGTAATTAAAGTCTGATTGAAATGAAAAGGGGAAAGATTGGTAATTAGTATGCGAGGAGTCGAAATTTGGCATCAATTTCATATTTTGAAAAATTTACATAATAGAATTCATCATTTGTACATTGAGCATTTATTTATTTCTTTTACTCATTTTTAGTTACTCAATTGTGACACTATAATACATATTAAATTAATTATTTTATACTCCTAGGACTATTTTATAGTATCAAACCTACTATATGGGTGTATTTGTACATTAAGTTTTGTTATGTATATATTATTATTATTATTATTATTTTACTATATATGAAGGGTATTTAAGAACCATTATACTATTTGGTTCCAATTATTTGTTAGGCATTGGATGATCACATAAACAAATAAGGGCCTAGAAGAAAGAAGGATTAACATATATGCCTAGAATTGAGTATATTACATCACTCCACCCTTAAAAAACATTTTGTCCCCAACATCCAACCATCACTAGACGGTTGTACTACATCATACTAGTAACCCAAAATAAGTATTTCTAATTCACTTACTACAATAGACACTATTACAAGTCGTAATTATATCTAAACCCTCGTGACAACATATACTATTTCATGCATCAAGTCTCCATTACTCTTATCAATTAATATTTTGGGCTAAGGTTACACCAAAACCTAGTATTATCTTATGTCTCATGACAAGCCCTTTCACATATTATTAGGCATATAAGAATTAAGGTGTAAGATTAGGGTTTTGTCGGCAAACATGTCTTATCAACATTTAAGCAATTTAGTGAATTGTAAGAAACTTAGTGAACAATGGTCCATGGTTCTTAGTGTACTGTTTAAGTTACACTTTATATTAGGGTGTACTTAAATCCTTAGTCCTATTTATTTATTATCATGTATGGAATATGCAGATTCATTAAGTTTTACATCCTTAATGTGTTCAACCTAGTTCATCGTGTAAGTTTATCCCTAGTATATAATTATTAACTAATTCGGATATAGGGCATTAGTTTGAACTTTTTATGAGTTGATCATTTTTTACTAACCTAGTAGTTCTTGTTACTTATGGTATCCATATTAAATATGTGAAGGTGAACTTGAAAGATTCCTTTGATACATGAAGTAACCTCTAAGGTGGACAAGTAAACATGACTCACTCATAAATCCCAGTTAGGGGTGGCTATATTTGTTTGAAATTATTAGCAAGAGTTACCCCAGTAAAACTTTCTGCAACTACTACTACTACTATTGTTTATTTCCTAACTTAAGCTACACTCCTACACGTATAAGACTCCATCCCTTAAAAGGGTTAATCTATAACTCATCTAATTACCTATAGGGACAAAAACGGTTAATCTAGGCCTTATATATCTAAACTTCTTCTTACTCTCTACACCACACATAGGATTAGGGTCTCTGGTTGATCATGCCAGTAAAGAGCTTATTCATTAAAGAGTTTCTCTATTATTAAAACTTTCCTATGGTGATGATTTGGCTCCAAAACCATATATAAGATTTAAAAATTCTCTTTTTGTATATATAATTTAATAACGAAAATAAGTTTGATGATGAAAACTTTGCAATAAAAAAATCAAAATTGGCGTCAAAAATCAATGCAAGAACCAAGTCAACCACCTTCAACAATACAACAAATGTACTATAATTATATCATCACTTCCTTCCACTAAAATGGTCTATTATTCAAAAACTACAAAGGTAATATGACTACACCTCTACTATATACACATAGGAGGGAGAAGGGTTTCTTATTAAGCACGATCAAATTGTATCAAACCCTAATGAGGTACAACATCCACCATTCCCCATCTCCAACATAATTTACACAAACTCATCACAAGACATATGGGAGTCATAAGTTCGTCCAACCAGTATAGGGAGAAAAAGGGTTCCTTATTCACTTCATGGTTTACAACCATGGTGTCATCACAAAATAAGGTAAACTATAGAGTCAAATTATCCATCATCTTATTAGGTAATCTAATTATACCATGAAAATGGGAGAGGTGAACTCCTAAGAACATTATACTAATCTAATAGCTTCTATTTACCAATCTTCATGCATGAGGCATATCAAGCTCAGTGAAGTCTATACTTGACCCTTCGATAGATGGCCTTGGGATATAGATATGATGAGTTACTTCATGTTTAAGGCAAGGCATGTCTAACCCTAGATGAGCTAAATCCTATTATCACCTAATATCACACAAATCATCTCAACTTTAAAACTCATGTCAGGATGCTATGTTTGTTATCCATGCATGTCCAATCCTCATCATGGATGTATTCCAAACATGCTAGAAAAATGAGAAGGGAAAGGGTCAAAGACAAAAACTACAATTTACCTAGATATGTATGTTCAAGTTAACATGCACTTAGCAGTACTCTATATAGCCTACTAGGAATAAAGAGATCTCAATTAATCTCTAGGAGAGTCAATTCCTTTGTGGTGATACTTAAGCCTTCATAGAGAGGGTAGGGGTAAAAAGGTTTTACTAGATACTAAGTCTCAACATGGCTTGGAGAAATGTTGTGACCAATTTTAGAAGGGATTGAAACCATGATCGAATTTCACTACCTAAAAATAGGTAGACCAACAACTTCCAAGGGTTACCTAACAACCTATTTAAGGAACAATTTGAGGATAACTTGAAATAGTCAAGTTACCATCTGCTTAGGCTCTAATACCATTTTGTAAAGAGTGGTACCTGAGAGGGCAATCCGGTCTTCACTGAATTTGAGAAATATAAACCATCCTATTCCACAAAAATGGTAGAAAGGAGGAATTTGATCATTCAATGGTATATAGATTACAAAGCATAAAGATTTTAAGAAGCAAAAACAAAACTATAAAAAAGTTACATGATGATTCATTTACATTTGTTCCTCACCATAAAATGTGGCATAGCAAAGTAAAAAAGTATACATCTAATAAATGTAATCACATGTTAAACCTATTGTAGAGGGTAGTCCGACCATTCCAAGCTATATTAGGTACAATACCATGTATATGATCATCCTTTTCTTCTAATGTTCCTACACTTGGGTGGATGGGATCATCACCTAGAACATAGGAAACAAGGTACATGTCAGCAAAGGCTGAGTATGTACATATAATAAACACTTTGGGCTTTATATTGGGTTAAAAGTACAAAAAAGATGTTCCTACAAGAACTCGCCTATTCACAATTAGGTAAGTTCAAAAGAACAATAGAAATAGAAACAAGACATATAAAATTTAGATTACAAACATGGAGAATAAAAGTGTCTTTCCATAACAATGATCAACAATCTCAATATAAAAACCATAACTTTTGCATGCATAATAATGTATTTAAATATACCTAAAATAGGTCCATAACACCATAGGATCATGGCCTAAAAGAAATAAGGATGGAAACACACACCCCATGCAAAATACGTGCGCCTTGTATAAATATGGTTGTACATAAGTACCACAATTCTAGATATTTTGGTCAAAAACATAGCATGCATAAATAGAGAGGCAAGACTAGCATTTAGTCAATTTCTCATAAAAAGGCAATAATAATAGGAGGGTCCAAAGACCCAATATCATAGAGTAATTCAACAACCACATGAGCTTATATGAATCCAAATAAGCAAATATGAATGTCCAATAGTTGAATTTCAGTTAGAATCGATATTTTAAGAGATGCCTCATTAAATGATTTAGGTTTAAGTCAAATAATGCCCAAAATAAAATAGAGGATGTACATACATGATTTTCAATACTAATGACTAACTAAATAGATATATTTGGTCCACAAAGTCAAGTCTTTGCCCTAAGAACACATTGGGTATGTTAGTCAAACTCAAGAGAACCTATGTATACATTCCTAGTATTTTTCTTTTTTGTGATAGGTCCCTATTACATAGAGAGGAGTATGGAAGAGGATATAGAGTAGGGAGGGGTGAGCCTCCCCAAACTTGGAGTTTGGTACTTTTTGTGGATTTTTATTTCTTTTTTATGTATAAATGTAAGAAGATGGAAGAAGAATAAGTATGAGGAGGGGTCACATCGACATTCAACTTGATTTGTAATTCAATGAACTGGGTTGTTCTCCTAGTCCCACTATGCTCAAATAGTGTCATGATAAGGGAAAAAATGATGATCCCATGAATTTGTTTCACTAGTCAGTTAGAAGAATGTTGTGTTTGATCCCTCTCCATTCCTTAAATACTTTTTCAAGGAAACATGATGCATGGGTTCCTAGGCCGCAGAGGGTGATTTCTGGCCATTGGTTTGATTCAAAAATTGTTCATGACGTGTTGCTTTGAATAAGGGGAGTTAAGTGATGGTAATATCCATAGGTGCAAATAGAAATTTGAATCTATGTCGGTTAATGATGGCTTTGATTACTCTAGAGAGATAGAAATTGAAAATTTTAAGTTAAATGCAGTGTAGAAACATAATGATGAGATCATAAGATACAGATAGAAATGTGAGGTAGAGAGTAGAATATGTACCACCCACTCTCCACTCCAAAGTTGTTTTCTCTTCCTTGAGAAAACACTAAATCAAAGATGGAGGGGAATAAATGTGTTATTTGGATTACAATATGTGGTTTCTCTCCATAAAAAAAGTCATTCACCTACAACCAAAATTATTAGAACATATATATTTTCATGAGATGCACTAATTAACTAAATGAAAATATGAAGTAAAATGAAAAAAATCTAAAATGAAAGTAGCACTCTAGTTTCCTCATGGAAAGTATCTTTGTTTAATGTTGATGACTCAATGCCTAAAGCTCAGTCATGGTATGTCGTGGAAGGAGTGAGAGGTGTTGGTTGGCCTACATATCACTCATTTTAAAGTATCATTTTAGACAATGGCCATTAACTTAAATTTCACCAGTCTTTTGGCTCCAAATTGTAACAAATCCATTAGAAAAGATGTTTGCAATGATGAATGGACCTGAACATCAGGTCATGAACTTTCTTGGAAAAATGTAGACATGATATTGGTGTTGCAACTTGGTCTCCGACTGACCTATAGATCATTCCTCTTCAGAAGGTCATCATGTCAAATCTTTATGTGTTCCTTATAAGTAAATGCATCCTCGTATGTTGTTAGTCGTAGATCTTCAAATTCTTATGTTGAAGTAACTATTATCTTTTGATGCACAAAGGTTAATGTTGAGTTGTTTGATGGCCCATTGGGACTTTTGTTCAAGATCTACTAGTAGGTGACAAACCTCTCATAAATTAGTCTATAGGTGAAGTGCATGGGGGGGCTGGTAATTAGTTTGATAAGACCATAGTATGTCATTCAACTTGTGATCCCAATCTTGCCTTGTCCTACCTTCAAAAGAATTTCTTTGATTTGACAATTATAAACTTCTTTGACCACTCCTCTAAGGGTGGTATGGAGTAGCCAAATAGTGAGATACACTATATTTGTAAAGGTGTGTTTCAAAACCATGCTCGAGGAAGTGATATCTTCCATTGGAGATGATACCATGGGAAAACCCAAAGCATAGACATATAATGCCATTGAAAAGCTTTATTGGAGTCTCTAGAAATAATGGGTTAGCTTCGTTCCATTTAGAAACATAATCAACAATGACTTGGATGTAGGAGAAGATATACGAGGAGGGAAATGGACCCATGTATTCCAAACCCCAAACACCAAAGATCTCAACTTCTTGCCAAAGATTGAGGGGAATTGCATCCCTTTTAGAAATATTTCAAGATCTTTCACATTGTTTGCTATTCTTGTCAAAGTTATGGACACCCTTAAAGATGAGGGCCATAAGAGCCCACATTAGAGGACCCTAAATGCAGTATTTTTGAAGCTCATGTAGCCCCCATTTGTGCATGAATGACATTCTTCAAGAGTGAGTTGTCTTCCTCTTTAGAGATGCATTGGCATTAGAAATCATATGAACACAACCTAAATGAATAGGACTCATCTCAATAGTATGACGTCTATCTAAAAAGAACTTCTTCTTCTTGTTCTCCTTGCATTCTAAATGAAGGAATCCCATAATAGGTAATTCATAAAATAAGCATGCCACCGAGTAAATGTGGATTATTTTTCAATAGGTGATCATCAGACAAAGTGTCATTGATGGGGATCGTGTATCTATCCTAGATATGCAATCAGCTAAAATGATCAACGACAACATTCTTAGTTCTATTCTTGTCCTTGATTTCTAGATAAAACTCTTTCACACATTAATTTATCTAGCCAATCAGGCCTTTGCATCCTTAGTTGACATTAAATGCTTGATATCAACAGGATCACTACAGACAATCACTTGCAAGCCTATTAGATAGGAGTGAAATTTGTTGAAGGTGTAAAAAATGGCAAGAAGCTCCTTTTTAGTGTTTTCATAGTCCTTTGTGATTCATCCAACATCTTTCTTATATAGTAGATGAAACAATACTTCTTGTAAACACATTTCCCCAAACTACACCCACAACATAGTCATTAGAATCACACATGATATGAAAGGGGAAAGAACAATTTTAGGCATGGAGGAAGAGGTAGATAAGAGCTTCCTTTCATGGTGTTGAAGCTCTTCATATGGTCAGAGTCAAAGATGAATTACACATCCTTCTAGATAAGATTTGTAAGAGTCTTAGAGATGTTACTGAAGTCACAATCGACCACCTTGGTCACCCACATGGTCACGGTCGTGACCCTTCCATGGTTAACCATCCATGGTCACGACACACACACCACCATCACCACTTGGTCGAGACAAGGGATAATCTCAAACCCTGAGTTGAGACATCCTATATGAGGATAGAAATCTCAACCCAAGACCACCTTGGTCTCTACCCCACCATATAGAGGGGGTGTCTCGATCATAAAACCCACCAAACCAACTCTAGGTCGAGACAATACACCATATATACATAGGTCGAGATACTCAACACTAACAGAAACCCTAGTCACCACTAAGTGCGACATTCCTCAACCAAGGATCAAACAAGGCGCCCACTTCTTTCTATTTCCTCTAGATGATGTAAAGAAAGAGAAGAAACACTCTAGAGGTGACAAATTACACAACACCCCCTACTTTGGGTAAATTGCAATTTGTACCAAAACTAGCACATAAAGCACAAACATCATCCAAACAAGCTCAAACTTGAAACTTAAGCTCTCTACAAGCCCAAATTACATCTAAAATTATTAGAGCAAGGTTGAAAGAAACTTACATAAGCTAAAAAATAGGGTTACCATAAAACCTAGGTATGGGATCTTATACATGGCATATAAAATATACTTCATCTGTGTAGCATATCTATCTAGGTTTATTTGATTGTAAACATGTATGATCTATTGAATTGATAAGATCACTTATATATTTACATGTGCATGTTGGTTAGTATCCCTGAGGTCGCCTTGATGTTAGAGTGGATGCAACCTAGACTGTATAACCATGTCTTACATGTTAGGCTAGAGTGGTTGTATGTTGGTCTTTTGAGTGGAAAAATGTCCCCTTGGTACCTTAGAGTGTTGACACATCATCCCTTGCCTTATCTGATCTCTCATATTCCACCTATATAACCCCTTATCTCTCCATGTTTGTAACCCTTTCGACCCTCCATCTTCTTCCTTCTCTTTTTCTTGTTCTTGGAGATTGGTGGATCAAGGAGATCTGACCTTGGAGCTTGGTGACCGAACTCTTCTTGTATGTGATTCTTGTGGTGACCATAGCCCATCTTCAACCCTTGGTAAGTGTTTATCTTCCTTGATGGTGTTTCTTTTGATGTTATACCTCCATATTCCTCTCTTTTCTCATCCCTATGCCATGGTTCCTCCATGTATAGAGTAGCAGCTAGAGCACTAGCTAGAGTTGTCCATGTACACTCAGGTCTTGGGGGTGTTTTTGATGTGTTTTATAGTTATGTTATCGTCACGAGGAACATGTGCCTTTTGCTATATAGTTATGGCATATGTACATGCCTATATATGTGGAATAGGTTCTCCATGTGACAATTGTTAACAACAAAGTTGGAAACCATGATGTAAACACATTATGATATGTGCTATGTGATGCAAATGTCTAGTTGTGGAATTATATGTGAAAGTTTTCAGCCTATGGTGCTTTTATGATATCAATTTTCATTTTCAGTGTTTTCTGGTAAACCGTTTGTTTTGTTTTGTTTCCATGTTTAGTTTGGAGTTATCTCATTAGTTTGTGGCACAGGATGTCACAATTTGGTTGGTGTCAGAGCTTTAGGTTCATTGAGTCTATAGGGATCTTAGACTAGGGTTTGTATCTATTCTAGTGTCCTCTAGTCTATCTTATAGCAACTTCTACTTATGCAGAAGGAGAAGAAAAGCTAAAAGATAGATGGAGAACATGAAGAACATGTTGAGAGTGGTGTTGCTACACCAAGAGGAGGTACAAGGATACATATTGATGAGGAGTGGGCTCTTGAGACGCCCTAGTTAGACCCTATAGTGGTGGTCAATTTTGTCTTTCAGACCTTGTTTGGGTAGTTCAGGGCGAGGATCAGCAAGTATGAGGCAAAGTTTATGGAGTTGTTGAGGTTTTTCCCTCGCATGACCTCTACATATCAAGAGGAAATCAGACATTTTGAGAAGGGGTTAAGTGTGGAGTTGATGATGTGGCAGTAGCCTTAGAGAATTGAGAGTGTTTTGCCATGTTTGTGGATCTAGATCGAAGGATAGAGAGACTTGTGGTTGAGAAGTGTGAGGAATGTATGAAGAAGAGACCTGCACCATACCAAGAATAGACATTAGGAGGCCTTAAGAATCCTTGGTTTTCTACACCGCTAACTCAATAGTGCTCACTAAGTAAGGGTAGAAGCCACATCTTTCCACCTACTGGTGCCCTTAACACTACATCCACATCAGTGATAGGGCCGTCTAGGCCATAGTACAAGACCAAGACCTGCTACAATTGTGGGTAGGTGGGACATCTGAGGTGGGCATGTCCATTGAAAGATGATAAGGTGAATCAAGAGACAAGGCAGAGCCATTAGGGCTCATAGAGACAATAGTTTAGTAGTGGTGGAGGACAAGAACATGGACAAGTGTTGTAGGCACGTTCCTTTAGATAGGGGATGACTAGACTTTTATGCCTTGAGTCAGTTACAAGGAGAATTCAACCCATAAGATAAGACAGGTTAGATGAAGTCTTTTCATCCTGATATGCCTACTTTTGCTTTTATGTCTATTTTGATTTACCCTGATAGGGATTGAGGTAGAGATGTAGAGGTGATACTCGTCTCTTTTCACTTTGGATTTTGGGGGTGAAATCCTTGTTAGGGGTTTATGGCTTATAAGACTCCTAACTTAGATTTTGTGATAACCCTATATGTTTGGATTAAGTAAATTTCTTACACTTTGCTCTAATATTTTGAGATGTAATTAGGGCTTGTGCTTAAGTTTTAAGTTTGAGCTTGTTTGGATGATGTTTGTGCTTTATGTTCTAGTTTTGGTGCCTATTGTAATTTACCCAAAGTAGGGGTTTGATGTGCAATTTGTCACATCTAGAGTGTTCTTCTATTTGTTGACATCATCTAGAGGAGATAGAAAGAAGTGGGTGCCTTGTTTGATCCTTGTTTGAGGATTGTCACCCTTAGTGGTGATTAGGGTTTCTATGAGTGTTGAGTGTCTCGGCCTATGTACAAATGGTGTGTTGTCTTGACCTAGGTGGTGACCTAGAGTGGGTTTAGTGGATGTCATGGTCGATACACCCCCTCTAGATGGTGGGGCATGACTAAGGTGGTCTTGGGTCAAGATGGTTTCCCTCTTAATTTTTTATAGGATGTCTCGACTCAGGGTTTGAGATGATCCCTTGTCTCGACCAAGTGGTGATGGTGGTGTGCGTGTCGTGGCCATGGATGGTGCACCATGGGAGGGTCACGACCACGGCCATGTGGGTGACCAAGATGGTCAAGACCCAACCTAGAGTGTATCACCATGTCTTTTATGTTAGGCTAGAGTTGTTCCATGTTGGTCTTTTGAGTGGACAAGTGTCCCCTTGGTACCTTGGAGTGTTGGGGCATCATCCCTTGCCTTCTCTCTCATCTTCCACCTATATAACCCCTTATCTCTTAATGTTTGTAACCCTTTCGGCCCTACATCTTCTTCATTTTCTTTTTCTTGTTCTTGTATCTTGGTGGATCAAGGAGATCTAACCTTGAATCTTGGTGACTGAACTCTTCTTGCATGTGATGCTTGTGGTGACCAAAGCCCATCTTCAACCCTTAGTAACTATTTATCTTCCTTGATGGCATTTCTTTTGATCTTCTACCTCCATCTTCCTCTCTTTTCTCTGCCCTAGACCATGGTTCCTCCATGGTGTTCGTTTTGGGAGAGAAACTCATCATCACAAGGGTCATAGGCCATGCTTTGACGAGGTAGACCCAAGTGTGAGGAGGGTTTCTTCTCTCTTTATCCCTTTCTCTTTTGGATCGTCCTAGAGCTTTTTGGCTCTCTTTTTTTGGATGATCTTTGACCTTGGTGTGTTCTCCTTCATGAGGTGATATCATGGTTAAGAGTGTAGCTTTTGGTGGAGCTTCTTCAACCCTTGAATTGTGTTCTTGGAGCTCTTGATCTTGGAGCTTGGAATCCTTGTTGGTGATCTTCTTAAGGCGGGTTATATAACACTTCACCTACTCTATTATTTCACACTTTTATGCATGTTTTCTATTGTCTTCTATATATAAAATTCTCCCTTATATGCTAGTAGATAATGACAATCTCTAGAACTTGTTTGGTGGAGATATCTTGCTTGGTTTGGTATAAATATGAATCCCTAATTACATGCACCTATTTTTGTGGTTGATATGTTATGGAGATTCTTCCCTATATTTTGACCTTTGTCTTGCTCTCATGCATGGTGTTCATGTAACTAGATGTTGAAGAAAGGTTAGGTTCTATTTTGGATACCTTGATCATGGTTTTCTCTCCCTTAGATGAGATCCTTTCTTGGTGGTTTCATTATCTCTGGCCTATGGTCTTTGATGATTGTTTGCCTGGGTTTTTCCTTCTTGATGATTATGGTTTTCCCCTTAGTTTTGTTCCTATTTTGAGACCAAGTTATCATTCCTGAGGATGGTCGAGACACCCATCTCCTTATCTTGTCTGTGACATGCCCTTGAGAGAGATGTCATGACCAGGTGGTCTTGGGTCGTGACATGTTGCTAGGCTGGAGGTTGAGACAGACATGAGGTCGAGACACCCTAGATGTCACGGTTGCGACATGGTCTAGGTGGTATGTTCATGACCTAGTGGTTTGTTAATGGTTGAGACATATGATGATGATAGTGTTTGATAGGTATGTTTGGATACATAATGATTACTCTTAATGAGTAATGTGTAAGCTATATATATGTTGTTTGGAGTGATATCAAATCAACTCTAATGATGTTCCTTAACCCTAATATACTCCAAGATGATGGGAGGTGGTGAATCTAGGGTTGATGGTTGAACCTAGCTTTGTAAACCCTAATCCACTAAGAAGGAACCCTAACCCAAATAATGTGCAATGATCATGCTTATTTCTCTTACATGGAATGGCTATGGTGTGTGATGTTATCTATCTTGTTTATGAACTTCTAACCATGCAAGTATTATGAGCTTGATAACCATAGTTAGTGTATGCTATGGTGACTATGATGTGAAACTGGTTGAATGCACCTTCATGAGGCATGTCAAAGCACTTGTGATACAAGAATGATGTGAATGGGTGCTATGCCTTGGAAGTGGCTTGTTGCCTATTATGAGATGACATTTCCTAATGATGAGTTGAGGAATTGATATATCATAGTGATGTGACATTGGTGAAAGCATTGTGTGGTTATGTGATAGTAATGATGGCCTTGTGAATAACAGTGCTATAATTCTATATGATGATGTGACAAGTTCACACATTATATGATTTATATTTTCTGAAGTTGTAGTATACCCTGATTCTTGTACAATTGTTATGGCTTTATACATTATAACTTGATTGATGCTAAAATACACTTAGTATAACCAATCAAGTGGAACCTTAATCATGTAGTTTCCCTGTGTCATAGATCCATCTTCAGCATTAGTACTTGCTAGATCGTGAAACATGTTTTTCCTTAGTGGAAGTTTAGAGTCATATATTGTTGAGTATATGCCTAAACAAGATTGGATGTGGGCCATACCCTGGCATGAGTGTAGTTGTGGGCCGTAGCTCAGTGACATGATGCTTATGAGGTTTCATAGGATTGTATGCGGGACATACCCTAGCATGAGTGTGACTACGAGCCGTAGCTCATTTTGTACTAGCTCCATGACCTGTACCAAGGTGGGCTAGGATATTTCATAGTTTGACTATATGTCATTGGTTGCAGTTGAATGGTATGTCTCTGCTAGGTACTCATGTACTGACCATGAGGTTTGGTGAGGTCATGGATTCCGACTCTTCCACTAACCTTGTATGGCACTGATTGCTACTTAGAAGTGGTATGTTGGATTTGAGTGGTATGACTCAAATCCTCAGGGCATAATAAAATATGTAATTAGCCATGTAGCATAGTTGCTTAGGATAAAATACAAAAAGATTTGTTGAATTCTTGCCTTACTTTTGTAGGGATTGATTGGTAAGAAATATGCATGTTCTTCATATTCCTTTTATGATGATACAATGTTCTATAATCTAGTTGTAGTTGCTTATATTGTTTAGTGTTGTTTATCTACTTTAGACATATCATTTAGCTAAATCTATTTAACATGTTAACAAGTTTACTTCTTGTTCACCTTTGCTATATGCATGTGTATGTAATAGACGTTGGCAAAGTGTTATATCTCTCACTGGGATGTTTGGTCTCACCCCGTGGGTTTCTACATCTTTTAGGCACCCATGCACGATGAGGTGGTGATCATGCAGCTGAGGAAGAGTAGTAGCCAGAACAATAGTGAGATGGTTGGAAGTGCTGCTAGTATTTTGGTGTAGAGTCCTAGAACCATCTTTGTACACTCAGGTTTTGAGGGTGCTTTTGATTTTTTTTGTAGTTATGTTATCGTCGCGAGGTTTTTTGGCATGTGTGCCTTTTGCTGTATAGTTATGGTAGATGTACATGTTTATATATGTGGAACATGTTCTCCATGTGACAGTTGTTGACAGGAAAGTTGGCCATGATGTAAAAACCTTATGATATGTGCTTTGTGATCCAAATTTCTGGTTATGGACTTATATGTGAAAGTTTTCAGCCTATGGTGCTTTTATGATATCAATTTTAATTTTCAATGTTTTCTGGTAATCGGCTTGTTCAGTTTTATTTCCATGTTTAGTTTGGATTTATCTTTCTAGTTTGTGGTGTGGGGCATCATACCCTGGTCTAATTGAGGCATACCACTAAATATGCTAGCTAGATGCTCGTAAGCCATCCTAGCCATATGTATAAGATCTAAGGATATTTGGATTACCTAGATCTCTCTTCAAAACATTGGGTTGGGGTAAGGTAAGATAAATCTAGGGAGCCCATTGGTTGGTCTACTATCTATATATTCTTAAAATAAGTACAATCAAACTTAGACCCTGCTTGGGTACATAGGTCACAGTTTGAAACACATGGTAATAGCCCTTAATACCATTTTCCATATCTGCATCTCGTTACTCATATATTTCCATTGGACCGTCAGCCTTTGTCAAGTCCTGAGTGTTATTTAAAGATGATAGGTTATAATGACCCTAAGAATCCCCATATATTCACTAATATATGGCTATGAGCATATACTCACAACTCCATGTTTCTACAAGATTTACTCATTTCACTACTCCCCCTAATGACCCAAGAGAATAGATCTACTTAGGTCTCTATAACTTATATTTTTATTTAATACTTAGATTTGTTCCCTATGACTATGTCAACCAAGGTATAAGATGAACTAGCATAAATAAGAAAGTAGTTATGCAACAATAAGTTCAGAAGATATAAAACATTTAACCATTAAGATGTAATTTCTCAAGGAGAGGCACATATACTATGCCTCTTATCTCATAGAGGCATTCTACATTACTTGACCCACCAAGATAATCAAGATAATAGGTTCCACAAAAACCATCCGTTGCAATGCCATTATGTACTCACAGTCAAATAGGAAGAAGCATATTTGTGACCCTCCTTTTCCTTTGAAGGAGCCATTTCTAAAAGTTCCATTCGCATAACCATAGAGAAATAACTACAAGAATGAACTTAGGGCGTGCATTAGGAAAGAACGTCTAGGAATCAACATCTTACATGCTTATATATCATATTACATCACAAAGCACAAATCTATAACTCTTATGGTCATTAGAGGTTGTATCTACACTGAGAAATAATGGTTAACCATCTTTTTAATGTATAAAAAGGGTGCTCGCGACATGTGTCCTGACATGCATGCATAAACTAATTATTTTAGGATCAAATAAAGTTAATAATGTCTACCATATATAACAAATATAATAAAAAATCTCAAGATGCAAGCATACAATAACTAATAAATATGTCAAAGGTTATATCACTCACCAAAAAGATGTAGAAATGAGTCTGCACACCAGAAACAATTAAAGTTCTAAACTCTATGATAAACTCCAACACCAAAGGTAATCTCTTAAAGATTTGTATCCTTCACACAAACATGCTCTACTACTATTGACTCACAACTAGAAAGCAAATGAGTAAGGAAGCATGAGGTAGAATAAGGTGTAAGACTCTACAACCAAACCCTAAGAAAAACCACCTAGAAAATGCCCAAGAAGAGCAACAAACCAAAATATCATAGAAGGATCTAAAGATCGAGGTTTTACTTACATAAATCCAACCTCAAAAGCTACCTGATGGCTCTCCATGCATTAGTAAAGAAGAGAACAAAGGTAGATGGCGTTACAAGTGAATACTGATGAAAGTTGGAATCTCATCGATTTTCGTCAACTGATGGCATCTTGCTCTACAACCATCCCTTGAGGTTCAAATTGCATGAGTGAGGTGAGAAGGGAAGACAAGGGGTGGTATATATAGCCCTAGAGGGGAGAGAAAAGGGGTCAAACTATCATGTTGTCAGTTACATCATTGTACCTTCACCAACTAGACTTCTCATCAATAAATGGACCCCAACACTAGTTACACACAACTAGAAACTACATTGGTAGATGTGAGCAGAAAACTCTTTGGTTCAAGCCCTTCAAAAAACCAATAGTAGTCATGTATCATATTTGCCATCGGTAGAATGTTCCTAAAAAGTCACCAATATGCAGTCACATTTCCCATTGATAATCAATCGTCATGAACCCACCACATAGCCAGCTAGCTGCTTTGTCGATAGACAATTGACAAAAACATGGAAGGTCACACAGTCAACCACTTTTTTAGATATTCTATCGTTGGGAAGGATAGACATCCTTGGTCTTCAATCAAAGAAAAATTAGATGCACACAAACCAACGAAAAGATAGAAAAGCTTCGTCATCCCTCAATCGAAAAAAGGACATGAACCCCTCCATAAGTCCTCTACTGATGGAACAACATTCCAATCCCATCGACTCTCAACTGAGGAAAGGAAAGCAAATCTATGTTAGATTAGCTAAGACATCGACCAAGTAAGAAAAATAGGAAGAAAAATAAACAACCAAAATGCTTTGTACAAATGATAAGCAAACCCCCAACCAAGGGTAATTTTTACATGAGACCTAAAGCAAGGTGCAACCAAAATGGTGCCCCAAACGCACATAGATGGTGACCAAGATAAAAAAAAAAAAGGATTAAGGGGTTAAGATAGGTCAGGGACCTTACACACTTATGGCAATTGTTACATTTTTTATAGGTACTTTGACACTTATTGATGTAAGGGAGAGAACAAGGATGATCATAGGGAATCCTTGTAATGACCCTCAAATTTTAAAATTTGAAATGAAAAGGCTTACATATTAGTCCCAAAAAAATTTCCATATTTAATAAAGGTGAAACCCTAAGTTGAATGAATTTGTCTTACATTTTTTTCATTATATCTGAGACCATGGTTATTTAGTATGCCCAAAGTGAATTAATACAACACCAAGATATCATGTGAACCTTGAAATGAATCATATACATAATGTATCAACACTTATTCACATCAGTGTCAATTAATACACAAAAAATAACCCTAGTTATGCAATGGTGACTAATTAGGGTTGAATGATGTATTGGACCCACATACATGTATAATGTATCCCACTATTTAGTATATGAGTAGAATAATAGAACACTAAAGATTCCATCAAATTTTGGTGAGACAATTATTTTTTAGTGATTATTAATGTTTTAATTACCTTAAGTAATTAATAATGTAAAACACATGTTTCCCTGACTCATATGTAAAATATAATTGGATATTGGATTTCATATGGTTGAATTATTAAACCCACCGAATTTCGTTAGATTTGGATAATCCTAAATGCTCCAAAAGATATTAGGAATAAATAAGGAAATAATGATAATATTTGACCTAATAGTTTAATAATATACAAGATTATCCTAGTTTTACTAAAGGTCTAGATAATGATGTGTCACATGCTACTTCAGATAACCAGGCTCATTGAGAGCAATTAGATAGAAATTGTAAGGCAGGGGCTTCGTCCCCTACCTTGTATAGGAGTCTGCGCAAAGGAGGGAACAACTCCCAGACTCCTCACCCCTGAATAACTCCCCTTACTATCAAGGTCTTTGAGTAATTCCCACATCAATAGATTTGGGAGACAATCCTGAATCCAGGGAACCCTAACACCACTCCTATATCTAGCCTAGGAGATAACCCCAAATTTGCCTCCTTCTCCAGTTTAAATAGCTACCACCTCACACCTGACCTACCTCATCGTGCCACCCCGAGACATGCAAAAAGTATCTTCAATATCCAGGAGAATCTTCTCCACCTTCAATTGAGGTGGATATTAGTGGAAGAACTACCACAAACTCAATCGTCTACCCTGAGGACATCAAGTTCAAGTTGGCAATCCCAGTCATCCCAGTCCAATTCCACTCTGGGTACGTTTCCACATAATCCGCTAGTGGTTTCACTTATACATGTATCCTATGCTTTTCACCCTATGATCCACCCTTGAAGTCAGGTTCATGTCAGCGGACCTTAAGTTCTGGCCATGCTTCTCGGCCATGCTTAGGCTACAGAAATCCATCCAAAACTTTGATTATGCCAATTAGAACTTACTATGTTCTTGGTTCTTACGGTTTCATTCTGTATCGTCGAATCAGGTTCTCAAGCTTCATTTCTCTGTTTCCTAAACACCATCGTGGTTCTTACAATTTTTGAGTCTACAGATAGTGTTGTGGCATCGTTGACTTCAGTTTCCCTCACTAACTCGTTGGTTGCACCGTCTCACAATAGTTCCTCTCTTCTCATGATTTTGGTTCTGCTTCTGTTGATCGGCCATGGCGGGAGCCTTTTCTTGAGCTCTTGACCACCATTTGACCTCTTAAATAGGTCACTGAGATTGGAATCTCACAAGGATCCTAATGCAACATTTTTCCAGTCCTTGCTTTCACTGAATCGAATGTTTGGGGTCACAATTTCTCACCGATTTGGGTTATTAGTTTAACTAACGATGGGGATGATCATACTAGGTGTCGATTTCCCTGTTCTACCCTTGGATCAACTCGCATGAGTGTCACACACATATGGGCATTTTTGTCTTTTACTTTTGACCTTTCATTTACGACCACACTTTAGTTCCGAGTGAACCGAGCCATGTGGCCAGTAACCATTAGGCCACCTCAGCGAGGTGGTACCAACTGTATTTTTGGTCAGGATTACACAAATGGAATTATTGAACATTCTGATTGGTCAATTTTAACCTGATCTTTAATAAATCATAGAAAATAACTAAAGATCAAATGAGGATCATCCATATATGGTTTTTGATTAGTTTTTTGAGACCTGTAAAATGGTCAAGGATTTAGATCCAGATTCTCAACCTATTTTCCATGATTCATTGAAACCCTAAAACCCTAGGCTTAACCATGATAATTAATATACTTACATGTTGGACATGATAACTAGGACTGATCATGACTCAATCTACTATTAGTTTACCTCCTCAATCTCAATTGAGTGGATCATGCACACTGAGTATAATTCTAGGGTTCTGGGTTTCATTAGTCACTCATGTATTTATTATTACTCAATTAAAGTGCAATTATGTGACTACTCAGTTATGCTCATGAAAATCATGCACATGCTATCAATTTATGTTTCTTATTGATTTAATGATTCTACTTTCATTTGAAATACTATGAAGCACTGCCATGCTCATTAATCAAGATATTATGAAAATCATGTCTAAGTATAAGAAACCATGTAAGGTTAATATAGTTCTTTCAATCATATTATGTGAACCTTAATCGGCCTTATGTGAGCCTTAAGTGGACTTATGAGCTCTGTGGGAGCATTATGTGAGCCTTAATCGGCCTTATATGAGCCATAAGTGGTCTTATGAGCTCTGTGGAAGAATTATGTGAGCCTTAATTGGCCTTATGAGCATTGTGGGTGCATTAAGAGAGAGAGATTATATTAACTCAAATTCAATTGCACACCATTATTGTATCATATCAATTTATTAAATTTCAAGTAATCATGTTCACCATGTTAAGTTACGAAGTTTTGCAAGCTATCTCATGTCATTTCAATTATATGTTACTTTTCCTATTATAACTACTCAGTGCCACTCACATAGTTTTACGTTGCCTTGCATGGGCTGGGGACAAGATGTCCATAGACGAGGAGAAAAAGAAGAAGTAGATCTCAAGGACATCACCTCAACCTTAAGGACAGATCCTACCTGGTGGGGTGCCATTCTAGTTAGTTATATTTTATTAATAGTCTTTCATGTGGAAGTTACTAGTTTAAAACTCTCTTTATGTTGGAATTAGAGTCCCATCGTTATGGCATGTAACCATGTACGTTGTGGTTCTTTTTATTCTATGAAATTTGCTTGGTTAATGATATCATTTTGCAATTGTCATGGTCTCAATTATGTGAAAATGATTCCTCTATGCTTGTGTTAGTTTTAGAAAGGAGGTCATGACATTCCTCAACCATAAAGGATCTAAAAGTGAGCCCTAAAGATACCCCAACCTACCCCCAAGTGTGCAAAGAACATACAAAAGCAAGAAGCACCAAGATGGACATTTAGAAGATCAAAGTGTATCCCATGCCCCCGATAATAATCAAGCTACAACAACATCAACATCAACAACACAAGAGCAAATCAAGAATCAAGACCCCTAAAAACCCCACCAAGTTCTTCCACGAAACCCTACTGCTTCCTACTGTCTATTTCCTAAACTACGCCAACTTAATCCTAGCCACAATATCCCTCTTCCAAGAAGCAAATATTACCTCTTGTTACTAACTCTTATACGTCCCATTGTCTACCTACCCTATCCCCACTCAATTCCACCTCCAACCACTCCAAAACCATAACTTTTTAGGGTTTTGGCCATTCTTACTCCATTTCCTACACTTTTGGACCTTAAAGGAGGATGGTGCTTGGATATCCAATGCTATAGGTAAATAAGGAGAAGTCTTCATTGAGATATATGTAATTTTACTTCTCTTCTCCTTACTCTTTTATTATTTCTGTAACTGTAGTTGAGCTCCTTTGTGGGCTGTTTGGGGGTAATAATGTGCAACTATGATACCATCTTGGGAAATTTATGTACATGTAACTCCTATTTTACTGCCTAATTCTATTTCATTACTTTCTCTCCTTCCCTGCCTCTTTCTATGGTTATTTGAGCTATGAAACCACCTAAGGAATAGGCAAAATGGGTGATTTCAGGGTTTTTTTGGTGGAGTAACTCCTAGTTCTCAAGTGAAACCGTAGCTAGTTTTCCCTCTTCCATTTGTCTCTCCATTACCTTAGTCCTAGGTGAGATATCGAAGTGACTAGGTGTTCTCTTCCATATACACTTCATTAAATGGCTTTCTTCGTGTTTAGATGAAGCCAGTGGGAGGTTAAACACCCTTCCTATATACTATGCACCAACCCTTGCCCCTAAATATATAAGTTAATCTAGAAACCTAGACTTTGATAATCTAGACCTATGCCTACCTATTCCTTAGTCAATAGAGCCTGGTAAGGGTAGATGGTGGATGATAGGGAGTAGTCCCCCTATACACTATTGTGCCATCCACGACCAAGTAATTGAATATGATGCATGCTCTAAATTGATCCTTGATGTTCGATTTAGTAGCTACTCGTTGGATGTTTGTGCGTGAATAGGACCCTCCATGTGGTTAATTGTTACATATTCCCAGAAACATCCCACTACCCCATCTACTTGCTTAAGCCCTAGTTTTCTCTTGCTAGTTATTTTACTTTGTTTAGTTAGCTTGATTGCATTGTTCATTCAAATTAATTCTTGATAGAGTAATTAGTAATTGCTTTGATGTTTTTGATAGGTTTTTTTAGTTCATTGCTTAGTGTATTTCTTGTTTTTCTTCTTAGTGTAATTTCTAGATTAACTTATAATTGCTCTTCTAGTTTGTTTGGTTAGCATTGATTGAGCAGGGTTGATTAGGTTTCATTCTTATTTCCTTCCTTTTTTTCTTGTTCACATTAGTGTAATCAAAACCCCATGTAAACCCTAAAAGGTCTAACTCTCAACTCTAGAAACCTAAAAAAGCAATCTATATCTAAGTGTTTCTCCCATTCTCTGTAGATTTGACCATTTACTTGCCAATTCTTCCTATAGTACATCCTGAGCCTATGTACTTGTGGATTATTGTTTTGTGTGAGGGTGTGCATTCATTTCATGTTAAATCATTTTAATCATGGTGTGCCTAAGGTGCATAAAACTTTCTAGTGCTATTGTTGGGGAGTGGCTTGCAGGACCTAGCTAGTTGTTTCTTTTTTACTTTTCCAGCTAACCACCATCCTTGTTATTATTTATTCTTTATTTCACCTTTGCAATTATGATTCCTAAATTGCTTCTATTTTCTTGGTTGTGCCTTGTGCAAGTGACATTCCATGTTCAGATGTTGATCCTTGTCTATTGATTCTTTGTTTGAGGACCCAGAGATAGGGAGAAAAAGGCAAAGGAACCAACACATCATTCAATTAAAAGAACAAGAAATGGTGAATCATGATGGAGAAGAAATGTGCCATGGAGACCACCCATTCAACCCACACCAAAGCTCCTTCATGATTATTTCACACTGGAAAACTACATGTCTTCAATTGCGATATGAGTTAACCAAATTTTGGGGTAGGTGTTCTCTATTCCGCTAGCCCTTGTCAAAATTATTTCAAACTTCTATGATTTAGAGAATGAGAATCCATATAAGCATATTGACACCTTTCAGACTTGCTCTACCTTGCACACTCCCTTCTCAATTGAAAACTTCATACACCTTATACTCTTTATATTCTTATTAAAGGATAAGGCCAAAGAACATTATACTACAAAAGATCGAGGTAATGACACATGAAGCTGCAAAAATGAATTCTTAAAAGGTTCCATCCAATAGAAAATCTTACTCAAATGAGAAGGAATATAACATGCTTTAGTCAAATGGGCCATGAACAATTTCATGAGATCTAGGAAAGGTTACAAAAGCTTGTAAGGGATTGTCCTCATTATGAGGTACCATTGTGGTAACTAGTACACTCGTTCTACTCCAGATTGTATCAAATGGGAAAAATGTTAGTAGAATCATGTTGTGGTGGTATCTTCATGGAAAAACCTCTCGAAGAGTCATTGCCTCTCTTTGAACACTTGCTAGAAAATTCAAGACATTGGGCCTCAAGTTCTACAAGTGATTATGATAGGATCAACGATGCTTGTAAATCTACTCCACCACCTTCGTCTTCAAGTGTAGACAACCCACAAATGATGAATATTCTAGTAGATAGGATGAGTTTGATGAAGAGGTAAGTTGGAAGCACCTCAAACCACTTTGTGTTATATAATAGTTCTATTAAGGAGGAGGCCAAATCTATGCAATCTTATTGGAACTAAAATAACCATGGTCCTATGTCCAATTCTTTTACATCTATGTGGATGAATCATCCAAACTTTTTTTGGAAACAACAACGGGATGATGTGGATGTGAAGCAAAGGACAAATAAAGGACAAAGATATAGTTGAAGACTTGAGAGTGAATTTCTTTGGATATTGATAAGTATTTATGTGGTTAAAAAAGATGTGTCCACTCATGGACAAAACATAGCTAGATCAGCTAGCCTTGACACTTGCATTCCAATAGGAGGGAGGCTTCCTTCCCAAACTTTGGTGAACCCAAACAAATGCAAATAGACAACTATTAGCCTCCTAAGGCTCCTAAGGTCCACAACATATGCAAGTGCAACATGTCCAAAAATATCAAGGTTCCCCTAACCCATATGCTCCACCACAACAATAACCCTAATTCAATTTTTAATTCCCTCCTCCACCACAAGAACTACCACAACAACCGTAAATCCCTCCACTACCACCTCAACAACATCAAACACCACAACAACCATACATCGTCCAATACCCACCCCATCACCACCAACACCTAAGACCACCACCACCACCACACACACACATTAGAACATCCCCTCTTCCCCATGAAAAAGTGAATGTGGTGACTGTTTTGGGGAGTGGCAAGGTTCTTGAGCAGACTAGAAGGGGTGAGAAGCAAGTTGACCAAGGTCATGTTGATTTCCATTGCCTAAAAGGTTTTATGATGATTGGATGAGTACCACAAATTTGGATGTCCACCTTCTTTTTTGATACCGAGTGCACCACCTTCTATTGATAGTGTAATAGCAAGTGTCTCGCCCACAACTCTAGTTGGGAGTGAAATAATTCCATACATTCTACTTGCGATACCACAAGTTATACCTCAACACCAAGGGTTCCTATCATGATAGTCTAAAATCCTCCTAGAGATTCAAATGAAGAAAAAATAGATGAGCCTCCATTCCTGAATGATTTGGAAGATCCATCCCTCAAAAAGAGGTAGAAGTACAATTGAGACATCCTTGAGATCTTCAAGAAAGTGAAGGTCAACATTAAATTACTTTATTCCATCAAGCAAATTCTAGTTTATGCATAATTCTTTAAGGATGCTTACACTTTATGATGTTCTTGTGATGCTTGACATAGAGATAGTAGCAATGTTTCCACATACTTCATTGTGGTAGTTACAGAGCTAGAGGACCAAATATTCTCATCATCTTGGGAAGGCCCTTCTTGGATACATCCAGTGATGATATCCATGTGCATAATGACACAATGACGATCACCTTCATGAACTTGAGTTGACCTTTAACATCTTTAAGACGTCATCATGCCAAGATGATAAGAAAAATAAAGAAAGAATTAAGGAAGAAAGCTATCACAGCCCTAATGACCCTAGGGTTGTAGAGAAACTATTAAATGCCAATGAGAAGGCATTGTACTTGAAGGATGTCACTTTGAGTTTCGTAACATATGAATAAGAACAACAATTGGCCCAACCAATGGCACAAAATTTAGAGCTTTTGGAAGGCAACCCACCTACGTATGAGATTTGTTCACTCAAATCCCATTTTGATTATAGTTTTGTTTTGATATTTTCCAACAAATACACATACACACCATATTTAATAGTTTCACTATTTGTGGTTCATTTTAGAATATGATTATACATAAGGAGGGTGTATATAAGATGCACAAGTTAATAATATGAGGAGGAGAAGCCCCTGAAATTCAGGGAATAAGAAACTGGCCAAAATAGAACAGTTCTTCTGTCACCAGAACGGCCATGTTTAATTGGCCACTTTACCTAGTTCTGTATGATTGCATGTATAAGAATATGAGAATAGTTGTTCTATCTTGGAACATCCATGCCAAACCTCACTTTATCACACTAAGTACAAGAAGATATTTGAGCTTCATTGAACATATCCCTACCATTCCAAACCCAGTTCCATGTTGAGGACAACTTGATTTTAAAACTTAGGGTGATATGGTGATAAGTGCTTGTTACTTTGTCCTTCTAGACTAATTTATTATATGATCAAATAGTTTGACTAACCATAATACCTCTCTAGGTATAGCTTCTTGTTACCCCTTACACACTTGCATGCAATTTACCTTTTTTCTTTGCATTTTTTCTCTCTCAAAACTTATGATTTTTTCCGTGCCACTCATCCACTTGGCATTGCATGTAGGTTTAACAATCTCTTGTGTGTGATCATTTAAAGTTTGCTTTCATGTTGTTTCTTGCTTTATAGATTATATATTGTTGAGAATAGGGGAACTTGACAACATTTTGTTAAATTTTCCCTAACATTAAACACTTTGTTCCAAAAGCTTGTTCTAGGTTAACCTCCAGTGTGCTTAATTGAGAAACTTGAATCAAATGACCAATTACAATTTCACTCCCTTTAGAGTTTGATTGGTTGCTAAATTATTTCAAATTTTGAATATATACACATTTTCCACTTCTCTTACAAAATTTTGGACTGGGGATTAAATGCAATTGAGGCAAGCCATAGATGTTCATAGTTTCTTAATCATTGTAAAAGAATGTTGTTTAGTACAATTTTTCATTCATCATGGTTTTGGTATTTGCATGTGAAATATGATTGGAATAGCTTGCATGAAAAAGACCTTATTTGAAGATCCACATCATGTGACCCATCTCTTGATTCACCTTCTTTCATCACCTCATATCCCTCTGCCTCATGAAATGATTCTAAAAAAAATACAAAAAGAGTAATCCTTGGCTACCCTTCAAAAGTTTGAGTGGCCAAAACTTCCTCACCTATGCTTTACCCCTACCATCATATGCCCTAGCTATGCCAAAAGCAAAGAAAATAAAAAATACAAAAATAAAATAAAAATGTTATTATGTAATATTATATAACAAAAGAAAATAAGAGTGATTCTATCTAATAGAACTCCAATATCCTTCCATAACTCCCTTCTTCCAATTGCACACTCATCAGTCTAGGAAACATCAAACTAACTCACCTTGACCTTATACATAACTGTGTGGATCATGTAGAGTGTATTGCCATATAAGGTTGAATGCATGAAATGAAACATCATCCCTAACTAATGTAAAAAATTCCAATGATGAAACGGTCTATCAGGATCCTTGTGAATACCATATCATTTGCATAATTCTTAGTGTTATATATGGAAAGTATTGCTCTATATGGAAAATGTTTAAAATTTGTGCTTTTCTTGCATTTGGTATGTGCCAGGAGGGAGAACAGAAGTGAATCACATATATGAATTCACGCTTGAACTTATTCAGCCAACAATCATGTACTTGAGGACACATATTTTAAGCTTGAGGTGGTGATGGATCTATGGTTTTGGTTTCCATCTTATGCTAGTCATTATTGATATGTATAATGCATGCTATTTCCCCATAAATATCATTTATTTCAAAATGCACTCATGACTGTTCTTGCATGTTTTTGTAGGTAGTTTGGAACTAAGTCATGGAAGGGAGATAGGAAGGATGAACATAGCATTTACCTGACCATGGAGGAGCCCAAAGTGAGCCCTAAAGCTACCCAAATCTACCCTTAATCAGCAAAGAACAATTTGAAGCAAGAAGCATCGAGATGGACATATAGAAGATCAAAGTGCATCCCGAAGAATGATCAAGCTACACAAACAACAATAAGACAAGAAAAAATCAAGCACAAAGATCCCTCAAAACCCCTCCATTTTTTAAGTATACCACACACATTCCATGGAAAGATCATTCTATGCCTATAACGCTCGTGCCAAAATAGCCAAAATCTACATTCAATTGCCCTCTCACCATAAATCCCATAAAAAACCACTAAAAACATGCATGGGTCCTAGAATGGACGTTCTGTCACTAGACAGCCATGCTAGAATGTCCATTTTTTCCATTTCTCTATGTGCTCAACTCAATTTCAAAAATAATTCCATCCACACTCCGAACGAACGTTCTCACCCAGACGACAGTGCCACTTGACAACCAAAAGGACCGCTCTATCTGTAATGGTTGTGTCACAACTAAGAAAAGGGATGTTCCATCCTATAGTGGTCATTCCACCTAGACTACTCATCCCCTCCCATGGGACAACATGTTCGTTCTACTCCTAGATCAATTGTTCTACCCCAAAACCCTACTACTTTCTATTGTCTATTTCCTAGACTACACCCCACTAACCCTAGCCATCCTAGCCCCCCTATATATACTATAGTGGCGGCTAAGAGTTAGAGGTTACCTCTTCTTACCACTTCTTAGCCCTCCTAGCCGCCACATACCCTCCCCCCCACTCCATTCCACATACATCCACTCCAAAATCCTAACTTTTTAGCGGTTTGGCCATTCTACCTTCATTTTTGATGATTTTGGGTTGTGGATGAGGGTTGTGATTGGTTATACATAGCTAAAGGTAAAGAAGGAGAAGTATTCATCGAGCTCTATGGTGTTTTACTTCTCTTCTCCTTCCTTTTGTTATTTCTTTGACTATGAGTAGATAATCTCCTTTGTGGGTTGTTTGGGGTTTGTAATGTGTAACTAAGATACCATGTTGGAAAATATTTGTGCCCAAACTCTTAATTTGTTGTCTAATGCTATTTTGTTTCTTTTTATCCTTCACTACCTCTTTCTATGGTTGTTTGAGCTATGGAACCACCTAACTAATAGGAAAAATGGGTGGTTTGGGGCTTTTTGGTGAAGAAACTCCTACGTTCCCTAATGTAATCTTGGCTAGTTTCTCCCCCTTCTCCTCTGTCTCTCCATTACCATAGTCATAAGTGACTAATGGTGCATTTTTCCCAAGGTCATACACTAATCAACTGAATGGTGAGTAGATGCAACCCTAAGAGGTTTTCAAACACACTAGGGATATTTTGAATTTATAGATCCCTAATAGGCTCGCTCACATACACTAACACACTTACCCACAAGCACAAGGCATCATGTCATAGTATAGGAGGGCAACAAGTTAGGGGTCGAACCCAAGAGAAAAAAGGGGATATTAGAGCTTAGTTAGTTTGTTCTAGGTTCCTATTGTAGAGTATAGTGTTGAGGAGTTTGATGGTTCATTTGATCATTACACTAATGGTGAACAAGCAATTAAAGGAGAACAACAAGAATCAAAACCTAAATTACCCTAGAGATTAGTCCTAATGAGCAAGGAAAGACAAGCTAAGCAAGAAAAGGTAGGAACATATCAAACTACACTAAGGAAAGAAAGGAAAAGATCTACACTACACTAAGCTAGAAAGCTAAGCAAAAGAGCAATGAAAGACCTAAACTAGCAAGAATAAGGCAAGATCAAGGCAAGAAGCTAATTAAGCAATGAAAGACCTAATTAAGCTAACATCAACTAAGCAAGAAAGTAATTAGGGTTTTAATGCAATAAAGGGTAGTGTGGGATGTTTGGGGGTTGCACTTATCAATTAGGTTGGGGTGATGACATGTGAACATTATACTTTCATTTAGATTACCAAACCAAACAACAAGCTAGAGGCTAATGAATTGTCCCAAACTACTAACTGACCATTGTAGGATAGGTTATGAGTAGGGAAACTAGTCCTTATCATTTCTCATTCACCTTTGCGAGGCTCAGTTGGATAAGGGTTTAGGTGGAATTCAATTAGGGTCTAGTCAAGTCTAGGCTTCTAGGATATGAGCTCCTAGGGTAATTAGGGGTTGTGGGTAGTAATGTATGGTGGAAGTGAGGTTTTAAACCTCACATCACTCACATTCTAGCCTTAAGAAGGCTCCAATCTAATTACACTAAGTGCTCCTATACTAGATACTTATATCTCTCACCTAGGTGTATGGGAATTGATTAACACGTTGGAAAGTGAATAGCTAACTAGGGATCCATTAATTAGAATTAGGAGCAATTCACAAAAAGAGCCACATATAAGCAATTTCCCTAAAATCCTAGGTGATTTCAAGCACAAACTATAAAGCAATTCGTGAAGAATCATATGTAAATAGAACATAATCATTAAAAAATGAAATCATAATGCTTTCACATCATTTTTCCCCAACATGGTATCAAAGTAACATTTTGAGCCCCAAATAGCCACACTAAGGGGCCTAGCTACTCATAGAACATGAAAATACAAAAAGAAAGTAAGAAGAATGAGTAGAGGAGTGGAAGGCCATGATGAGTTCGGTGAAGACTCCTCCTTCTCCATCTCCTATAGCTAAAAATCGAGAACCTCCCTCCAAAGTAGGTATATGGCGTGGGTGTATGATGGAAAATAATCAAAAACCCAAAAAATTGTTGTTTTTAAGGTGGAAGATGATGAAATGGAGGTGGAATGGAGTGGGAATGAATGGGGTTAATGGGAGATTTGAGAGTGGTATACTAGTGGCTAACCTCATTCTAGAGCCGTCACCCAAGTATATATAGATGGTGAGGAAGCACTAGGTTAAGTGGGGGTAAAATGGGGAGATCAATGCAAAAGTTGTGCTAGGCTGTATGTAGCATGGCGATGCTGGGCAGCACGACCATGGTGGGTAGGGTGAGAATGGTCACAGTGGTGTGGAACGAGCAAGTTGAGAATTGGTGAAAAATATGGTGTCACAACCATGGTGAGGCACGGGTAGCACGATCATGGTGGTCACCATGACGAGGGTGCCTTGGAGAAGCTCTACTCATTCTTGGTGGAATGCCCATGTTGATATATTAGGCACACAGATGTGCTGCATGGCTTAGTCATTCTGGGTCATGATGGCACAACCATGCTATGCAGCACAGCCGTTCTACTAACTTGAGTCTTAAATGCTTGAACTTGGTTTTACTCAATGAATTTTCTTGGGTCAGCACGGTCGTTCTATGATACCACAGCTGTATTGGTCTCTGTATCAGCACTTGGCTCTTTTACTTGGTGTTTCCTTGTAATTCTTTGCTTCAATGGACCCTTTGGCCACTAGAGGTATGTTGAGAGAGCCATGGACTTCACTTTGGGTATCTCTGAGGTAGGGAAACCCAAGGATTGTTCTTTCTCTCTCTCTTCCATCTAAGAGTGGTCTAAGTACCTGAAAAACATGCAAATAACGTCCATAAGTGCATTTTACACAAATATGCATATTGAGGGGAATAACATATAATCAATCAGAAAGAGATGTGATTGAAGTGCAATAAGATACAAGATGAGGCCCTAAAATAGGTCTGCATCACCACCCCAAACTTAAAACATACTAGTCCTCATGTATCCTCCAACTCAATCTCTCTACAATTTTTTCACAATCAAGAAATGACAAATGCAATACATATGAATATTGATTAAATGGGCTCAATGATGACTAGGTACGTGCATTCCACCTCCCACCTCTCTCTTTTACAAACCAATAATGAAAAGAGCACTGAGCACACAAACTTCAAATATAGGTCATAGAAGACCTAATCAATACATATGGCTTTCATGTAGCTCTGGGTAAACCTTTTCATGGTGACATTAATCAAAGATGACCAGGAGTGTTGTTTTAGTTTCATGTGTTCAAATTTATACTTCAAACCGCACCAAGTGTAATGCTTGGGCCCACTTCCCAAGGCTCTAGCAGAGTTTTAGGAATGACGACTGGCCCCACAGACCACTACAAGCTTTAACTGTGCCATTTGTCCTTACTGACGCGTAAGCTAGGATCAACTTCCCGACTGCTCACCCATCCTAGTACTAATCTAAGTTGAGCATGCTTAACTATAGAGTTCTTTAGTGATGGGCTCCCGAAAAAGGAGTTTCACCTTGGTGATACAGGTACTCCAATCATTCCTTTTAAGATCATGTTATCTGAGGCCTCAAATCCTAGGACGTTACAATATCCCCCACTTCAAATCTTGATGTTCTTATCAAGGATCGATTATATGGCCTCATAATATGTCCCCATTTCAGTGCAGACCCACAATGGCCCATGGACACCCAGATTCTAATCACGGAATACCAGTGTAAAGGTGGCTACGTCAATCATGGACATCCCTTTCCAACATGCCTAGACTGCACGGCTCAAGACTGGCATACAACATGTCCACATGGGCCCCACCTACTGGAGGGGTTATGGCTCTGATACCATTTGTAACACTTGGTCCCACTGCCCAAGGCTCTAGTAGAGTTTTAGGAATGATGTCTGGCCCCACAAACCACCACAAGCCTTAACTACGCCCTTTGTCCTCATTGACGCGCAAGCCATGATCGACTTCCCAACTGGTCACCCATCCTAGTACTATTCCAAGCTGAGCATGCTTAACTATGGAGTTCTTTATGGATGAGATCCTTAAAAAGGAGGTGCACCTTGGTGATATGGGTAGTCCAATCATTCCTTTTAAGATCATGTTATCCAAGGCCTCAAATCCTAGGATGTTACACCAAGTGACCTGTGTGGCTATGGAAAAAGGGTGAAGTGAGCTAGGTTTGATGTTTCCTAGCTCAATGGGCATGAAAATGGAAGAAAGCATTGCATTAAGAGATTGGAGTGATATTACATAGAACACTCATCTTTTATTTATTTAGATTCTCTTACACATTAGCATCTTTTATTTTCTTTTTGCTTTTTCTTTTCTTTTATTTTTCTTTTCTTTTCTTTTCCCTTGGTGTAGGTAGAGTATTTGATGGTGAGAGTGCAGCAGTGAGATACATACGTGGCCACCCCAAACTTTTGGAGGCGGCCACGTCTGAATACGTGCACTTCGGCATATTTTTGTGAGGCAGAGGGGTAAGAAGATGATGAAAGAAAGGTCAGGTCAAAGAGGGGTCACTAGTGTGGTTATCCATATAAAATATCTTACATGCAAACCATTCCAACACTTCATCAAATAATGTCACACCACATGAGTGGACAACATGAAATTCATACTTTTATCATGTGATTATGTAGGCCCTAAGCGTTCATAGCTTTCTCAAATCACAATTCAACCAAACCATTCACAAACATAAGAAAGGTGATGCACATGTAAAAAGTCAAGCATTGATACCATTTTGTAATAAACCATGATACTTCACTTGCATTTGTCAAAGGTCATCATTTTCAATTCACAAAGTAGAGATTGGGTCAAAGCATGTTTTTTTGGGAAGAACATTCCAAATCTGGGAAAAATTGGCAAAAACATTGCGAATTGCCTTCAGTTACAACTAAGCCTACATTATGGAACATAAAGTAGGAAATAAGAAAATCCTAGTTAAAACATGCAAAAATAACAAAAATCTACTTGATATGCATTGCATGAAAAAAATAGCAAATTTTTTGAAAATTACACAAAAATTGTAAGGAAGTAAACTACATGGCATGCAAGTATGCAAAGAAGGTAAAATCTAACCTAGATACAAGGAGAAATAAAACAAAATAAATGACATGTGAAATGCAAAAAGAGTCAAATGAGGGGTGTACCACCCTACCACCCAAACTTTTGAATCATGTTGTCCACAACATGACACTAAAGTTTAGGAGTGATAAAGTAGATGATCATGGTTGATGTGGTGGCTCTGGTGGTTCTCCTCCATGTGGTGGACGATGTTGGTAGTAATTTCCCCGATAGTCCACTTGTGGGGGCGAGTAGGCATCCTGATACGTGGACAATGCACCCCACCAATATTTCCCACATTGGGGGTTCCTTTGGGCCTGGGCATGCTGGAACCGATACATATGATTGATCTAATGGTGCATCTATTGATGATCCAACCAGAATGCATCTTGTATACACTAAAATCCCTCATGTGCCCTCAAAATGTCTTATTGAGTCCTCTCAATGCCATCCAGATGCACCTATATCATTGAGATATTATAGGCATTTTGTTGGGTTTTATGGCCTCAAAGTAGGCAGTGGAAACAAAATTTTTACTGGCAATTAACCCATAATAGGAGATCGCATCAATGACGGTGTAATGGGAAGGATGGTTATAGCAAGATATACTTGGTCATGGGTCTTTCCTAGTGACAATACATCACATCCATGTGCAATTTTGGACACTTTGTCTTGGATGGTGTTTGTACAGCTCCTGGTCTTCGCCATGGACTCTGGCCTCCACCATGGATTGCGGCTGATGTGTCCTCCTGAGCTGTAAACATCTCCCACCTCTGCAGATAGTCCATACGGACCACCTGGAACTCCTACCATTCTAGAAAAATTGACAGGAAGGAGACGACCCTCCTATTAGTGTACTATCACCAACCTGCTCTCCCAAACTCAGACTGCTTTTCTGTAGTTGTCTTTCCCTCATTGTGCCTCCCTAGTCGGGTAGCACTTGATTGGGATCTCTCAGTTACCAGAACCAGAGAGGACAACAAATTTGCAGAGCAACTGATGTTCTGAGTTGTGTGTTCTAAGAAGCCCCCAATACCCCTCAATTTATAGTAGAGTGTAGGGTCAGGGTTTCCAGTCTATTCGGGAGTAGAAGGATCTAGAAATTCCATGAATAGTTTGTACTACGACAGGCGAACCAGTCATTTCATAAATGAACTAGTCATTTGGCAAGTTGATCTGATCAGTTCACTAGTGAATCGATCGGTTGGGAGTGTGAAACAGTCGTTTCACTTTCCAGACTTTTTTGCAATTGACTTCCCTCAATCATTTCCAATTAATTCAAAGATTAATCCTTATTCCAATTGAATTGAAAAGTAAAACATTAAAGTTTTCCTTGAACTAGAAAATCCTTATTTCCTCAGCTAGAAGGACTATGAGCTGCCCGGTTCACCAAGTGAACCAGTCGATTGGCTCACACCAACCGATCGTCTCATAAGGGTGAACTAATCAGTTGGCAATCTTGACATTGCCAATGCAATCTCCAATCGACTTGACACTCTAACCAGCTAGTTCAACACTTTATCCTGATAGTTCTGAGTCCAATCAGTCAATTGAATATTTAAATTGAGTACCTAAACACCTTTAGTATCAATCTAAACATCATTCATGGACAATCTCCTCTTCAAGTGGTATCCTATGTGTGTGACCCTGTAGGTTTCAATTTACGTTGGCAGTGAATGTTCATAGCAACTTATGACATCACAAGCAATGAGTGGAATCTAGTAACTCATCATTTCTACCCAAGTAACTCAGAACATTGGAGAACAACTTCAACCTACAATCTGTGATTAGTGTTACCATGATCATATAGTTCATTTGTCACTGACATCTAGATTGAACTCGAGGCATGGAACGTCATCCTCTTCAACATTCAGTCCATGTTCCTTGACATAGAGCAGACTGTCTAAGATCCATGTGAGTTCACGTATCATATATTGAATCACATGAGTATGGCCATATAATTCTCAGTCTCGCTTATCAAGGGACCCTAGATATCATACTCCTTGTAGGAGGGACAAATCCCATCTCTATCACTCACATTCTATTCCCATGTGTCAAAGTCACCCAACCATCACCTTTATAACACCCGTGTTTTAGAAATGTGTTTGATGATGTCAAAGTGTACCCAATGACAAGTGACGAGTGTAGTGATTTTAGGTCTAAGAACCACTATCACTATGAGAGACTATTGTGACTACCATTCCATGGTATCCATCTATCACTCTCACGGTGGGTCTGTCTGATATATAGTTTTCTAGCATATATATATATGTGCTTGACTTCATATCATATATCATGACTAGTGAGACTCTGTCATCAGTCAACACACACTCTAATCTTATGTATGATTGTTGTCTATTTTTCTTCCACAATAATATTCGACTATGGACATAAAAAGAATGCTTGTACTCTTATCATACATATGGTCTCATCGTTCAAGTCATGTACTTGAAAGCATATGTCATCGAATCTCATCATTCTTTAGACATCTATCATGTATGTTTCATCATCTCATCACTGAGACAAACATAATAGATGGAATTACCTTTATTATCATCAAATCAAGTATCTAATGCCTCATCGTAATCATCATATGATTGACTCTCTGGGAATATTATACCGACACATTCACTATGGGCTATTGTGGCTTTTCTATCACCTCTGCCTTCTATCTCCTCACCATGTGTGCCTCTCTCTCTCCTATGCCTCTCTCCTCTACTTTACTTCCCCTGACTCTCTAAACCCCTCAAGCAGATCTATGGGCTGTTGTTGCCACGTGTCCCTAGGATTCTCCTCATCCCACCTCCTCAAGATATCCAAAAAGTTTGGATATGGACCACACCCCTCTAGGAGAGATGTAGAATGGTAGGGGAGCTCCAGCAAAACTCCTTCATAAGGAGGGTTGACATGGTAAAATATCTTTTGGTCCATCACTAAAATCATTCATGAGCGAATCAAGTAATGCAGGTCCATGAGATTTCCTCCTTTTGCCTTGGTGTAACTAGATACATCATGATCTAGGGCCAGAGAAATTGTAGTCACAATCCCTCCCATGATAAAAGGGTTCTTACTCTTAGACTTGACTGTCTTCATGCCATCAATGATGAGAAATCCCAAATTCACATACTTTCCCTGCACCATCCAACACAACACAAAGAGGTTGTTCCTTATATATCTACCTTTATTCTCATACCGGGCAAAAATGGTGTTTGCCAAGACCTTCTGAATGTATCTCAACATGGGGTTATGAATCAGACTTGTCATTGATTTACCTGCTATGAAGTTACTTTGCTTTGTAAGATTCTTCCACATGGATGCAAAGTTCACATAGTATTCTTGTATGTGCTCCCTTGATCAAGTAGGGTTGCTACCTTAGGACTGGGAGAGAAAATGTTGTTGAGAAAGGAAGCAGTGACGAGGTAAGTTCCATCACCCAATTTGACACTAATGGCGTCATTGAGACATTCTCTAAGGTGGTGAAGAAGTATTGTGTGAGCTCAATATAAGTCTCCTAGATTGTGGTCAACACCTCAACCAACCCAACATGTTCTAAGATATCCAAAAAAAAGTGAAGATTCCCAAAGCATCCATCATCTCCTGGAAAGCATAGTGAGTGGCAATCACTCTGCATGTCAGACACTCTGGGTGCTTTGGTTTCTTCACTCGATTATTTCTTGCCTCCATTGTTTACTCATGTTCTTCATTGGGTGTGTCCTTATGTTGTGCTGATACTTTTTGGTTATTTTTACACTTCTCCAAGAAAACACACACAGACTTGTTTTTAATAGTTTATGTTTAGTTTTAGGGTGAAATGAAGAAAATTAGATGAAATTTAGACAAAGAATTCATGAAAAATCACTTTGGATCAAAATTTTGATGTTTTGATGAAGTTCAAGTTGAAATGACCTACTGTAGTACTCACCACAGGCATGGTACCACAGAACGACCGTGATGGCACACTCAAATCAATAGGAAGATCAAAGAGATTCAAGAAAAGAATAGCAGATCCAGAGCAATCGTGCAAGGTAGCATGACCATGTGACTTCAAGGTAGAATGGGTCGTGTCACTCAGAATCTTCCCCACCACCTATATATACTTGGGTGGTAGATCTAGCATTAGGTTAGCCACTAGTAGACCACTCTCAGCTCCCCCATTTTCCCCCCACTCATTCACACTCCATTACACCCCTATTTAATCATCTTCCACCTCAAAAACACCTATTTTAGGGGTTTTGACCATTTTCCACCATACACCCATGCCATCCACCTACTTTGGAAGTGATGAAGATTCTTCAGGACATGGTGAGCTTTATGAAGAACCAAGTGGGAAGTGTTCCTTTTCACTCGATCAATCTTGTCGAGTCCTTTGGTGAAGGAATGAAGACACCTCACTCCTATAGCTATCCGGAACAACAAAGTCCAAGATATATCTCAAGGTTTGAGAAAGAGGTTATATATAGATTGAAAAGCTTTGATGATGTCCAAAGGAATGTTACAATCCATAAGGAAAGAATAGAGTGACTACCTTCCATACTTGCTCTCCAAGAGGAAAAAATTTCTTCAAAGCCCATAATGACTTTTAATGAAGAGAGTAGACCCATGCATTATGCTCAAGTTCTCTATAGTCCACATCCAATGAAAATGCAACCCATATACCACTTCTAAGGCCATACAAAGCCTTATAAACCTACTCCCCCTCCATCACCACAACTTTCCCACCAATTCATCTTCCAACCACAATTCTCCCCTCCACCTCAATTTCAATACCAAGTGGCCACCTCCACAACTACAACATGCTCCCTCTCTCGACCACAGTCAAGGTAGTGTTGTGACAGCTCTGAGGAGTGGGAAATCTCTTGAGCAGCCCACGAGTCAAAGAAAGGTTGATCAAGTAAAGCAAAGGTAGACAAGTGGTGATACTATGATTGAGATTGCCAAAGATGATTCTATGACACCTCCTGTTGAGAATGTGATATTGTGTGCTACACCTCATGCTCCTTCTGCATATTCTACCATCCCTAGTGTTCCACCTCCTGACATGCTACAAGGAAATCATGTTGATTCAAGTGTTGCGAAAGCAAGTGAACCACCATTCTGTGGTGCAGTTGATGAGCTCCCGGAAGTAAAAAGGAGGCAAAAACACAATGTTGACATTCTAGATGTGTTTCACCAAGTGAAGGTGAACATTTCACTGTTGGATGCTATCAAGAAAATTGCATCCAATCCCAAGTTTCTCAAGAACATGTGTACTATGAAGAGAAGGTCAACGGGGAGAATACCAAAGAGAGTCAAGTTGACTGAACAAGTGAGCTCTATCATCCAACATTCACTTCCAGTGAAGAGGAAAGACCTAAGAGCCCAACTCATACCTATCTACATAGGGGGACATCGCATAGAAAAATCCCTACTTGATTTGAAATCTAGTGTGAATTTGCTGCCATATAGTGTCTGTGTGGAGTTGGGGTTAGGTAATCTAAAACTGACTCATTGCACTCTCCAATTGACAGATCACTCAATCAAAGTGTCAAGAGGAAGAGTGGATGATGTTTTGGTGATGATAGAGAAGGAAAGGGGAGCAATTTTTCATGTTGATTCTCATCATCTTAGGAAGGCCATACTTATCTATACATGATGCTAAGATACATGTACATGGTGGCACAATGACAATCTCTTTTATGGACATAAAGATAAACATCAACATGTATAAGGCCCCAACTCATAGAACCTAAGGTGAGGACATTGGACATGGTCACTTTAAGAGTATGACTAGTCATTTGAAAGATGGAGACTCAGATGAAAAGCTTGATAAAGGTTTTTGTGATCCAAGGTATGAGGGACATAGGTTGAATGCAAGTGAGATATGCATTTATTGCAATAATAGACACATGATGATTTCAAATGGATGATGATGCAAGGATCAAAAAGGTCGGATGAAGGTGTAAAATTTAGCACTTGTAGGAGGAAACCCACATAGGTTTGGGGAATCTTTCACCCAACCTCTTACCTCATCCTCATAATTCATAAGTATTCACCTTTATACCTGTGATGTGGTTGTGGTTGTGGTGCAGAGGAGGTCGAGGGCCATGTTGAAGTCGATAGTCGGGCTCATGAGGATGGTGGCGCTGCCCTAGAAGAAACTAACTATCGAGTTGTTGAAGTGGGAGGTGGTGGTGCTCTCGATGAAAACAACATAGCACATCACAGATGAGGGGAAGCCTCCTCCAATTTGGATTGATCAATGAATCTTTCTCTACCTATGACAAACGGGAAATTTCACCAGAGTTGGAGGCGAATGGTGGGGTGAGTGATGCCATCGGGACTAAAGATGAGCCATTCCGTGGGAAACAATCATAGGAAATTATGATGTTGGTCTTCTCTACATCCTTCTTGGCAACTTCCTTCATCTTGGATGAAATTTGGTGGAAGATTTGGGAAAGAATAGGTTTTTGGAGAGAATGGAGATGATTTGATGGAGGAAAAAGGGTGGAAATGGTAGATGGAAGTAGAGGAAATGTGGGATAAGTGATTGGGGTGGATTGGGGGTGATTTGGTGGAGAATCTGAGGTGGGAGAAGAGTTGCACTGTGTTGCATGACCGCTAGAGTTGATGCACAGGCATGCAGTTTTGCAGGACTAAAATGAGAAAAGTTGGAAATTTGTTGACTTAAGTGTTGGGGTTGGGCTGCAACACTGTCATGTTGTGTTGCTTGTTAGGGAGATCACTGCAAAAGTTTTTCTAGGTTTGTAACTTTGTATGTAGCACGACCGTGCTGGGCAACATGACCATGGTGGATAGGGGTGAGAATGGACACAGAGGTATAGAACATGCAAGGTGAGAATTGGTGAAAAATCATAGGAGAATTTGGATTTTGAACGGCTGGTGGCACGATCATGGTGGTCATCACGGATGTGGTGAGGCATGGGTAGCACGACTGTGACACTGGGGTGGAATGTCTATGTTGATTTGTTGGCCACATGACCATGGTGCATGTCATGGCCATTCTAGGTCATGATGGCATGACCATGCTATGAAGCACAGCCGTACGGGTGACTTGAGTCTTCAATGCTTGAACTTGGTTTTTCTCTATGAATTTGCTAGGGTCAACATGACCGTTCTGTGATACCACGACCGTGATGGTCTTTGTATCAACACTCGACTCTTGTACTTGGTGTTTTCTTGGACTTCTTTTCTTCAATGGACCCTTGGTCAGTACATGTTAGTTGAGGGAGACTTGGACTTCACTTTGCACCTCTCTAAGGGTAGAGAAACCCTAGTATGGTTCTTTATCTTTCTCTCTTCCATCCAAGAGTGGTCTAAGTACCTAAAAACATGCAAATAACGTCCATAAGTGCATTTTACACAAATATTCATATTTATGGGACTAACATGTAATAAAAGAAATAGATGTGAATGAAGTGCAATAAGACACAAGATGAGGCCCTAAAATAGGGTTGCATCACCTAGGTGTTATCTTCCATATACACTTAATCAAATGTCTTTCTTAGTGGCTAGATGGAGCCAGTGGGAGGTGAAACACCCATACTCTATACTCTACACCACTCTATGCCCCTAAGTGGATTAGCATAAGTCCATCAATAAATCTAGAATTAGATAAACTCAATATATGCCCACCTATTCCTTAGTAAATAGAGCCGCATAAGGGTAGATGGTGGGTGATAGGAACTAGTTTCCCTATACACTACCATGAAATCCATGGCCAACTAATTTAATAGGATACATGTTGTATTGATCCTTGTTGTTTTGTTTAGTAGATACTTGTTGGGTTTTTGTGAATGAATATGACCCTCTGCATGGTTGATTGTTACATATATCCCCAGACAACCCACTGTACCCAGTCTACTTGCTAGTTAATGTCTTTGTTTAGTTAGCTTTCTTTCCTTATTCAAGCTAATTAGTTCTTATTAGAGTGAGTAGTGGTTTCTTAGTGGTTTGTGATAGGTTTGTTAGTTCATTTCTTAGTGTAGTTATTGTTTACTTCCTTGGTGTAATTTCTAGCTTAAATTAGTTAACTTGATCCTCTAGTATGCTTAGTTAACATTGATTGAGTATGGTTAACTTAGGATTGATTCTTGTTTCCTTCCTTGTTTTCTTGTTCACAGTAGTGTAATAAAACCCTAAATACCCCAAATCTCTAATCTAGAAACCTAAATAAGCAATATGTAGCTAGAATTGCTCCCCACTCCTCATGGATTTGACTCCATATGTGCCACCTCTTCCTATATTACATCCTGAATCCATGTTGTTATAACTCATAACTCTCCTGACTAGTAATTTTTGGGTTAAAGATAACCTTAACGTTAATTATTCTTATGTCAATACTATAACTAATAGTTGCTTTATCTTAGTCTCGGTTATCTTAAGATTTTTTTTAATAAGTTAAAATCATGATTGAACATATTAGGGGATCTAAGTTCCAGTTGATCACAATATTATCTCACACATTTATGTGCAAAGAGAGCTAAAGATATTTAAGAACACAATTATAAAGAAATCATCATGTAATAATTTCATCAAACTAACACTAACTAAAAAAATAATAAATCAAATCGGAGTTGAAATGAGAGAGATATGGAAATTTTAGTAAACAATTACAAACTTGACTTTAGTCTGCACTTTCATTGGATTGATGACCACATACTAACGACTACATAGACCAATGACTATGCAGACTGACGACCACACAAAATAATGAATGATGTCCATGTAGACTGATGGCTACACAGACTGATGAACACATAGAGTGACGGCCACACAGGCTGACAGATATGAATTGTGCTACCAATCAAGACAACCAATCACTAAAATGACCTTAAGTTTTACAACACCATATGCAAATTTGATGACATTTGTGTTGTTGGATGTGTATTTCAATTTTAAATACCAGGGCCCTAAACATCATGAAAGGTGAATGTAGGGGTGATTTCTAGGGTGACTTTTGGGGATAACCAAAAGAATAGGGGGAGATTGATGACCTATTCACAGACCAATCATGGTAAGTAGATGTAGACTATAGATCTCTTATTTAATGCTTCCTTCCTTGATCTAGATTTGTTGTGAGTCTCATTGGAGATCATGTTATACCTCCCTTGTTCATCCTTTTCCTATAATAGGCTCTTTCCAAAGCAATAAATCTACCATGGGGCTGTCAGAAGGTGGATCTTCAAGTTTTTACCTCGAAACTGAGATCTATAAATTGGTATCTATAATAATCAAGCTTATATCTGAGAACAAGGACCTAGGATCACTACCATTAGCTACCAAGACCAAACGTGGCAAGGCCCATTGCAGACAGGGTAGCTAGTTAATAAACCTAGAGTCCTAGGGTCTATTCTAAGTCTTATATAATGATGGCATAGCTTGATACAATGATTCCACATGTTCTGGTACACCTCATGTGAGCCTAGGGTATATAATTGAAGGATTAAAAAAAATCATACATGGATATAGTTATTTACTTATACAGTCAAATATTAGTAATTCTTATGTTGTTGTATGATTATATGCTTCACCTGCCATGCTAGCATTATTCATAGATATAATTTTATTAACATCATGCATCTAAATATGATCATTTCTTGATGATTTTATATGCATTGAGCCAATGTATCATACAACCTACTATAACATTTTCCAGGCAAGGGTCCACTTCTACAGAAGGAGTCGAAAGCTAGATTTCAAAAGGAGTAGACAAGATGAGTTCTTTGGAAGAATATATATAGTAGTTATATGGCCTCTTATCCTTCATTTGAATCCTGATAATGAAATAATTTAGAAAAGTGAGCACTTTGTAATAAGTTATACTTGATGTATATTAGGCAAGAAGTTTTTTACTTATGTAAAAGCCGATCTCTATCATAGTCTTTTTATGTTATGCTTAAACAAGACATTATCTATTAGTAAAATGGTGTTTTGATATATTGAGAAATAAGAAAAATTTAAGGGTGATTTTTAGTTAGTAATCAAAAGTGAGTGGTTAGTCTAGTCCCTCAGTGGGCCTAAACCCTGGTTAGTTGGTTTGGCCTGCATCACGTGTGCTTGTGATGTGTTGTGTGAGAGTATGAATTCATTTTGAGTTACATCTATGTAAGCCTAGTGTGCCCAAAGTGCATCGGGCATGACAATCATGATTTTAGTTATACATTTTGACATGTGAACCCTAATCCTATTAGCCACAAGGGAGAGAAATAGAAGGATATATAGTGCAATGCTCAGACATTGCCAATGGCAGACTATTCAATCTCTTGCAGCTCAAACAATAGGACATGGAGTTCTCAACCTTCTTCATAGACTATGGAAATGTATAGATTTTCATAACTATATTAGGAGGACATCATCGACATCTATCTATCTGCTACATATTCCCTTGTAAGTAACATCATTCGATCTAATATGTAATAAGGTATAGCCAAATGAGATGGACTTTCCAAACTCTAACGTGAAAAGGCTGAGGTAGAATTTGAACCTTCCGTCTTCAGGTCTTGATCATGATGAGTCGACCAATTCCTTTATCCACTTGTTACTCTTCTATCCTACACTTTACTTCTCACCCCACCCTGTCCCACATACCCCCATTGAAGCCTTAACATTGTTGTACTTCCCTTCCCCAGGTTGGAAACCTTCTTCCATTATTTTAAAACTCAAAGTGGTTCCAAAATAATTGCATCACATCCTTTCTTCCGGATACATCATTGTTGACAAGATGTGCTCATGGGAAATATACCTTTTTATTGCTTCTGATGTGCCTATAGCTGTCATATTTGCCAAAATAACTATCTACCAATTTAAACCAAGAGGGGCTTATTAATTTAAGAATAAAAAGGCCATCTTTATAGGAAAGGGAGAGTCAAGAGGATTATGAATAGTTGTGTAATTTATGATATATTAAGAAATATCAATACCGTGATGATAAATTTAAAATAGAAAAATGATCAATTATAGGAAAGAATGTAATGAAAATCAACACATATTTATACATTTCAAATTTGTACTTTTGATTTTTAGCACAATACTCTCAAAATGGTTCAAGAGATTATGTATGACAACATTATGACCACCAAGTCTACAAATATAGTGTTTCAAAAGATTAGTCTTTCCACCTTGAAAGGATTGGAGACATAACTTGTCATCTATTAGCCTCCTTGATGTAACAAATGATTTATAATTCTCAACAACCATGTTAATTTATGAATTCCAAATGGGAAAATAATAAAAAATGTACAATCATGGAATTTTTTTAATTTGTCATGAAGAAACTTATTATGTTGCACATAGTTATAGTTTGTTGTTATATCTATCTCTTGAATGATTAACGTTAAGTAAAACATCATGCAATAAATAATTATGGTGTTTGTCTGATTAGAAATGTAATCTCATTGTAAGGACATTATGAAATCCCAACATTGTCCATGCATGTATTCCTATTATATTGCTTAATATAGAAGTTCACTTTGATCTCAACTATGCTTGTGCAGTGATTCTGTAATCACTTATGTTTGTTCAATATTTTTTGGTTTTCATTTGACAATTTCTCATGTGGCCTCACCTTCAAGATTGTAAGATGAATTCTAAAATCTACTAGTAGCATTAAAGTTGCCCTCTTATTCAAGTATAACTTGTAAATAACTATATATCAGGTACCCAATTTTAAAATAAAAAGACAAATTTAGAGGACTGGTAGAGTTTGAGAGGATTAGAGATAGTTATGTAAATTTAGAGATACTTGACGCTATGTGGGGAATAGTTATTGTAGTCAAGGATGACTTTTGGATGCTATATCTACTGTTGTCAATTTGTGATGGGCTGGTCGATGTCCTATCGCTTTGTCTCCTTATATCACTAGTGCCCCATTGACTTCCTTGATCAAGCTTGGCAATGGTATTACACCGATTGTAGTTGGTATCATTTGGTGTCGACTCATTTCAGAGATTACAATAAAGGGAGTCATGCCAGGTATTGTTTCATATCTTCAAGATTACCCATTTAGAGTTGGAATTTTGAGGGGTGGAAAAGCTCTTGTTCATGATGTGATGTGCCTTGTCCATGACCAATGTCACGTACATACCCATACATTGGATCTTGCAGACTTCTACAATGCTTTTAATATGGTTGACAAGTCTACCAATTTTGAAGAAGTTCATCTTCTATGTCCAATGATTGCTCAATGGGTTGAATTTTTCTATTGTTTTCCTACTCATCTATACTTGGTTCAAGGTGGTCCTATCATGGCTACTGTTGGGGTTCAATAAGGCAATCCACTTGGACCACTTCCATTCTCGCTTTCTCTTCACCCTCTTATTTTGAAATTAAAAGTGAAAGCCAACTTGAATTACTAGCTTTCTGCCTTGATGTTGATACCCTCGTAGGTGATATTGTTGAAGTGTCTAAGCCCTTATCTCTTACTCAAACTTTGGGCTCAAGTTCTAACCTTTATCTCAATATTACCAAGACAGAAATATTCTAGATCTATCATAAGAACCCCATGCTCTGGATTTTTTCCCCTTGACATTTCCCATCCTAACTAGGGAGTGGAGCTTCTTGGTGGTCCAGTTGATCTAAGTTATACATTAGATTTATTAAGGAAGCGTGTGGTCAAATCTATAGTTATGATGGATTTCCTTGCTTTCTCAATGATACACAACGTTAACTTTTTCTCCTCAGGTAATGTGTCAGGATGTCAAAGTTCTTATTTTCTCTTCGATTAATGCCTCTAGTTTCTATTTCTTCATCCTTGGATGAGTTTGACTATGGACTTCAATGTTTCCTGAAATACATCATAGTTGGTGATGACTAAGGATTTGGCGATCTACAATAGGGGTGAGTAAATAATGGTCCAAACCACAAAACCGGACCGGACTGCTCAATTCGGTCTGGTCCATTTGGAGTTCAGTCCAGTCCGCGATATGAGAATTTTGATGAATTCGGTCTTCGGTCCGGTCCAAAACTGGTCTGTATTGCAGACCGACTTTTATATAAAAATCATGTATATTTGAAGTTGTATTCTATAATAATTACAAATAAAGTACATATATAAGCACTACTAGTATGAATGTTTGATACTAAAGTTATATAATTGTTAGAAGTGACTAAGATTATCAACTTTGTACCATTAAATAAGTTATAAAAATGTAAAAAAGGCTGATTACGGTCCAAACGGTTCGGTCCGGTCCTAACACAAAACGGTCTGGTCTCGGTCCGATCCTACCTCAAAACGGTTTGGTCTGTGGTCCATATATTTGTCAAAATCCAGTTCACGGTCCAGTCCGGTTCTAGACCGATGCTCAGCCCTAATCTACAATGGTGCCTAGCCACCCTATCTATTTATCTTAAATGGTGGGGTATTGTCACATCTCAAGACATTGGAAACTATGCTTATGTTGCCTCCCCACTCCACACTAGCCACCCTATCTATGTGTCTTGAATGGTTGGGTATTGTCACAGTTCAAGACATTGTCAACTACACCTAGAAATCTTCAGGACCATATTGTAAGTGAGGTTAGGCCTATTCATGTTGATAACTCATTTGACAAATTTTTTTCTACATTATGTGATATACTACCATCCTTTTACTACTCCAGGTTGTCAAATGTTCCTTCTACCTCCATAAGGCAATCTCTTTTGACATACTCCTGCAAAACACGGTCTTCCAACACCTCCTGACCTTCCAGTTGCCCCAATGACAACAAGCTGTGTTACTTTTATGAGCAAACCATGCATAAGATTTTTTTTCTTACTATCATATTAATGTTGTTAGATCATCCATGAAAACTAATATCGAGCTATATTATGCCACCATCTCATGATTCCGTTATATTCCAACAACGAGTATTGTCGCTTTTGTCATTCTATAGAGTTTGATTCTTTTGGTGACCAAGATGTGCATTGCTGCACTCATTCGAGTTTCAAATTCTACCATGATATTTTTTTTGTGGCGCCTTCTTTGACATTATTTCTCTTGCTGGGATAAAACCTCTTAAACAAGCTCCGGTTGATTTCCATGGTACTCGGAATGATGGTATCCATTGCTAGTGACATGCAAACATTTTGTTATACAATTGGAATAACGAAAAGCAACATGTGTTGATCATATTGGGGTCTTTCCTTTAGCTGCAGCATTTTTGATATCTTTATAGCAGGGCAGTCTGCATCCAATGCAGTCGATAAAAAATTCATAACCTTGGTACAATTTGTGAGGCCAACAGTCACTATTTTTTCCAGTTGCTTTTAATATCTTTGAGATGCTAATTGATGACTCAATCACACTCCTACGACATATTTAACATATCACCAATAGGAATATGATGTCATCATCATCAAGCTCTTCTAATTTTATCTTTAGATTGGTGGGATTGGCCGTTGTGTAACCGATGATATATCTAAAATTATCAACACCATAATGATATATTTAAAATGAAAAAAAAAATCATCAATCATGAAAAAAATGTATCGACAATGAACATGTTTCAAAGAGAGATTATGAAGCTTCTCAAAACGATCCTGAATGTTATTTTATAACATTTTGAAATGATTGGTAGCATAACTTGTTGTGCTATATGCCTCGATGTAGATTCTCAATGTCGATGATAAATATACGACTTCCAAATAGGAAAATAAAAATCATGCACAATCATGAAAATTTCAGAACGTCGTGATAAAACTTGTTAGGTTGCGCAAACCTGGTTTTTACGAAGGAAACAATACAATGGGTGGTAGCTTCTCAAAATGAGCCTGAATGTTATTTTATAACATCTTGAAATACCGGCAGCATAACTTGTTGTGTTTGTTATATATTTCGATGTAATTGATGATTTTATGATTCTCAATGTCAATGATTAATATACGACTTCCAAACAGGAATATAAAATCATGCACAATCATGAAAATTTCAGAACGTGGTGATAAAACTTATTAGGTTGCGCAAGCGTGATTCTCAATGTCAATGATCAATATATGACTTCCAAACAGGAAAATAAAAATCATGCACAATCATGAAAATTTCGTAACGTCGTGATAAAACTTATTAGGTTGCGCAAGCGTGATTTTTATGAAGGAAAAAACTACAATGGATGGGGGCATTCCGAGAATTGAACTCGGGACCTCTCGCACCCTAAGCGAGAATCATACCACTAGACCAAATGCCCTGTTGCGAAATCTCAAACTATTCTATTAACCAAAGCTTTACAAATTTTGCCGCGCCAACATCAAATATGAAATTCCTTACTTCGATCTAGTGGGTTTTGCGCTTCCGCAGGCCTCCTCCGTCTTGCTGATACCCCACAATGCCAGCACGATCTCTGCAGAAAGAAGCTCCTATCACGACAGCAACAAGGATATCTTGAGCAGCAGCGTCAGATATCCAGGTGAAAAAGATGAGCATTTCTCTTTCTTCGCTAGGTGTGCTTTGATATTACAGAAATTTAGTCAAGTCTCTACTGGTGTTTATTTAGAACCTAACACTGCTGGTAGCAAAGATAGTGTATCCCTAACAGGTCTAATATGCCGTTCTCTGGTTTGCCGTGATATAGCATCATGGCTGCTCTTCGAGTTTGCATCTTGAATTTCCAGTTCCTTTTTGTCAAATTACCAAATAATAAAAAAACCTCTAAAATTAAGAGATTCAAATCCAGCCTTTTATAAACATCAAAAGTTTCCTACCTCCTTTTCTAGTTGTGATCTACATGCATAAGTTCAGTGAATTTAGCTTAATAATATATAGATGAAACGATTTGGTTGCTTTCTTCGTGGTAAAGGCACATGAACTTAGTCACAAATTAGGTATTTGGGATTCAGTCAAGCTGAAAATTCGGAAAGGAAATTATGCGGAAAGTTAGGGTAAAAATGGTCAATGTGCGGTAAAAATACGGTCAACAAATAGAAAAATTCGGGAAAAAACTGGAGGATATATATATATATATATATATATATATATATATATATATATATATATATATATATATATTGAAGGTATATATATGGGTATACGTACAAATATATATGCATAAATACATGTATATATTTTGTACATATATATTACACATATATATACTGCACACACACATATTTATTGCACTTATATAAGTACATATCTATACATTTATTATGTACATACATATACATATATGTATATACACATATACACACTTAAATAAGTCAAAGTCTTAGATAACGTAAAATGAAAAATACGAGAAAAAACATATAAAGCAGGAAGAAGATGTAAAGCACAAACAATTCATGCAAAGAATGAGGTATCCAATTTCGATGCCGTTTTGACAGCATGGAAATGGAAATTTATTGAAATTTTGATAAATGCAACTGTATCCATTTTGACATTAAAATGAACGAATTAAGCCATGAACTTTTACAGGTGTGATCTCTATACTTAAATGCATCGTTTTATTGCAAAAAAAAATCATATGGGGGTAGGTTGGGGGGTCCTTCATGTGGGAGGTAAGGAAACTTCCGTCTCATGGGGGTTTCAAAATTAGGGCAAATGTATTTGCCAATTTTGCCTCATCGACATAGTGGCAACCTTTCATATAGATGTTGTCGAAATAGAAATTTTTGATGAAATTTTGACAGTTTTGATGAAACTTCATTCCTTGAATTCATGAATAATATGAGAATAAAGTGTAACATATGGGAGTCGGGAGTTACTCGTCCGTTTCGTATGTATAAGGAAAAATTCGTGTTTTAAAAGTGATTTTTTCAAAAAGTCAGAGTTTATTGTGACAATGCACATGAAAGTGTTTGAAATTATTGACAATTTATATTGTTTTCTTAGAGAGAATCTAATGATCAACAAACATAAGGGTTAGATCAGGTTTGAGGAAGCCTGAAGCAAGATCAAAATTATACATATAACTTTTAATATTATGGCTTCAATTTTCATAAAACTAGTCACAAAAATGAGTCTTTTTATCAAATATAGCTAAAATTTGAAGCACATAGATGTCTTAGCTTTATACTTGTCAAGGTGTGTGATTCAAAGCTCGCTTAGACAGTTTCCTTGTTATGCAACATAACTGTATGTATTCTGGGCCCTCTCTTGTGTGTTATGTGGCCTATTCTCAGGTCTTACCGCCTATTTTGAAGGTCCCCATGTTTGGATTAACGCTATGTTTGGTACGTCGTGAACGAAGGGGAGGGGAGGGGAAGGGAGTGGAAGGGAGAGGAGGAGATACTTACGTTAGCCTGTTTGCTTAGCATGGGGAGGGAAAGGGAAGGATAGTATGATAACTAGTGTAAATATAAAAAATAGTCTAGTGACATAGAACGTCACTGATATAAAAATGAGACTACCTCTTTTTTACATATTTAGTTGGTTATACAAGTAGTTCCTTCTATATTTTTGTATTTGTAACAAACTTTCCCTCCACATATTTAAGTTTCCTCCATGATTCAAGATTTCCCTCTAAAACCCCCTCCATTCTTCCAGTTATATGTGATGACTTTTACTTTTTTATATTTTTAATTTTATCAATCTCAAACTTTTCAAATTCCCTACCCAAAAAAGCTTGAATTTTTAAAATATCCTCTCAAATTGTGCAAAAAAATTAATTTCATTTATTTATTCCTCTACATTTCCCCTTTATTATTTTTTTAAATAATCCTCCAACATTCCATATGTCCCTCCAAGTGACATAGAACGTACATTAGAGACTGCCTCTTCCCTGTTCTCATTGATTGTGGGCTATACTGATTCATGTAATATATTATTTATATTTTCATTCACACGCTTCATATTCCCATCCAACTTCTCTAATAAATTTCTCATTTAGTATTTCCCATACCTTGTCGCTACTTTGATTAGGTGGGGGAGAGAAGTGACTAAAAATATACTTAGTTCTTTACCCTTTGTTCTCCTCCATTCCCCTTCCTTCCCCATCACTTTATCCAGCTAAACAACCTACACCTTTTTCCCTCCCTCTCTGACCCCTTCATTCGTCACGTATCAAACATGCCCTAAAGTTCGTCATCCATATGAGGCTATATGTTCATATTCCGTAACAATAAATCAATGTTCATTTTTCCTGGTTGACTTAGTGCGTACCTTGAGTGCACACAAACCCCCTCTTTCACTAATGTTAAATCACTCTCCACCCATGTTACCCCCACTCTAAGACCCTAATTCATAACACTACTCTTTAAAGAGTCCTACCAATGCCTCTCTTTTGTGCGGAAAGAGTTTTGATGTTCATCAATCCTACTTGACATGATGGATTTTGACAAAATACTTGAGAAGGACTGGTGAAGCGGTAAACAATCTTCTTGGAATGTGCCATTCTACATTTTTGTTCAAGTGGCAAGTCACTGGGGCTTATCGGCCACCAATAGTGTGATAAGTTGATGGTTTCTACTGCAAATGCGTACACATTGATATCTTGATTATGCTATGCTTTCCTTACATGCATTGGGGTTGGCGATTCTTACTCTTGACCCTTTTGAGGAGATTGAGGTGGTCCATGAGTATTGAGATCTCTTCTTTAATGAGTTGCTTGGTCTTCATTCAAAGCAACAAATCAAGTTTCTGGTAGATTTTTTGTCTGAGATTGCACCAATATCCCACACACCACACATTACCTATTGAATTTCTAGAGTCAAAGTAGTCGTAAGAGCTGCCTAATCTAGTTTTTATTAGCCTATGTAATGTAAAACTATGGGTAACTTATTTGACAGTGATCTTATTGATGGGTCGACAATCTAAGCACATACACCAACTACCATCCTTCTAGGGAGCAAGTAGTTCCAGAACCGCACAAGGTCTCTTGCTCTAATGAATAAATCCTTTGAGAAGGAGGGCATCAACCTAACATTTTAATTCAACATGCTCAGTCAGGTTCACATGGTAATGAGGTCGGTTAGGGAGCAAAGGCCCGAGAATCAAATCAATATCATGTTGAATATCACGCATAGGAGGGAGCTCATCTGGATGGTCAGTGGGTGTCATGTCCTTGAACTCATCGAGAAGGGAGGCAAGTTCCGGTGGGGGCTGACAATCGAACATGGGAGTAGATTCTTTGATGTATAGCGCACACATGCATCTAGATTCTCGACTGGATTCCTCAAGCTCTCGTCGAGGGACAAGGTGTAGAGAGTGTTGATATTTGGAGGATTGGGGATCGGGCAGTGGAATCTTTTTGATAGGGGAAATGAAACAAGCAGGTTCTAATCGGATGTGTTTGCCTTTGTGCTTAAAAGTATAAATGTTGGAGCATCCCTCATTGTGGGCATCTAAGTCATATATACAAGGACGTCCCAAAATGACATGGCCAACACGTCACACCAAATGTGGTATGAATAAGCACCTAGAGTGATGGGTACAAGACAACATTGGGTGATGGGCAAGCTAATCTGGTTCACCCAATGGACTTTGTGTGGCTGTAGATGTGGTTCAGTGTGCAAATCCATGCACTTCAATCCATGGTGTGAAATGATATTTTGAGAACTACCCCCATCAATGAGGAGTTTACAACTTTTACCAACAGGTTTGAAAAAGGTTTGGAAGGGGTGGTACGTTTCCATTCATCCCCTTCTGAAGGAGCACCAAGAACACGCATGACTTGAAGATAAGAAGGATCATCCTCATAATCAGCGTCATCATCTGAGGGTTCAAAGGCTGGAAGAACATCTTCATACTCCTTGTCATCCTCTGGGGTGGTATCGGGAGAACCTAGAGGATACAAAAAGAGCACGACGAGGGCATTGGGAAAATAAGTGAGTCGTGCTATGACAACGAAAGCATTCACGGCCTCTTGGAGGAGGTCAGATTAGGGTGGACATTATCTCCTTGCCTTTACTACTTGAAGGGGTTGAAGAACCCTGGGGAGATGGTTGGGGTAAAGGATAGGCCGAACAAGATGAGGTGGTGATAGGATTACTGGTTGATCTAGTACGTCGGCCGAAAAGAAAAAATAAAGGCCCATGATAAGTAGGTTGTAGGTAGCTCTCGACCTTTTGGGAGCGGTGAAAAGCATCATCTAAGGAGTCATATTGTTGCAATTGCATTTCTCGCTTAATATCGGGGTATAGACGCTGCACAAAGCGAGCGGCTAATTGTCAATCTGAGTCATTGTGAGCACAACAATTTTTAGCCTCTTCAAACCGTTCCATGTACTTTGAATAGAAGATGTCCCTTGGCTAAGGGCCATCCATTCGGAAAGAAGTTGTCTTTGGTATTAGGAGGGTACATAGCGTTCACGTAGCTTGGTGCTCATCTCATTCCAAAATAGAATAGGAGGTTGACCACTACGCTCCATGTCACATTGGACGCCTTGATAATACCTCTTGGAAGACCCTTTGAGTTTCATTTTCACAAACCTAATCTGTTGGGCATCTGTCATGTTATACCAATTGAAATAATCTTCCAAACTGGCAATCCAATCGAGAAATGCCTTAGGGTCAAGTTTTCCATCAAAAGTAGGGGCATCTACCTTAACTCATCGGGTGATATCATCCTGAGGTGGGTGTCCTGGGTGGTATTGACCGTAAGGATTTTAGGGAAAGCCTGGGCCACATGGGGGTGTGAAAAACATCATGTCTAGGGGGACGAGGATGTGGCATAGGAGGTTGGATGGGATGATACGACAGATCCATTAGTTGTTGAGGATGTGGAAAATGATTTGCAGGAATGAATTGGGGGTTAGGGGTATTGCGTTGAGGGGGGTATCACCGTGCAAGGTTTGTGTGTGGAGCAGCAGGTTGAGGCGTATAATTGGGAGGTTGATAATAAGGTGGTAGTAGTGGTGGTTTTCCTCATAGGCCTGTAGGGAGTAAGGGTCATGTTTAGTGAAAGGGTCAGTGGCCCCTAAGTTTCGGTAGTCGGGGATCCTTGGGGTTGTGGTGCACAGATTTGCAGGGGAATAAGAGCTAATGGGGATTGAGGTGCATTCTCAATATTTGGTGGCATGCCATATCCCAAATATGGTGTGGAATTTGGACTGGCCTGGAGAGTATGTGTTTGGCAGATTGTGTGAAGCTCAGTCATGATGGAATTGAGTGTTTGACCAAGAGTGTCCAGGTTAAAGTGGGTTTGGGAAGATGTAGGGGCTTCTTCTAGAGTGGGTTCTAACACAGGACTATTAGACCTATGATCCGACATAATGAATTACAGAGAAACAACCAAAAATTATTGTGCCAAAGGAAAACTTAGTTTCTGAGATGAACAATGAGAAAAACTTCAAGAAAAAATGCGGAAAAATATATGAAAGTAAATAGTGCACCGAACAAAGAAAAGCCTCTCACAAAAATAGGACTTGGCAATTTTGCGGTGGGGGAATCAAAACTCCCTATGGACCCTTTTGTAAATGTACTACAAATGTAGAAGAAGGACAATGTACAATAACAATGGAAAGACCTTACCCAAATTATAGATATCAAATATCCTTTACTTTTTGTAGAAGATGTTGAAGAAAGCTTCCTTAAAGTCGATGTAGAAGGAAGTGACTCAGAAGGAAGGATGATCTGGCATGCCCTGACCCTACGCTGATCCAATAGCAGCGGCCGGTGGTAGCAGTAGCAGGGGGTGGCGGCAAAAATAGTGGAGGATACTGGCGGTGGGAGAGGATGGTGGCGACAACAACGACAGGGGCCAGCGGGTACAACAGCGGTGGATGGTGGCGACGACAGTAGGGGGTGGCAGTTGTAGAAATGATGGACAGTGGCGACGACAACTGCGGCAGTGGGAGGCAGCGTAGTAGCAGTGGGCGGCGACCATAGTAGCAACGGATGGCGGAAATGGATAGAAAGGGATGGCGGCAGTGGGGGGTGGCGGCAGTAGGCGGAGAGGGTAGTGGGTAGGGTTTGGTGAAGGTGGAGGATGATGGCTGGAGGATGGAGGGTGACGGCTGGGTAGGACCTAACCCTAATGCTTTTAGGGTTAAGCTCTAATACCACTTAATGTAAAACTATGGCTAACTTAAAATAAACTAGGCAATGACTAAAAAAGACAATTCTCATTCATCAACTATGTCTATACATGGATGCCCATAGAGCCTTTATATAGGCTTCTAAAAGAAAGACTAAACACACGATAGCCAATGTGGGACTAAAACCACATGACTTTACAAAAACCCATAAGAAGAGAAAATACATAATAAAATAAAGCATGCCAATAAAGGCTAACTAATGACACGACGATGCCTACTCTCATAAGTGCGTAAAGTTGGGGCATATCATACATCACTATGTGTTTCCCTTTCAAGAGCATCATCATTGTTAATTAGAAAGGGAGACTGCTTGGGGATGTTGATGGACTATTAACTGTTGAACATTTTATGATTAATAACAAGCATCTACCATCGTTTGCATAGACCAAGGTCATGTTAATGTTATGAAAAATCATTCTTCAAGGTGGCTATCACTAGTTGAAAGAAAAGGAATGTGATATGCAGAAGACTCTCTCTCTCTATATATATATATATATATATAGAGAGAGAGAGAGAGTTAGGCTAGAACATACTCGAGTGTAAAGATCGCATGAATACACTCAAGTGTGTTTGCATATCAAGACTATTTTTTACAAAATGTAAACCATTGATCTTTGCTGTCATACTATAACTAGGCTACATACAAATTTTGAACCCATTTGGATGAGTGTAAGTCACTCATCCAAGGGCAACAAAATCAACACGCGAAACTAATTTGAAATGCATAATTTTTGCGGTCTTTATAACATGATCTATAAATGTCCAAATGTGCTCAAATTCTGTGTATGAGCTATTCACAAGATGTTTAAGAAGATCAATGGATTAGATTTTTGAAAAAAATATTGCTTCATGAAAAACTACTTGAGTGTATTCTGCTCTGAATACACTCGAGTGTATTCTAGCCTGACTCTCTCTCTCTCTCTCTCTCTCTATATATATATATATATATATATATATATATATATATATATATATAATCACTATTAGTTATTAGTGATGTAGTTTGTCCTATTGAATGCATCGACTATACATGAACCTGATGAATAAATTTTCTTGCATTATATGGACACTATTATGGTATTCTTTGTCAATGATGTTATGATATAATTTGAGTCTATAGAGAAACACCAAGAGTATGAGTTTGGCGATGGAGGCACTAAGTTAAAACCAATTGTATGCCAAGTTCTTTAAGTATGAATTTTGGTCGGTAGTGGTCATGTTTTTAAGGCATGTGATATTGACTGAGCATAGAAGCGGATCCCAAAAAGCCTGACGAAACTCAAACAGTAGGTGCCTTGCAACTACTATGAAATTAGGAGTTTCCTCAAGTAAACTATCTTCAAGACATTATTTTAATTTCTTTTGCACGCAGAGTATGAGCCAAATTTCTAGCAAGTTAAGATAAAACCTACTCTCCTATATATTCTTCTTCTGCCAATTGGAGGATAGACCCACATCACCTATAGATGTGCTTCCCAAAGGGCTTGGGGCTGTGTGATGATACCAAGGTTTTTCGATGACCCAAAAGTTATTTTGACAAATATCTTGGGTCACTGGTTTCTGGTTCAATTGTCTGGTCAACCCAATTGACCCAATGATGTCAACATGATTACATATATAACATTATTATAATACAAACATTTATATGTAAAAATGTGTGTGTATATGTAAATATAGTGTGTACATGTGCATGTATAGATATATACGTGTGTGTATATGTAGACAATCTACTATATGAAAGCATGGAATTATGAGTTATGAAACATTAAACATACAAAATAACGTATCCATTTGCAAACAAGAAAATGATTAGTTGTTACTATTCTTAAAACTAAATAACTTAATAAGTGAATCTTTCAGCATATATATTGATGGGGTTGAGTTGAAGGGGAGTAAAGTTGGTTACATGATCATTTAGGGAGGAGAGTATATAATCAGAAAAACCTAGTCGGGTCACTGGATCAAAGCCGGGTTTTGGCCAAAAATGGTTTCAACCCAACCTAACATGCTAGACCTTCTGGGTGGTGGTTCCATTGGTTTGACCGATTAAGTTAGGTTGGTATTTGTATGTGTGCTTTATTGTATTATGCTTATTATTATTTTCTTTATTATGGGCTTTAGACTTGACTTGTCTCTAGCCTTTTCTTTTATCCCATATTGCCTATCTCTAATAATAGGCTTACTCTCTTGTCCTATAAAAGAGGGCTCTCTGTATTTTGTTATATAATCAAATAATAAATACTCATTATAATGACCCCACCTCCCGATAACCCCCAATTAAGGGAGACCAAGAGGTCAGAGTCGTTATCCCAATAAATAGGATCAAAGGTTCAACAAATAATCAATAATAATTATAAAATTTTACCAAACTATACTTAAAGCTGGAATAAAATAAAACTTTGCATACCTTTTAAAAACTTTGGATATCTAACTTCTATCCATAGCTTCAATCTATTCTAACTAATCCCCCTTGCACTTTAATTCTTATTTTCACAATGTGCCACTTTACTGTTTGTCCTTTTCAATGTTGTACCTAAAACGTCGACAAACAAAACGTCGGTCAGCATAAATGAATATGTCGGTATGTGGGGACAACCAAAGTTTCACATATATGTCTAACGATCTAAATATCGCAATCAAGTTAATTAACAAGCCAATTTAAGCTTTCAATGTGACATTCTCCACCGCTTTTGCCCTAACCCTGGAATACCCTCCTTAGGGTTTCTCTTTTGCCATTGACTTAAGGCCACCTTCTCCATCCTGAGCTTGGAGCCTGGGGTCACCTCTCATGGTGCCCAGTAGTCATGTAATATCATAAGGCCACCTTCTCTATCCTGAGCTTAGTGCCTGGTGTCACCTCTCTTGGTGCCCATGGGTCTTCCCTCTTGGGCTTGACCTCATTGCATCTTACATCAGAGTGGCATGCAGATGCAAGAATACACTCTTATATCTTAATTGTGATAATCATATTGACTTTATGATTTGCATATATGAACATCCAAACATATAGGTTGCATTCAATTTGTTCAAACACCCGAGAAATCTTCGTGAAACTAAAGCGGTTAACCATAAATAACCACATACCTGATTTGTAGATTCAACAAGCTAATAACAATTCCAAGCAAGTAAGTAATCCAAGAAGCAGTTCAACAATCACAAAATTCCTGAAAAGCATATGTAACCAATTCACTACACTTTATCAAGAATCTACTTTATTGACTTGGAAATACTTTCTAGGGTTTCTAATCCAAATTAGGGTTTCATTAGGGTTTATCTACCACTTTTCTCCATTATAACCACAAAACCCTAAAAACATCTCTAGAGGCAAAACCCTAATTATTTAACTTAATCACATTAGAGCCTTTTTATCATCTACTAGGATTGAGATTAACCTAAAATCAGTTTTATACAAAAGATCTCAAATTATTTCTCATCAAAACCCATTAACACCTAGATTAGGGTTTCTAAGCCCATTAATACATATCAACATATCAAAACCCCAAATAAAGCTATTTAGCCTATGGATTATCTTCTTAGACATTCAATACATCTCTTTATTAACAACAAGTTAATATGCTCGTAGATTATCCATATTAATCATCTCTATACCATAGAATCATTGAGTTAGGGTTTTTCTCATATTAAAGCATTAAAGTCAGCAACTTTATCTCATTTTTTAACTACGATCAGATTCAGGCTATAAAACTATTTTTAATGGGTTCCTTGCATTTTTCTAATCAAAGTTCATATATTATATGTTCCAAACTGAGCTGCCAATTATCTTCTATGAATTTAGAAACATTATTACTTTAGGACCAATCATAGCTTGACACGTCAGCTTTATCGAATATTCATTTATCGGCGGACCAGCTAAATAAAAGAGTCAATTTACCTCTTTACCCTTATGGGTAATGTGTAGCCCCATGGGCCCTCACGTCATTTCACTCATATCATCTCTTTCCTCACGATTCTCACAGACGCCAGCCGCGATGATTTGTGTCGGCATTCTCCTGCACGTTTGCCATGCAGTGAGGCCATGGCCTCGGTGCCATCTTCCCTCCACGTCGTCTCCCCTCGCTATGACTCAGGTGCTTCCGTCTGTTGCACCACCATAGATGCCCTCCTTGTACAACCTCTCATAGTAACTGACAACAGAGCTTCTTCCGTGGCTCCAGGGAAAGGAGTTGTGAGGAGGGGAAGACCAACAACTGGTCTGGGTAGGGTGCTCTACTGGTGCAGCAACGGGAAAGGGGATGGTTCTGAACCAGTAAGGAACCTCGGTCAGCCTCCCCCAACCGCCAACAGCACCATGGTACACGATGGTGGCTCCCATTGCTCTACCTACTGCAAGTGCATGACAACCAGAAAAGACGAAGAGTGGTTTCTCATCAAGGACCGATCTAATCTCATACCTCATCCTACCTCGACACCAGGCGGAGCTGCCCACCCATCTGTATTATTGAATGACTACACCCAGGGGACTCCATTCATGGTGATGGCGAACCCTCCACACTAACGTCATTGGTTAGGTCAACGGCCACCCCTTCATGTTGTGCGATCAATGTTGGTCAGGAGAGAAACCAAGCAGATGAGATGGGAGAGGAATGGAGGGCTGAAGATTAACATGCCCACACTATATTCTTGGAGATGTCGGGGATCTACCACCCTCTCCAATATGTACCCTTTATATAACATTAGGGTTTGTGTGTTAATGGATTTATGTTCACGTTATACATCATTGCGTAAGGCAACATAATTAGAAATTACTTGAATACATCTTCTTTAACTTTTCTTACTTCCCCTTACAAGACTTATTCCTTTTGAGACTCAAATTTAAAAGTATAAGCTACTTTTCTTCATATGCAAGTTATTACTTAAAAAGACACATTCTATATATATTCTTTCTCTTATCCTTTTATTTCCTTTATTAGAAATCACATATAAATGAAATTTACTCAATTGTGGCCATTAATGCCACTTTCTAGAGATTTCCATATATTTTCATCAATACTTTGCTTAATATTCATTATCTTGTATATTTTTCTAATATTTGGACTTTTCTTATTTTCTTCTCTTTTATATCCATTATTGGATTAACATAATAGTAGGAATCACGAAATTCCTATCCAAAGGGAGATTTGCAAAGAAATCCATCTTTTGAAGCAAATCATACCACCTTTTCAATTAAGTCCTTATTCATATAATCATTACATTTCAATTATGAAAACACATGTAAAATTGAGGTTGTAACATCCTTCCCCTCTTATAGGAAGTTTTCCCTCAAAATTCCATCAAACATACAAACAAGCAGGATAAGTCTTCCTCATGTCCATCATGGCTCCCATGTGACTTTACATGTAAGGACCCTGACCCAAGTTTTGGGCTAACCATCTTTTATTTGTTTATTAAAGGTGCTTAGAACCTTAATCTAATCTCTTATGATGTGTTTGTATCATGTGACAAGCTCATGTTTCCAGTTTGGTCCTGACAAGCTCATGTTTCCAGTTTGGTCCCGTTTGGATGTTGTTTGAGCAATGTTTGCTTGTTTTGGACCAAAGTGCAATTTACCCAAAATAAGGGGTTATATTGCAATATGTCACATGTAGAGCATGACTTTAGTTCTCTAACATCATTAGAAAGAGAATGATGAGGTGGGGATCCTTGTGGAGGACCTATGTTCCCAGTTTGAGCTTAGTTGGATGATGTTTGTGCCCTATGTGCTAGTTTTGGTGCAAATTGCAAATTACCCAAAGTGGAGGGGTCAATATGCAATTTATCAGCTCTAGAGTCACCTTCCTTCTGTTTGGCATCATCTAGGATGTGTATGGAAGTTGGGGTGCCTTGTTTGGTTGATAGTTGAGGAGTAACAACTTTATATGGTCTTTATATCACATATGTGTCACACATGCTACCTTGTCTTTTACTACTGTCCTTAATGGAAATGGTCACATTTTACTACTGTCCTTATCTTGTTCTTATTGTGTTAGATGGTAACAGGTGGCTAGAGGTTGAAGATGACTTGCCCGATAGGGTTCTTTACCCGATATGGGGGCTTGCCCGATACTATGCTTTGCCCGACATAGTACCTTGCTCAATAAGTTATACTTCAGTTGATGGTTTGTGGCAATACCCCTTTCTCTCCTTTGGACTTGAAAGGTGAGCCTATGGCCTAGATGTTTGGGGAGATATGATGTGGTGACCGATATCTCTTTCTTACCCTAGGGTTAGGGTTTGAACGTTATGGATGATGGCTCCTTGAGGTTGTTGCCCAGTACCCTCTTCTAGAGTTGGGCCTTGGGTAATATGCTAAGTGAACCTTTTGTTGACCTTGTGACCGATATGCACCTCTACCCAAGATGATGTTGGTGGGTGATATGGTGGTTGGCTGACATGAAACCCTAACCTTAGTGTCTTGGCCGACATAGAGCTCCAACCCTAGCTTGGGCGATGGGGTTGCCTTGGGCGACATGGATGCTCTACTCTAGTTGCACGACAAGCTCTTAGGGTTGAGCCCTTGGATAGTATCATGGGAAATATGGTGGTAATGCCTTTGGTGATAGGTACCTTTGATAGTGTAGGGAAAACCAATAGGTTGTTCCTTGGTGTGGGCGATAGCCCTAGAAGTAGTGTCTTGAGTGATATGGATGCCCTAACCTGAACTTAAGGCGATATGATTGCTTTGGCCGATGGGATGGTCCTAACCCTAGAGTGCCTGCCATGTTGTCATGGGCAATGAGATACTTTGGCCGATAGGCTAGCTCTAACCCTAGTTGCCTGCTATAGCATCCTGGACGTCATGGAGTTTTGAGTGTTGGGGGTTGCCTTAACCCTATCTGACCATAGGGGTGCCTTTGTGGTAATGATCCCTTGGACGATATGTTGGGTGCCCAAGATGGTGCTCCATGAATAACAAAGGATGTGAGGATGAGCGTTATGAACGGTCCCTTGATATGCTGCCAATATCATCAACCTTAGAACGTTATGAGTGTGTATGTGTGCATAGCTTGGGCGACATCAGGGTCAAGTGCATGGCCGATACCCCCAAAAGGAGATATGTTACTTTGGCCTATATGCCTTGCCCGATACATGCTCTCTCTTGGTTGGTTACCTGACATGTGTATGTGCTTGATAGCTTGGATGGTCCTTGGGTTGAAGATTTGGTCGATACATGTGGTGAGTTTGGACAATATAAGGTCTTGGACGATATAAGTTGAGGGTTGGACGATATAGTACTTTGACCATTATAGGGTCCCAAACCCTAGTTGGATGATAGGCTACCTTGGGCGCCATGGCAACGTTTAATGGATGGTAGTAGTGTACCTTGGGCGGTATGAGAGTTCCTTGGACATCATGATGTGCTGACCAAGTGGGTTCTTGTTGGGCGATATAGTTGTGGCTTTGGGCGACATGATTTGATGGTTTCCTGGTATGAACCCTAACCCTAGAAGGGCTATAAGGGGGTCTTGTCCAAAAAAGGGTTGTTTTGATGATGATATGTTGACTGATATACTTTTGGTCCATGGCTACACGACACATCATTAGGTCTAAGTCTGGCTATTATCCCCTTTGTGCATGGGTGCATGTCATGCTTGAGGTTGACAACTTTGGGTGAGGGTTAGTACCCTACCTGATACACCTTTAGTGGGGGTTTGTGGTCAATGCCTAGTATTGGTGAGCAGAGGTGATACTTCTAGTGAGGGTTGTGCCCTAACCCGATAACCCTAAAATTTATCTTGAGCACTATATGATAGTATGTTATCTTGCTACCTTGAGCCCATATCTTTGATCATGATGACAAGACACGACAAATAGGTTGTGAACATTAGTATGGTGGTTACCTATGGTTGATGAAGATGAACCTTTGATAATGTTTGATGGTAGATCATGGTTGTATGATCCCTAAAGATGAATCCTGAGGGATGGCATGCATGATGATACAAGAGATAGGGTGTAACGACCCCACCTCCCGGTAACCCCCAATTAAGGGAGACCGAAAGGACAGAGCCGTTAACCAATAACCCAGATCAAAGGTTCGACAAATAATCATTAACAATTATTAAATTCTACCAACTATACTAAAATATGGAGAAAAAATAAAACTTTTGCATACCTCTTAAAACTGGGATTTCAGAACTTCTATCCACATAGATACTAATCTATCTAATCCTCCTTTGCACTTTAATTCTCATTTAGTACCACATATGCCACTTTACTGTTTGTTCTTTTCATTGTACCTAAAACGCCGACAAACAAATCGTCGGTCAGCCGAAGCTGGTATGTGGGAGAAACAATAATCATGCAAATATGGTAACAATGTAATCATTCAATTAATCATTTAACAACCAAGATTACATTTTAAGCCAAACTACTCAATCCATACCTATCCACAACTCTGTGTTGTCCCTGTAAAGACTTATATAATACCTATGTAAAGGTAGAGTTGCATGGCACCACCCAAAGGTAGCCCAATATCTAACTCACTATGACTTGATGGACCTACCCTCTAGGTAGCCATATACCAAGTCATTCCACGACCCGATGGACCTACCCTCTAGGTAGCCATATACTAGGTCAGCCATTAAGACATAGAGGGGACCAGGATCTGAGCTAGTAGGCACATATATTATGTGATAGTCATATTCACATTATAGTTTGCATGAACTAAATTCATCCAACAGTTTATTCAAGTCATCGGTGAAAATCTTGGAAAACCTTGGAAATCTATCTCGAGATATTCATAAGCGTAACCACATACCTGTTCAGAGAAACTTGAAGTCCAAGTAATAATATTCAGGAACAATCAATCAAGCAATCATCAATATCCTAAAATTAATGCATAACATCCAAGTGTCATTGTTTTATTCCAAACCTCCTCAAGATCTACTTGGATTCCACTTTAGGATTTCTAGGCCATCCTGTAGGGTTTTTAGCTTTCATTATGCATTTATCACTTTTAATGTTCGTTTAATCCACAAACCCTAATTTCAACATGATAGGCACAATTAAAAGTCAATTAAGTCAAATATGTCTCTTTTACACTAAAACTACTATCTTTATCCTTTTAAGTCATGTCAAGATCATTCAGACCAATTATCATGTTCAGGTTTCTTTGAATTGACAACTCAACAAAGAATTATAGTTTGATTCTCCAGAAACCCTAATTACTACAATTCTCATCGTTTATGTCAGTAAACCCTAATGTATCATTAATTCCAATTTATACACTAGGAACCCCAAAATATCCACATTAATGATCTTTTATACTCAAATTGGATTTATAACAACATAACTTTGTCTTATTCATGGATTTGCACAATTAAAATCATTAAAAGACATATCTTCCTAAATTAGGGTTCCTAAGCCCATTAATGCAAACTTAGGTATATGAAACCCTAATTTAAACCAATTATGTACTAATATCATCCTTTCTATTATCAACAGGTTAATATTTGTTCTAAAAATTCAGAGAACATCAGTATATTCAACTATCATCAATTCTAAGGGTTTTTCATTAATTAAACCAGTAAAGATGATAACTTTATACACTTTTTGAATTGCAAATAGAATCAAGATTAAATTATATTTTTAATGGATTCCTCATGTTCTTCTGAGCAAAATTCATATATGATTTATATAAATCCGAGCTACCAATGATTAGTTATGAATTTTGCAAGAATAACTATATGGAGACCAATCATTAGATGACACGTCAGCAACTTACCCAGATTATTCTCAACTAGGCGGCCGACTGGGATTAGAGTAGAAAGGACATCTCTGCCCTTCCTAGTTGATCATGATTTTCTGACACCCGAGGGGCGATATCGTCTTTGGGCATGGTTCTTCTTTCTTCTCGCGAGGTTGCAGTTCCACGCGACGTCGGCGATCCGCGACGCCTGGGCCTGAGGTGCCCTCGTCGCCTCCACCCAACTCACCGTCGCACAACCATAGATCGGTGATGCATGGTCGAGCCTTCCTTCCTTGTCCAACCATCCTTTGCGGAGGTTCCCCTCCATGGCTTGTTGCTCCCACACGTACGAATAGGCCTGAAAGTCCTGCTCCTCCGACGCGGCGGGTGAGACACCCACCAGAGATTCTACCTTCCCTCCTTGCGAGCCTAGTTTGGTTCACGGTCTGCCATGGAGCAAGTCCCAATCAGAGGTCTTCCTTCCATGTTCCAAAACCTGGTGGCAGTCCTTGCCACCGTTTTGCTTAGGGGTGTCCGTCGAGCAGGAGAGCGGGAACCTTTCCCTCGGCCATCACGCACTGGCACTCCAGTACCAGGAGTTTCAGTACTCCCATCCTCTCTATCGTCCTTAGGTTTCTACTCATAGCAGATGGCGCCGACATGGTCTCTCACCAAGTCTGTCCATGGAGAAGGAACTCAACCCCGGCATCCTCGGCTGCCTCCCTACAGGGTAGGGGACGGTTCCATAGGAAGACGAAGACAATGTCTTTCCCCCGATCTCTTTACTACTGCTTATATAGTTTTAGGTTTAGAGATCCTTAACGTGATTCCCAAGTTGTATGTAGTTAGGACTCTTATTTGGAAAGTAGTCAATACATCCTTTTCTTCCCTTAATCGATTTATTTCCTTTTTCTCTCTTATTACAAAAACATAGGGGACGCTTGCATGGTTTTACTTATTATTTCCTTAATATGGTAAAACATTTATCCACGATTGATTACAAATTACTTAGTTGGCACCCAAAAAGGCACCTTATAATTTATGATGACATTTCTTTTCCTATTTCCTTTATTAGAAATTACATATAAATAAAATTTATTTAATTGTGGCCATTAATGCCACATTCTAGAGATTTCCATGTATTTCTCATAATTATTTTGCTTTTTATTCATTTTCTTGTATCCTTTTTTTCCATTATTTGGACTTTTCTTCCTTTCGTCTCTTTTATATCCATTAATAGATTTAACTAATAATGGGAATCACGAAATTCCTATCAAAAGGGATATTTTCAAAGAAACCCCTTTCTTGAAGAAAAGCATACGATCTTTTTAATTAGTCTAAATCATAAAATCATTGCATGAACACATATGCAAAAATGGGGTTGTAACATCCTTCCCCTCTTATAGGAATTTTGTCCTCAAAATTCAATCAAGCAAAACAAACAATTCAGGATAAGACTTTTCTATGTCCATCAATGACCCCTATGTGGCTTTACCTTACCCATGGCGCTTCCAAAGAACCTTTACCATCACATATTCCTTTCTCTGAGTTCTTACATCCTGACGTCTATAAACTGCACATGTGACTCAGCTCATTTCAGCCTCCCTTGGGGCTCACTAGGTTCATTGTTTAGCTCATGGTCTGGGTACCTCACATAGTGCTCTAAATTGGACACTTGGAACTCGTCACACCTCTCTTTATCCTGAGGGGTAAGGTTATTCATAACCTTCTCCACCAATCCATCTCAAATGGACCCATGTATCGGGGACTCAGATCTCTTAGCTATAACTTAGAGGGGTCAGATTTTCATGTCACATATTCTCCCACAGTGAACTGCATGACAGTCTACCTTGCATCTGCTCATGACTCTTGTTGTCTCTAGGCTCCTTTCAACCATTGCATGATCAAAGTGAATTCATCTACACACATTGTGGTCCTTTTCTAACCATCACATGGTTCTTTCACCAACATCACCTTACTGAAGTGGTGCCCGACACAACCTCCCTTAAAGAGCTTCATTAAAACCTGATACTGGCTATGGTGGTTGTCATCATATCTTTCATAGGACAAGAACTGTCTCTAGATATCACCCTGAACAAAGCACACATGCTCTCATTAGACCCTCTAGTCTGGATCATACTAACCATTATTAAGGGGGTGATAAACTGTACCAACATCACATTTTGTATGTTTCTACTTCCCCCTCATGGAAGTGAACCGCTAGATCATACTGAAGAACTTTTGAACTCATAGCATGGTGTAGTTGAACTATCTCTCTCTCTTATGTAGTTCAACAGAATCTGTCTCTTGACAGTACTCCCTCCTTTCTCATGTTATCTAGGTGAGGCGATCTACCATAACCCATATTGCATCTTGACCTTCTTGGTCAAAGGGAGACTTACCACAACATCCATAGTGATGAACTTCCATTCCCTCTCAGGGACTCTTTTATTCTCTATATAGATACACTGGGTTACTGGTGTTCGTCCTTCACCTCCTATCATGCATGGCAACATACCACATGCACTTCACCTTAGATATCCAAAATACTACTGTCACTTACTATCTTTGTAGTACCAAGGTATATCACAATCTCCTACATTGTGATGATTCCTCAAGCTTGAAACCTCGGAAACCCTAAACCATTCTAATCAGGGTTTCATCACCTTCCTTTCCAAAGAAGTACATCTGAGGTTATACCACCATCCTTTCATTGCATCAAAGACTAGACTGGCTAACCAAACAACCATTAACTTTTCAACATATCTCGTTATATCTGAGTGTTAGCTAAACACATCTCCTTTCCAAACTTAAGGTTAGCCTAACAACCTCTTCTAGCTTCTAGCTAGACTAGTCAGATACATCTCAACCAGAACATCTATTACCACTTCACATCCCTAGGTATTAGGTAACATTGAAGACATTCCCTCCCATGCTGTTCACTTATTATCTCAAACTCGAATTCTAAGTCTGTATTCATCATATACACTCTCTGATCTCATCAACATGGTGATCACACTCAACCTTGTAAGACTCACCTCTTGGTTTTTGAATTCAACCCGGTATAACTCATTGCTCATGGTAAAACATCCTTATAAGATGACTACCTTATTTCTCTTTCGCGTTTGCAAACCATCCATGTATCATTCACTTTTCCAGGGTATGTTATCTTCTCTGTCCTCATACCTCATAGCAACGTTCCAACTCACATCCTCTTTTATCCTTGGTGTATGGCATGCGTAATGTCCTATCTCTCACTCCCATAACAAAAGGAAATAAGCATTTGGCTGCAGTCCAAATACAGAGTTCTTCCTGTTCCAAGAGTAGAGATGGTACATCCCACCTTACCAGTACACCTTTAAATTTAAGTTGAAACGTGTTGTTTATGCTTCCATATTACAATCATCTTAATATCCAAGTTACCTCCATGGAAAACTGGTTTCAAACCTACTTGGGTTTACACACAACCCTTGGTCATCTCCTCGAGGTATAGGGTGCCGACACTTTTGGGGTCATCCCTCTTCCCTCATGCATCAGAGAGTGCCCTACTCATCTGCCCTTTGGGTCTCATGATTTCATGAAGGTGATCAATCTCCTAACCCATGGCCCTCAGGCAATGATAGTTGTTACCTCCCGACCCTATGGTCTTATGCAACTAGGGAATTAGACAACTCCTACTTCCATCGGTCTTACCCCTACCTGACCCCAGGATAGACCTAGGATTATATCATAGTACATGTCCAACTTAGAACCTTACCCAAGCATTCATCATCTCTCTTCCTGCATTCATGGGCTGACTTTCATCCTTTCATAGGGATCATGGCAACCTGCCTACCTTGGTCAATCCCCATACCGGTTACCTCCATGGTAACACATCCACATGCACATAGAGATGGTTATCTATGGGTCTATAGGTTCATTCTCATGCCATGTACTCTTAGCTTCTCAAGATCCTATGAAACCTCCTCAGGTTACCTCAAAACCAACAAAACTGGTAGACTCCCTACCAAAGGTCTCCCAGGATGGGAGGAAACTATACCTTGATAACAAAGGTCACAAGCATCCTTAGGGTTTACATTCACATGAGCATGCTTAAACCTAGCAAGCTACTAAGGCACAAGAAGACACTTACCACACCATACTAGGTGACACTTATTCTCATCCTCAACATTAGGCCAACTTAGTTGTGAAGGGTCCATCAAACATACCCTTAACTTAAGGGGTTTCCTTTTCCTATATACAAGAGGATTACCATGCTCGGAACTATAGAGATTCAAATCTCATCATGAGCATCGGATACACTGCTTCCCCTCTTTAGGCCTAGGAACCCTAGGTTCACTTTTGGGTGTCCGACTGCATGCTCAATCTCTTAACCTCGAATTAAGCATGTCCAAGGTATGTCATATACTCCCATGATCCTCTTATATAAGTAGCACCTCAAAGTCAAGTCCTCCTCAAGGACAACCAATTAGGTATAAAGCCTCACAACTGGTTACTTGAACCTCCTCAGGGTCTAAAGCACTCTTTATCTCATCCAGTAGATAAACACTTATACCATAGGTGTTATAAGCATCCACTATCATTCACTTAGGTCACATCACCCTCAACTCCCCACTGTTCCTCATATCTCGGGGTCTAGGTTTACGACCTTCTTGCTTGGTATCCCGCTCTCTCTCTAACCAACCTCACATTAGAGGTCCTTTCTTCATGAAGGGTCGACCTAAAAAGCATGCACCTACCTGGATGAAGCCTATGTTCAACTTATGTCTTGCTCAAGATTATCCATAGTTCTTTATGCTTATTTCATAAGCCATCCTTCATACTGTCCTGGTTAGGGTTAACATCATCCTTAAAGGATTTGCTAAGTCTCTACTTGCACTGGAGATCTCTATCCCCAAGACTAACTCTCTCTACTCATCCTCCTAACAAGGAGGTCTATCCTCAGGTCTCTCCTGAGGGCAAAGACAACTCGTGTCATACGACCTAAGCATGTATCTATTCTTTAGCTTGCGCTTATTCTATTATGCTTATGTCCATGACATCATATTTACATGCTTTTCATTAATTTGGTGGAGGATTCCTTAGACCTTATTAACCTTACCCATACCTCAAGAGGGTGAGGAGAAGAGAGAGGAAACCCTAATCCTTAAGGTCCTTAACAAAATTGGAGTTGAGAAGGGATGAACAAGATGAGAGAGTCCTAAAGGTATCTTATTTCGATTCATACCCTAAGACTTTGGCCAAGCAGTCACACAGATCCGGGAGTCCTCGTATTCTGACTAGCGATGCGGAGGAAAATATTTCCAGCCCTCGGACGTGATCCTTTTCTAGACACCTCTATCTTTCGGATAATCCTCTAATAACTCCCTTGGGCTTTACAGAATTTGTAAAATTTAATAATTATTAAAGATTAATTGAGGAACCTATGCTCGATACCAATTGTAACGACCCCACCTCCCAGAAACCCCCAATCAAGGGAGACCGAAAGGACAGAGCCGTTAACCAATAACCCGGATCAAAGGTTCGACAAATAATCATTAACAATTATTAAATTCTACCAACTATACTAAAATATGGAGAAAAAATAAAAACTTTTGCATACCTCTTAAAACTGGGATTTCAGAACTTCTATCCACACATATACTAATCTATCTAATCCTCCTTTGCACTTTAATTCTCATTTAATACCACATATGCCACTTTACTGTTTGTTCTTTTCATTGTACCTAAAACGCCGACAAACAAATCGTCGGTCAGACGAAGCTGGTATGTGGGAGAAACAATAATCATGCAAATATGGTAACAATGTAATCATTCAATTAATCATTTAACAACCAAGATTACGTTTTAAGCCAAACTACTCAATCCATACCTATCCACAACTCTATGTTGTCCCTGTAAGGACTTATATAATACCTCTGTAAAGGTAGAGTTGCATGGCACCACCCAAAGGTATCCCAATATCTAACTCACTATGACTTGATGGACCTACCCTCTAGGTAGCCATTTACTAAGTCATTCCACGACCTGATGGACCTACCCTCTAGGTAGCCATATACTAGGTCAGCCATTAAGACACAGTGGGGACCAGGATCTGAGCTAGTAGGCACATATATTATGTGATAGTCATATTCACATTATAGTTTGCATGAACTAAATTCATCCAACAGTTTATTCAAGTCATCGGTGAAAATCTCAGAAAACCTTGGAAATCTATCTCGAGATATTCATAAGCGTAACCACATACCTATTCAGAGCAACTTGAAGTCCAAGTAATAATATTCAGGAACAATCAATCAAGCAATCATCAATATCTTGAAATTAATGCATAACATCCAAGTGTCATTGTTTTATTCCAAACCTCTTCAAGATCTACTTGGATTCCACTTTAGGATTTCTAGGCCATCCTTTAGGGTTTTTAGCTTTCATTATGCATTTATCACTTTTAATGTTCGTTTAATCCACAAACCCTAATTTCAACATCATAGGCACAATTAAAAGTCAATTAAGTCCAATATGTCTATTTTACACTAAAACTACTATTTTTATCATTTTATGTCATGTCAAGATCATTAAGACCAATTATCATGTTCAGGTTTCTTTGAATTGACAACTCAACAAAGAATTATAGTTTGATTCTCCAGGAACCCTAATTACTACAATTCTCATCGTTTATGTCAGTAAACCCTAATGTATCATTAATTCCACTTTATACACTAGGAACCCCAAAATATCCACATTAATGATCTTTTATACTCAAATTGGATTTATAACAACATAACTTTGTCTTATTCATGGATTTGCACAATTAAAATCATTAAAAGTCATATCTTCCTAAATTAGGGTTCCTAAGCCCATTAATGCAAACTTAGGTATATGAAACCCTAACTTAAACCAATTATGTACTAACATCATTCTTTCTATTATCAATAGGTTAATAGTTGTTCTAAACATTCAGAGAACATCACTATATTCAACTATCATCAATTCTAAGGGTTTTTCATTAATTAAACTAGTAAAGATGATAACTTTATACACTTTTTGAATTGCAAACAGAATCAGGCTTAAATTATATTTTTAATGGATTCATCATGTTTTGTTGAGCAAAATTCATATATGATTTATATAAATCCGAGCTACCAGTGATTAGTTATGAATTTTGCAAGAATAACTATATGGAGACCAATCATTAGATGACACGTCAGCAACTTACCCAGATTATTCTCAACTAGGCGGCCGACTGGGATTAGAGTAGAAAGGACATCTCTGCCCTTCCTAGTCGATCATGATTTGCAGACACCTGAGGGGCGATATTGTCTTTGGGCATGGTTCTTCTTTCTTCTCGCGAGGTTGCAGTTCCACACGACGTTGGCGATCCGCGACACCTGGGCCTGAGGCGGCCACATCGCCTCCACCCAACTCACCGTCGCACAACTATAGATCGGTGATGCATGGTCGAGCCTTCCTTCCTTGTCCAACCATCCTTCGCGGAGGTTCCCCTCCGTGGCTTGTTGCTCCCGCACGTACGAACAGGCCTGGAAGTCCTGCTCCTCCGATGCGGCGGGTAAGACGCCCACCAGAGATTCTACCTTCCCTCCTTGCGAGCCTAGTTCGGTTCATGGTCTGCCATGGAGCAAGCCCCGATCAGAGGTCTGCCTTCCATGTTCCAAAACCCGGTGGCGGTCCTTGCCACCATTTTGCTTAGGGGTGTCCGTCGAGCAGGCGAGCGGGAACCTTTCCCTCGGCCATCACACACTGGAACTGTAGTACCAGGAGTTTCGGTACTCCCATCCTCTCTATCGTCCTTAGGTTTCTACTCATAGCAGATGGCGCTGACATGGTCTCTCACCAAGTCCGTCCATGGAGAAGGAACTCACCCCCGGCATCCTTGGCTGCCGCCCTACAGGGTAGGGGATGGTTCCATGGGAAGACAAAGACAATGTCTTTCCCCCGATCTCTTTACTACTGCTTATATAGTTTTAGGTTTAGAGATCCTTAACGTGATTCCCAAGTTGTATGTAGTTAGGACTCTTATTTGGAAAGTAGTCAATACATCCTTTTCTTCCCTTAATCGATTTATTTCCTTTTTCTCTCTTATTACAAAAACATAGGGGACGCTTGCATGGTTTTACTGATTATTTCCTTAATATGGTAAAACATTTATCCACGATTGATTACAAATTACTTAGTTGGCACCCAAAAGGCACCTTATAATATCCTTATAATTTATGATGACATTTCTTTTCCTATTTCCTTTATTAGAAATTACATATAAACAAAATTTATTTAATTGTGGCCATTAATGCCACATTCTAGAGATTTCCATGTATTTCTCATAATTATTTTTCTTCTTATTCATTTTCTTGTATCCCTTTTTTACCAATATTTGGACTTTTCTTCCTTTCGTCTCTTTTATATCCATTAATAGATTTAACTAATAATGGGAATCACGAAATTCCTATCAAAAGGGATATTTTCAAAGAAACCCCTTTCTTGAAGAAAAGCATATGACCTTTTTAATTAGTCTAAATCATAAAATCATTGCATGAACACATATGCAAAAATGGGGTTGTAACATAGGGTATGATGGATACCCATGGTATGGTAATAGTAATGTGTATTTCTTAATACACCATCCATGACTTATGCTTCATGTGTTCATAATAATGGATGATTTTTCCAATTCTATAAACCTTAATCTTAACGATATGATAATCATGATATGTTTGATACCTCAAGTTGGTGCTAAGTGAGATGATTAGATACATGATTATGTTCATGAGATATAGGGCATAGTGAATGCTCGTTGTTGATTACAATAATGTAATTTGCTTGCAAGATACAACTTCGTTCTTCATGTAGTTATAATCATGGATGTTGATCCAATTATGTACCTTCAATCCTAAAAGCATGATAATCATAAAGATCTATGTTTGGTGATTCAATTATCTCTCTCAATATGTATACTAACCATGCAGGTGTATCAAATGAATTCATAGCCAGGTAAGAGCTATGAGGAATATGTGTTCTGTATAACACTCAATGATGATAATCCTTGTTGATAAGATAACATGTATCACCAGTATGATGTGGAAGGTTTGTGGACCTGATAAAGGCTAAGTGCCAAGTTGAGGTGTTATCCTCTGATGTTGAGAGAAGGGATTGCTATCACATGGTGATGATGTAAGACTTGAGAGGCAGTGGCATTCTGTGATGATGGGATTGAGTCCCAGTGATGTTGATCCTTGAGATGGATCTTGATGATTGGAAAGAGGCCAAGTGGTAACATGTAATGTTGGCTTTGAAAATAAGAGTGACAATGTAACACCTGATAATGAGATCTATGTTGTTTACTTGTGTTTTAGTTTACATGTTACATAACATGGTTGAATCTTAAAATCCGCTTAAAATGTATTAATTAATGACAAGTGGAACCTTACATGTAGTTTGCCCTGGCCAAAGATCCATCATTGTCTGTAGCTGGTGATGGTGAAACAGGTTTATCCTACGGGATTACCTGGAGCGCTTATTGTTGAATATGAGGCGTTTCTCCTAGCCAAAAATAGGAGGATTAGAGTGAAACTGCGGTTGTGGACTCAAGATGTGTATAAGAGCATGGTGATCAGGCCCATGGCTCAGTATGAAGGATCATGAATGCATTCATGGCTCAGGAGTGTGGTGAATAGGCCCAGGGCTCATGATAAAAAGGGTAGACTACGTGAGCTAACCCTGTGGCTGAGGCTATTCAAGCAAGAGACTGTGATCCTACTTTGGTTATCGTGCATTGACCACAAAGAGGTGATGTCATGGAGTCCGGCTCTCCAAACCTCTAGCGAGGAACCATCAAATCTACGAGGTATTCGTCTATACTGGTAATAGAATCTTATTCTGCATGATCCTTTCTCTCCCTGGCGGATGACCTAGCTAAGAATCTATGCAAGGGAATAGGCGGTAAAGGCTCTATTGCCTATGATGCAGTAAGCCTCAAAAATCTAGTTATTAACAAAAAAGAGTATATAGAATATATGAAAAATGACATCAATGACCTTGTATGGCACCGGTTTTGGGCTTCGCAACCGAAGGTTGGATTTGAGCGGGATGGCTCACTTCCTCAGGGCATAATAATTCATAATCAAGCCGTAAAGTATCTTTGCTTAGGGTAAATACGAAACATTGGTTGAGGCCTTAAATGATGTAGGATTTTTGATATACTTTTAAATGGTATTTTGTATAAGTTTTTATATACATGTTCTTCATATTCCTTCTTGCATAACTGGTTAGATATTATCAGTTTGTTACATTAATCTATATGCTCAGTTATTTGTGATAATAATAAAGTTGGTAGGGGGTTATGTTTCTCGCTGGGACTGTGTGTCTCACCCCACTGTCTAAATAACCCTTTTTAGGTGGACGTGCCTGGCGAGATGAAGATCAAGTGGCTACGGATGATATGTAGAGGTATCATGCCCAGTGGAATAGATAGTGTATAGCAGTAGAGTCCTATGTGTCGTCCCTGTACACTCAGGTCTTAGGGAAGCGCTTTGATGTTTCTTGTATTATGATTGATGTACGGTTTTCGGTTTATGTATCTTGATGTAAATCAACATGTGGAACAATTATTTCATGTAATTAGATGATGGGAAATTATGTTGTAGCACCTTGGAAATATGTTATGAAAAGAAAAGTGCTGGCTCAAATTTTATATGTCTCTCTTGTGGTGCTCATTTTAAATCGGTTTTAATTTCCCATGATTTTCGGTAATCCGTTGGTTAGCATGTAATCGTGTTTTGTTGAGGATGGGGTGTTTCAAGTGTTTGGTATCAGAGCTCTAGGTTTGCTGAGTCTACAAGGACACTAGGACTAGGATTAGGATGGTATCTAAGGTTGGACCATGACATAAAATATGATGCATACTACCTAATCTCAATACTTGATGCCCTAGCCAGGTATTCAAATATTGAAGACAAAGGTAAGTATGGAGCATTAGATTGTTTCCTCGATTACTCTGATCAAGTAGTTATTCTAGAGCAATCTAAAGAGCATAACAAATCAGGAAATACAATGTTAATACCTTCATCATGTTATAAAAAAAGGTAAATGAATGCACCATAACCCCTTAATACCTGGATGCTTGGTAATAAAAAGAAGAAGTAATGATTCTATGAAACCTAAATTCATATGAGAATATGATGAGGTAAGTTCTTGAAACCGTAATCTCAAGAGATATACCTGGCAAAATATAGAATAACCTATGATAACACGATAAGTTAAAGCATAAAACTTACACAAGATGAAGAAGATGCCTGAAAACCAAGATAAAGTTAAAAGAAAGAGAAGAACAAGTGACGAGTAAGCCAGATGGAACCTGAGATAATCTCAGACCAACCAATGAATGTAAGCAAAAATGAGAGAGTATAAAGTACAAATTCATGATAAGAAAAAGGAGAACAAGAGAGATGATCCCTATTAAATAAAGAATAAGTGAAGAGTAACACTGATACAATAAGGAAATAATCATGAATATGATAAAATGACAACAAGAGAAAAAGAGTAACAACATGTAATGGTCTTGACGACTCCTATACTGAGTGCAAGGAAACCAAGAGGAAACATGATAAAACCAGATGGAACAAAGTTTAATGATGCATAAACAGTTGAAAACTCATGAAAGGATCAAAGAAAGTGATAATCTCCTCCCCTTTGATATGAAACCATAGGTGTTGTCGGGGTGTTTGGAGGAGTTTGTTCCTTCCTTCCGAGGGGGTGGAAGTCAAGTGGACCTTGCGTCACTTGATGTGTATGCTTTTGGAGTGACCTCTGGTTGTATACTTCGAAAAGTATCAGTTGATCTTGGACTTTAGTTCCCAAGATAGAGATATCTATGATAGATGATGACAGTAGGATCCTCTTGACATGTTTTGAACCAGTGACAATAGTAGACTATGAAGGAGAGACCGAAAGTGACGTGTTTTGACTCAAGAGATGGATACCGAGGTGAGGAAAACTAGTATATGAGAAGTACCAAGTATATGGGAACATGAGAACATGCCTTTTGGTAAGGGGTTGAGAACTAAGATGCCTAGATCGTGATGGTATGGTGGTGAACCATCTTGATAGCTCATCCTTGACCTTGAACCCATAAGCTTGAAGCTTGTTTTAGAGTTTGGATTTATGTGGTGATCCTGGAGGCAACAATTCAACTACATAGAGGAACGTTGATGAGGATAAGCAAGTGAGGACCGGATGGTTTAACCAGGAAGTGGAGGGCAACAAGCAACAGTTAGATCTTGTGACATGAGCTAGCCAAAACGGTAGGATGACCAGTGTGTGGCGGCAGGTTGAATGGAGTCACTCCATTCCACTTTGTCTTCTTCTTGCCTCTTATCTGCTCCAGTTAACCCAATTTAGGATGTACCCTCCTTTGAATGCTTATAGCATGTTTGGAAGATGTTTCCTTCTTGTTAGTTAGGAGAGAGATAACCTATTGATGAGCACCTTGATGGATGACATGGTTGTGCTGGATGAAGTATATCCTTCTCGTATCCTTTCCTTTCCTAGACATGACATTCAAGCAAATCTCTTTCCACTTGACATATCGAGGATCAAGATAACCTTGGAAATGGATATACTTGGAAAGGATGAAGTGGTTTCAGATGGAGAAGTTGGCTATGGCTCTACCTGCCTAAGTGTTCATATTAGGACTATCACCTATTAGGGGTTTATGCTCTGCATAAACATGATGATGGAAGTTATGCCCCCAAGGAAAAGAACTATTGTAAGATCATTTTAGGAAAAGTTCATCAAGTTAAGCCCGATTCCTTGGAATACTCCTAGCTAAGTCTCGAGTAAAAGAAGGTCCAGGCAGGATGTGCATCAGTTAGAGACGGATGAACAAGGTTTGTGATTCCTATCTAGATCAGTTGAGATAATGTGTACATGTTACAACTGTGTTGACACGAGTTGTGCCCTTGGGAGCTGACATGAAGACATGGCAGGCTTGAAACCGAGATGATGTGGTTGTTGTTAACCAAGATGTTTAGCTCCTTTTGTGTAAAGCCTTAAGTGATACATAGTGAGGTGCCTTATGAGCCCTTCCATGTGCATACATGTGTTTTGTAGAGTAAGTATCTTGTGATAACCTCTTCTTAGAAAGATCTTTCTTGGATTAAGACATTCTTTGTGGAAGGAGAAGGAACAGTTGGAATGTATATAGCAGAAGGATAATGATACAAGTGTCCGAAGCTTAGGTGTCGAGCTTGTGAGATTAGAGTAGCATAGAGGAAACATAACGAGTAAGGCGATATATCATTAATAGGAACTGATACCTGAGTGATCCGAGTTGCATGTTATGTTCTAGTATCTAAGAGTGTTACTAGACAAAGGATGGTAAGATGGAGGTTTGAGTCTATAGCCAGTATAAGGAAACCATGTGTTGGCTCTAGAGGAAGATCCAATATGTTGGTCATGGATTTGTGATACCTAGGAGCTTTGTGGATATGTATGATGTGATGCGTGAGTGACACCCATCTTCCTTCTGCTCAGGATTTCAGGGACGAAATCCTTGTTAGGGGTTTATGACTTGTAAGGACCCTGACCCAAGTTTTGGGCTAACCCTCTTTGCTTTGTTTATTAAAGGTGTGTAGAACCTTAATATAATCTCTTATGATGTTTTGATATCATGTGACAAGCTCATGTTTCCAGTTTGGTCCCGTTTGGATGTTGTTTGAGCAATGTTTGCTTGTTTTGGACCAAAGTGCAATTTACCCAAAGTAAGGGGTTATATTACAATATGTCACATGTATAGCATGCCTTTAGTTCTCTAGCATCAATATAAAGAGAATGATGAGGTGGGGCACCTTGTGGAGGACCTATGTTCCCAATTTGAGCTTAGTTGGATGATGTTTGTGCCCTATGTGCTAGTTTTGGTGCAAATTGCAAATTACCCAAAGTGGAGGGGTCAATATGAAATTTATCAGCTCTAGAGTCACCTACCTTCTGTTTGGCATCATCTAGGACGTGGATGGAAGTTATGGCACCTTGTTTGGTTGATAGTTGAGGAGTAACATCTTTATATTGTCTTTATATCACATATGTGTCACACATGCTACCTTGTCTTTTAGTGTATCAGGTAGAAGCTTGAGAGTATGTCGACCATGAGGGTATGTCACCCATGGGAGGTACCCATCTGCACTATACACATTCTAGAGTGCATCACTAGGCCGTGCATGTGAAGCTTGGGTGGCAACAAGTGGTGTTAAGTGCATGAGTAAGTGGCATCTTAGGTTATGTGGTTATGACACCTCTCCTTTGCTACCTCTCTCTTCCTTGGTGTATATAGCCCCCTTCCTCCTTGACCAAGTGCTCCATTTTGGCCACCTTCTTTCCCCTTCCTGTATGGGATGAGCATGGGAGCTCGAGAGCTCAAGGGAACTTCCATGGAGCTTGGGAGGGTGAGCTCTTTGGCCATGGAGACTCCTTGCTCAAGATCCGACCTTGGTGAGTCATCCTTCCTTTCTAGCTTTTCCTTGTGACTTCTTCTTCATATCCTTCTCCTCCTCTCAGCCATGGATGGGACCTTGATGTGATTAGGAAAGGCCGTGGTTATCTCCCCCTCTTTTCTTCTTCTTGAGCTATATATAACCATGGTATCTTCTTCTTCTTCTTCTCTTGTTCCTTGAGGTGATGATGATGGAGCTGAAGACAAGCTTAGATCTTCTGTTGGATGGTTTCCATGGAGAGGAACGTGTGTTTTCTTCTTGGATCAGGAATCTTTATGCCTTTCATGGAGATCCTCTTAAGGTGGGTTACATAACTCTTAACCATCTCTATTATGTTCACTCTCCATATGTGCATGTGATGATTCTTGACTTTAAATTGATACCCTTCTCCATGATAGTCGTGCATGTGGAACTTGAAATCTATTTTAATGGAAATGGTCACGTTTTACTACTATCATTATCTTGTTCTTCTTGCTTTAGATGGTAACGGGTGGCTAGAGGTTGAAGATGACTTGCCCAATAGGGTGCTTTACCCGATATGAGGGCTTGCCCGATACAATGCTTTGTCCGACGTAGTACCTTGCTCAATAAATTATACTTCGGTTGATGGTTTGTGGAAATACCCCTTTATCTCCTTTGGACTTGAAAGGTGAGCCTATGGCCTAGATGTTTGGGGCAATATGATGTGGTGATCGATATCACTTTCCTACCCTAGGGTTAGGGTTTGAACGTTATGGATGATGGCTCCTTGAGGTTGTTGCCCATACCCTCTTCTAGAGTTGGGCCTTGGGTGATATGCTAAGTGAACCCTTTTTTGACCTTGTGACCGATATGCACCTCTACCCAAGATGATGTTGGTGGGCGATATGGTGGTTGGCAGACATGAAACCCTAACCTTAGTGTCTTGGCCGACATAGAGCTCCAACCCTAGATTGGGTGATGGGGTTGCCCTGGGCGACATGGATGCTCTACTCTAGTTGCATGACAAGCTCTTGGGGTTGAGCCCTTGGATAGTATCATGGGTGATATGGTGGTAATGGCTTTGGTGATAGGTACCTTTGATAGTGTAGGGAAAACTGATAGGTTGTTCCTTGGTGTGGGCGATAGCCCTAGAAGTAGTGTCTTGGGCGATATGGATGCCCTAACCTGAACTTAAGGCGATGTGATTGCTTTGGCCGATGGGATGGTCCTAATCCTAGAGTGCCCGACATGTTGTCATGGGAAATGAGATGCCTTGGCCGATAGGCTAGATCTAACCCTAGTTGCCCGATATAGCATCATGTACGTCATGGAGTTTTGAGTGTTGGGGGTTGCCCTAACCCTAGCTGACCATAGGGGTGCCTTTGTGGTAATGATCCCTTGGGCGATATGTTGGGTGCCCCAGATCATGCTCCATGAATGACAAAGGATGTGAGGATGGGCGTTATGAATAGTCCCTTGATATGCTGCCCCATATCATCAACCTTAGAACGTTATGAGTGTGTATGTGTGCATAGCTTGGGCAACATCAGGGTCAAGTGCATGGCCGATACCCCCACAAGGAGATATGTTATTTTGGCTGATATGCCTTGCCCGATACATGCTCTCTCTTGGTTGGTTACCCGACATGTGTATGTGCTTGATATCTTAGATGGTCCTTGGGTTGAAGGTTTGGCCGATACATGTGGTGAGTTTGGATAGTATAAGGTCTTAGACGATGTAAGTTGAGGGTTGGACAATATAGTACTTTGACCATTATAGGGTCCCAAACCCTAGTTGGACATTAGGCTACCTTGGGCGCCATGGCATCGTTTGATGGATGGTAGTAGTGTACCTTGGGCGGTATGAGAGTTCCTTAGACATCATGATGTGTTGACCAAGTGGGTGCCTGTTGGGTGATATAGTTGTGGCCTTAGGCGACATGATTTGATGGTTGCCCGATATGAACCCTAACCCTAGAAGGGCTATAAGGGGGTCTTGGCCAAAAAAGGGTTGTTGTGATGATCATATGCTGACCGATATACTTTTGGTCCATGGATACCCGACACATCATTAGGTCTAAGTCTGGCTATCATCCCCTGTGCATGGGTGCATGTCATGCTTGAGGCCGACAACTTTGGGTGAGGGTTAGTACCCTACCCGATACACCTTTAGTGATGGTTTGTGGTCGCTGCCTAGTATTGGTGAGGATAGGCGACACTTCTAGTGAGGGTTGTGCCCTAACCTGATAACCCTAAAAGTTATCTTGAGAACTATATGATAGTGTGTTATCTTGCTACCTTGAGCCTATATCTTTGATCATGATGACAAGACATGACAAATAGGTTTTGAACATTAGCATGATGGTTACCTATGATTGATGATAGGTGAACCTTTGATAATATTTGATGGTAGATCATGGTTGTATGATCCCTAAAGATGAATCCTGAGGGATGGCGTGCATGATGATACAAGATATAGAGTATGATGGATACCCATGGTATGGTAACAATAATGTGTATTTCTTAATACACCATCCATGACTTATGCTTCATGTGTTCATAATAATGGATGATTGTTCCAATCCTATAAATGTTAACCTTAACGGTATGATAATCATGATATGTTTGATACCTAAAGTTGGTGCTAAGTGAGATGATTAGATACATGATTATGTTCATGAGATATAGGGCATAGTGAATGCTCGTGGTTGATTACAATAATGTAATTTGTTTACAAGATACAACTTTGTGCTTCATGTAGTTATAATCATGGATGTTGATCCAATCATGTACCTTCAATCCTAATAGCATGATAATCATAAAGATCTATGTTTGGTGATTTAGTTATCTCTCTCAATATGTATACTAACCATGTAGGTGTATCAAATGAATTCATAGCTAGGTAAGAGCTATGAGGAATATATGTTCTGTATAACGCTTAATGATGATAATCCTTGTTCATAAGATAACATGTATCACCAGTATGATGTGGAAGGTCTGTGGACCTGATAAAGGCTGAGTGCCAAGTTGAGGTGTTATCCTATGATGTTGAGAGAAGGGATTGCTATCCCATGGTGATGATATAAGACTTGAGAGGTAGTGGCATTCTATGATGATGGGATTGAGTCCCAATGATGTTGATCCTTGAGATGGATCTTGATGATTGGCAAGAGGCCAAGTGGTAACATGTAATGTTGGCTTTGAAAATAAGAGTGACAATGTAACACCTGATAATGAGATCTATGTTGTTTACTTGTATTTTAGTTTACATGTTACATAACTTGGTTGAATCTTGCAATCCTCTTAAAATGTATTAATTAATGACAAGTGGAACCTTACATGTAGTTTGACCTGGCCATAGATCCATCATCATCGGTAGCTGGTGATGGTGAAACATGTTTATCCTGTGGGATTACCTAGAGCGCATATTGTTGAATATGTGGGGTTTCTCCTATACGAAAATAGGAGGATTAGAGTGCAACTATGGTTGTGGACTCAAGATGTGTATAAGAGCATGGTGATCAGGCCCATGGATCAGTATGAAGGAGCATGAATGCGTTCATGGCTCAGGAGCGTGGTGAATAGGCCCGTGACTCATGATAAAAAGGGTAGACTGTGTGAGCTAACCCTGTGGCTGAGGCTACTAAAGCAAGAGACTGCGGTCCTGCTTTGGTTATCGTGCACTGACCATGAAGAGGTGAGGTCATGGAGTCTGACTCTCCCAATGACCTTGTATGGCATGGGTTTTGGACTTCACAGCCGAAGGTTGGATTTGAGCGGGACGGCTCACTTCCTCATGGAATAATAATTCATAATGAAGCCATAAAGTATCTTTGCTTAGGGCAAATACGAAACATTGGTTGAGGCCTTAAATGATGTAGGCTTTTTGATATACTTTTAAATGGTCTTTTGTATAAGTTTTTATACACATGTTCTTCATATTCCTTCTTGCATAATTGGTTAGCTATTATCAGTTGGTTACATTAATCTATCTGCTCAGTCATCTGTGATAATAATAAAGTTGGTAGAGGGTTATGTTTCTCACTGGGACTGTGTGTCTCACCCCGCTGGTTAAATAACCCATTTTAGGTGGACGTGCCTGGTGAGATGAATATCATGTGGCTACAGATGATATGCAGAGGTATCATGCCCAATGGAATAGATAGTGGCTAGCAGTAGAGTCCTATGTGTCGTCCCTATACACCCAGGACTTGGGGAAGCTCTTCAATGTTTCTTGTATTACGATCGATGTACGATTTTTGATTTATGTATCTTGATGTAAATCAACATGTGGAACAGTTATTTCATTTAATGAGATGATGGGAAATTATGTTGTATCACCTTGGAAATATGTTATGAAAAGAAAAGTGTTGGCTCAAATTTTATATGTCTCTCTTGTGGTGCTCATTGTAAATCAGTTTTAATTTCCCATGATTTTTGGTAATCTGCTGGTTAGCATGTAATCATGATTTGTTGAGGATGGGGTGTTTCATTACCCTTTCCATGGTGCTTCTTTAGAACCTTCATCATCTTATATTCTTACATCTGAGTTTTCTCTCACCATGATGTCTCATACCCTCGTAGGTGACTCAGGACATCTCAACCTCTCTCTCAAAGCTTAATAGGTTCATGGTTCAACACATGGCTCAGGCTTCTCACATAGTGCTCTAGATCAGACTCGTGGAACACATCATACATCACGTCATCCTGAGGGGTAAGGCTAAACATAACCATCTCCACCAATCCATCCTAGATGGACCCATGTATCGGGGACTCATCTTTCTCAACTATAGTTCAGAGGGGTCGGATTTTCATATCACATATTCTCCCACAGTGTACTGCATGTCAGTCTGCTTCACATCAGCTCATGACTGATGTCACCTCTGGGCTTTCTCAGCCATCACATGATCAAAGTGACTTCATCTACACACACTGTGGTCTCTCTGACCTTGGCAAGGTCATTTCACCGACATCATCTTCATGAAGCGGTGATCGACACAGCTTCCCTTCAGAGCTTCTTACATCTCGATATTGGCTATGGTGGCTATCATCACATCTTTTATAGGACAAGAACTATCTCCATATATCACCCTGAACGAGCACACATTCTCTCATCAGACCCTCTAATCTAGATCATACCAACCATCACTTAGGGGTGATAAGTTGTACTAACATCAAGTTCTTCATGTACCTACTTCCACCGCATGGAAGTGAAACTTTAGGTCATACTCAAGAACTTTTGAACTTACATCATGGTGTAGTTGAATATGTTGGGATTTGTGGAGAAAACATGCACGACGGAAGCAAAAAAATTCCACTCAACCCGTAACAGGATCTCGTCGACAACAACATATTTGGAAGGAGTGTTTGCGGGATATACCTTATCGCGGAGCAAGTCCAGCGATGTCCTGCTGCATGACGGTGCAACACTACTGACCTACACGGACGGAACTTCTCTCCCATTCTCTATCATAGGAAGATCCGGTGGTGCTCCTGTGCGATGATGTGCACCACTCACAATGCGCACAGATGGTCGTTGATGTCCTCTGAATGCAGGCGTCTCAGCGTCTGCGTCTCTACTTCATCCACGCAGATGGACTGGAATTCCACGTCATGCTTCCTAAGCCGGCGGGAAGGAGTCGTGTCTGTGCGGCGGCGTGCTAGCTGTGCGTTTCTCTCCTTTCACTCCTAAGGACGGTGACAGCTAGGTTTACGTACGTGAGCGTAAATCCAAAAGCCTCTCTTAATATCTTATATGGATATCAGCCATCGATCCTCCTTTAAATAGGATACGAAGGGAAGTAGGGTTTCCTAAACCCATCAGTAAATAGAAACGTTGTGTTAATTAAAACACTTGTGGATTAATTAGAATATTATGGAATTCATTAATTAACCAAATAATCACATTAATTGATTAATAAATATCTGACTCCATGCAATCGTTTGGGATGGCTCTATGGGTATATATACCAACAGACTCCCACTTGCACTTAGAATCAGCCACTCTAATATTATTCTAATCAATTACATAAACATTTTAGTAATCAATGTGATTCGGAGCAATTCCAATCAAATCCACAATTATACTCCTATTCCAACACATCCTATGTGTGTGACCTGGTAGGATCCAAATTATGTTGGCAGTGATATTCATAATCATATTATGATTCCACAAGCAATGATTGGTATCTAGCAAGACTTCATTGCCACCCAAGTAATTGGAGAAGTTGGAGAACAACTTAACCTATCATTCATGACTGGTGTTACAGTGATTGTATAGTTCCTTTGTCGCTGATATCCGGATTGAACTCAATTCATGGAATTGTTATCCTCTTCAACGTTCAATCCATGTTCCTTGAACTAGAGCAGACTGTATGAGATATATGTAAGCTCAATATCACATATTGACTCACATCAGCATGGCCATGCATTTCTCAGTCTCGCTTATCAAGTGGCTAGAATATCAAACTCTCGTAGGAAGGACAAATTCCATCTACATCAGTCACAGTCATCCTCATGTGTCACAGTGCACCCAAGCACCATCTTTATGGCAATCCTTATTCAGGACCACGGTGGATGATGTCAAAGTACACCGAACGACATGTGATAAGTGTAGTGACTTCAGGTCTAAGAACCACAATCACCACCATCATTATGAGATGTGACTCTAACTACTAATCATGGTATCCATGTGTCACTCTCAATGTGGGTCTATCTGATACACTGTTCTCTAACAAGTATCTATGTATTTGGTTTGATATCTCCATATCATGGATAATGAGATTCTTCCATCAACCAACATACATTCTAATCTTATGTGTTATTGATGTCTATGGATATTTCCATAATAACAACTGATTAGGGATAAAACAAGAATACATACTCTTAGCATACATATGATCTCACTGTTCAGGTCATCAACCCGAAGACATATGTCATTGAGTATATTATTCTATAGACATCTATAAGTTTTATAGTCATCTCACAATATAAAACACAAACATATAGATTGGAAACTTGCCTTTATTGATATGATCAATGTAGTATTACAAATCATTTACATAGTATCCCATTACAATCATCGAATGATAGTCTCTATGGGCATACATACCAATAGATTCCCACTTGCACTTATACCCAATCACTCATGAATCTCAATCCAAGTGATCGAACATGTCCGTCATGTTTCTGCTGTGAAAGTGCTTTTGTGAGTGGGTCAGCCACATTGCTTTCTGTAGGTACTCTACAAATCTTCACATCTCCTCATTGTACGATCTCTTGTATGAAATGGAACTGCCGTATAATATGTTTGGAACGTTGGTGCGATCTTGGTTCTTTAGCCTGTGCAATTGCTCCATTGTTGTCACAAAACAACTCAATTGCATCACCAACGCTTGGAACCACTCCAAGTTCAGAAATGAACTTCTTGATCCACACAGCTTCCTTTGTAGCATTAGATGCAGCAATATATTTGACCTCTATTGTAGAATCCACAACTGTCTCTTACTTGGAACTCTTCCAGCTCACAGCTCCGTTGTTCAGGCAAAACACAAATCCAGATTGCGATCTGTAGTCATCTTTGTCAGTTTGGAAGCTAGCATCGGTATAATCCTTTACCATGAGCTCTTCCTCACCACCGTATACTAAGAATTGATCCTTAGTCCTTCTCAAGTACTTTAGGATGTTCTTTATGGCTGTCCAGTGACATTCACTTGGATCTGACTGATACCAGCTCGTCATGCTCAAATCATACGACACATTAGGACGAGTATATAACATTGCGTACATGATAGATCCAATTGCTGATGCATATGGAATCTTACTCATGCGTTCCCGTTCATCACATGAACTACGACACTAGGCTTTAGAGATTGTAACCCCATGGGACATGGGCAAGTTACCTCTCTTAGAACCCTCCATGCTAAACCTCTTTAGCACCTTGTCAATGTATGTGCTCCAGCTTAGGCCTAGAAGCCTTCTAGATCTTTCTCTATAGATCTTAATCCCTAGTATATAGGATGCTTCGCCTAAATCCTTCATAGAGAAAGTCTTCCCTAGCCAACCTTTTACTGTCTGAAGAGTAGGGATGTCATTTCCCATCAATAGTATGTCATCCACATACAATATGAGAAATATGATTGTGCTCCCACAAACCCTTTTGTAAACACAAGGTTTATCTTCATTTTGACTAAAGACAAACTTTTTGACTACTTCATCAAAACGTAGATTCTAGCTCCGAGATGCTTGCTTCAATCCATAGATTGACCTTTGTAGCTTACATACTTTATTGGCTTCCTTTGGATCGATAAAACCTTCAGGTTGTGTCATGTACACATCCTCGAGTAAATTCCCATTAAGGAATGTTGTTTTAACATCCATCTGCCAAATCTCATAGTCATGATAAGCTGCAATGGCAAGCATGATCCTGATGGATTTAACCATGGCAACTAGTGAGAAGGTCTCATCATAATCAACACCTTGAATTTGATAGAATCCTTTCACAACCAATCTACCTTTATAGGTTTGAACATTTCCATCCATGTCAGTCTTCTTCTTGAAGACCCACTTGCACCCTGGGTTTTACCCCTTTGGGTGGATCCACCAAGGTCCATACCTTGTTGGTGTACATGGATTCCATCTCAGATCTCATGGCTTTGAGCCATTTCTCATATTTTGGTCCCTTAGTAGCTTCTAGATAGGAAGTTGTCTCATCTTCTATGCCCAATTTGTCACTATCTTGAGTCACGAGAAATCCAAATCTCTCAGGCTCAAGTCGTGTCCTACTAGACCTACGAGGTTCCTGTGTTACATTTGGAACTTGAAATTCCACAACAATTTGTGAGTCTTCATGTTCCTTATGTACCTCCTCAGGTTCTCTGCTTTCTTGTTGGTCTCAAACTTCTTTGAGCTCTACATTCTTCCCACTAATTCCTTTGGAAATACCTTTTCAAGAAATACAGTAGTCCTAGCAACAAACACTTTGTTGTCAGTTGGTGTATAGAAGTAGTATCCCCGAGTTTCCTTGGGGTATCCAACAAAATAGCATTTTTCTGATTTGGGTCCAAGCTTTTCAGGAAATTGTTTCCTAACATAAGCTTCACCTCCCCAAATATTTAACATAGACAAATTGGGACGATTCCCATTCCATATCTCATATGGTGTCTTTTGAACCAATTTGGAGGGTACACGGTTAAGTGTAAATACTGTAGTTTCAAGAGCATATCCCCAGAACGATATTGGAAGTTCGTCTGAACTCATCATTGATCGTACCATGTCTAATAATGTAGAATTCCTTCTTTCTGACACACCATTATGTTGTGGTGTACCAGATGGAGTCCATTGTGATACAATACCACGGTCTCTCATAAGGTCCTCAAACTCTTGGCTTAAGTATTCACCACCTCGATCTGAACGGAGTGCTTTAATACTCTTACCAAGTTGCTTCTCTACTTCATTCATGAAAGTCTTGAGAATTTCAAGAGTTTCTGACTTGTGTTTCATAAGATATACATAGCCATACCTACTGAGGTCATCAGTGAAGGTAATGAAGTATTGATAGCCTCCTCTAGCATTTGATCTAAAAGGTCCACATACATCAATATGTATGAGCCCTAGCAGATCACTGGCTCTCTCACTATGTCCAGTGAAAGGAGTCTTGGTCATCTTCCCTAATAAACATGCCTTACATGTCTCTAATGATTCAAAATCAAAAGAGTCTAGATAACCATCCTTATGGAGTCTAGATATGCGCTTCTCATTTATGTGCCCAAGACGACAATGCCATAAGAATGTTTTGTTTGAGTTGTCAAGTTTTAACCTTTTAGTATTTACGTTGTATATGCTAGTCTCAAGTTCTAACAAGTAGATACCATAAGACATAGGGGCATTTCCATAAAAGATCTCATCTTTAGATATAGAAATAATTCCATTCTTAATGTGAAATTCAAATCCACTCTTATCCATACAAGATACAGAAATAATATTTCTATTAATGGCAGGTACATAATAGCAATTCTATAATTCTATTCCAAGGCCCGTAGGCAAAGATAAACTAATAAATCCAACTACGGTGGCAGCTACTCTTTCTCCATTAGCAACCCGTAGCTCGACTTGGCCCTTTCGTAAAGGCTTACTTCTTATCAGATCCTGCATATTAGAACATATGTGAGATCCACATCCGGTATCCAGTACCCATGAAGAAGAAGTATTTAAGTTTATATCAATAACATATATACCTGAAGTGGAGATCTCTATCCCCTACTTCTTCTTCCTCAGTTCCTCCAGGTAGAGAGGACAGTTTCTTTTCCAATGTCCAAGCTGGTGACAATGGTGACAACTGCCTTCTTTGGAGATCCCACCTTTAGCTTTGAGTGCGGATGACTTTGGCTTCTGCCCGGCTTTAGAACTTTTATTAGCCTTGCCTTTGCCTTTTGACTTTCCCTTTGTCTTGCTGATCATCTTCACAGACTTGGGCTTATCTTTCTTCATATGTGCTTCAGCTATCCTCAACATGCCCAACAATTCTGACAACAACTTGTCAAAATTGTTCATGTTGTAGTTCATGACAAAATGACTATATGATTCAGGCAACGATTGTAGAATCACATCAGTGGCCAACTCTTGACCTAGGGGAAATCTCATCTTGGATAGTCTTTCCACGTACCCAATCAAGGTGAGTATATGGGTGCCAACTGAGTCTCCCTCTTTCATCTTGCTTTTGAACAAAGCCTTTGAGACATCATATCTCTCATGTCTTGCTTGATGTTGATACATGTTCTTGAGATGTGTTACCATCTCCATGACATTCATGTTCTCATGCTGCTCTTGCAACTCATAGTTCATTGAGCACAACATCAGACACTTGACATCCACGACATCATCAAGGTGCTTCTTGTAAGCATCCTTTTCAGCCTTGGGTGCATTTACGGCGGGTTCCGCTGGCTCTGGTGTTTCAAGGACATAAAGCTTACGCTCATGTGTGAGAACAATTCTCGGCGTCCTAAACCAATTTTGAAAGTTGGTTCCGGTAAGTTTGTCCTTCTCAAGGACTGATCGCAACGAGAAAGTGTGAGTGTTGTTTGCCATTTGATTGCTACAAAAGAAAAATTTGCATTTAGTCCAAAATTTTTTGACTTGTAAAGATTTGATAAATGAGATTAATTAGGCCTTTAATTAATTACACTCCCACTATTTTATTCAAATTGATAGCCCTCACTATCAACTCGTAAGATTGCAATGCACAACCTTCTAGTGAGCCAAGACCCGAAATAATTGGATCAATGCCCAGCCAACGCCGGCGTCAAAGACCAAATACTAAGGTAGGCAACGTTTGCCAATTGCATCATATTCAACTCTTGGATAGATGATCATACACAACTCCTTTCCATGATGCATCTGTGTACATCTAGGTACTTGATCCTATCAAGGTTCCCTAGTTAAGTCCAACCCATAAGCCAACACGATGAGTGTGCTCCCTGCGGAGGCAGACCCACACACCCACCATCACACTTCCACGAGATGGACATTGTACCACGCGGAGGCGTGCCCACACATAGTCGATCAAGTTTTTCATGTGTGTTTCTTTATGGAAGGCAACTAAAACTTAATATTATTAATTGAGGGGTTTTATTAATACATATACATATCCAAACACCACATACTTATAGTACATATCATATACTACTATATCCACAACCACAAACGATAGACATGCAATCACAAAAACCAATACATCGGTTATGGCCATATTATTGTAATCCTTTAGAGAAATAAAGGATTATGGTCCACCTATGGTCTTATGCATCCCATGCAACACAAGTGAATCAACCTGTAAGCCTGTAATGATAAACATTACAATAAACAATTTCATGGATGCTTCGTGAGGTTGGAACTTCAAGTTGCTTCTTGGAATTAGATTTTCTTGTTGCTTCTCCATGGATGCTCCTTGGAGTTGGATCTTCAGGTTGCTTCTTAGAATTAGATCTTCATGGTGCTTCTCCATGGACACTCCTTGGATTTGGATCTTCAAGTGGCCTCCTTACATCAAGTTTACAAAAACTAAAACTAATCCTATCTCTATTACATCATATGAGCACAAATATAAAAGGAAACAATTAATTACACTTTGAAATAAGAGATGAGGCTCGACATGCAATCCGAATACTTTATACAAAGGATCCATATGTAACCATTATACATCCATAGAATTCACAAACAAACATATCCACAAGATTGACATCCACATTCATCCACAACATTCACAAAAGGGGATACGAGGCCATTACTGTGCATGCATTCACCACATAAAATAGATTTTAAAGGTGACGTGTATGTTATCATAGGTATATCTACATATACGTATATACATATTAAAATTGCAGTACTTGTAATGTGGGACATTCCCCATTAAATAATTTTTTGACTCCCACGCAGACAATGCGGGGTACACAGGGGCAGTGCCCCTGTGCGGGCGGGGGTCGAGGGGAGGCCGTCCCTCACGAGGTCTCAGGGGCAGAGCCCCTGAAAGGTCCACATAATTTTACTTCCCTGCACTTAGGAAAATCAATATTTTCCATAGTCGACCCCGTCCAAAACGTCAAAAATAGAATCTTGCGGCGTATGTGGAATTAGGTTTAGATTTGCACATTAGCAGTTTTAATTCACATCGTATGCAACATAGAAAATAGTATACAATGATTTGATCATATCAAAACGAATCCAAATACGCCGTAGATTGACGCTGCTCTGATACCACTATTGGGATTTATGGATAAAACACGCGCGATGGAAGCAACAAAATTCCGCTCAACCCATAACAGGATCTCGTCGACAACAACATATTTGGAAGGAGTGTTTGCGGGATATACCTTATCATGGAGCAAGTCCAGCGATGTCCCGCTACACGACGGTGCAATGCTGCTGACCTACACGGATGGAACATCTCTCCCGTTTGCTGTCATAGGAAGATCCGGCGGTGCTCCTGTGTGATGATGTGCGCCGCTCGTAATGTGCACGGATGGTCGTCGATGTCCTCCGAGCACAGACATCTCAGCATATGTTTCTCTACTTCATCTATGCGGATGGACTGGAACTCCACATCACACTTCCTAAGCCAGCACGATGGAGTCGTGTCTATGCGGCGGCGTGCTAGCGACGCGTTGCTCTCCTTTCGCTCCTAAGGATGGTGACGGCTAGGTTTACATACATGAGCGTAAATCGAAAAGCCTCTCTCAATATCTGATATGGATATCATCCGCCAATCCTCCTTTAAATAGGATACAAAGGGAAGTAGGGTTTCCTAAACCCATCGGTAAACAAAAATGTTGTGTTAATTAAAACGCTCATGGATTAATTAGAATATTCTGGAATTCATTAATTAACCAAATAATCACATTAATTGATTAATAAATATCTGACTCCATGCAATCGCTTGGGATTGCTCTATGGGCATATATACCAACAGAATCATCTCTCTTACATGTCGTTCAATCGGATTTATCCCTGGACAATACTCTCTCTCTTCTCAGATTATGTCATCTAGTTAAGATGATCTACCATAACCCATATTACATCTTGACCTTCTTCAGTCCATGGGAGACTTACCACAACATCCATAGTGATCAACCCCCATTCCCTCTCATGGACTCTTTATCCTCTATATCAACTCCCAGGGTTACTGGAGTTCGTCCTTCACCTCTTGGCATGCATGGCGACAAGCCACATGCAACTTCATCTTAGGTATCCAAAGTATTACAACAACTTAGTATCTTAGTAGTACCACAGTGTATGATGAACTTAAAATCATGATCTCCTATATCTCATGATTCCTCAAGGTTGGTTCGTCCGAAACTCTAAAACCCTCTAGTCGTGGGTTTCATCACCTTATTTTCTAGAGAAGTGGATCTGAGGTCCTACCACCATCCTTCTATCATGACAAGCCCTAGGTTGGCTAACCAAGCAACCACTAACTCAATCAACGGATCTTGTTACATCTGGGTGTTAGCCAAACATATCTCGCAAACTTAGGGTTCTCCAAGCCACCTCTTCTTGCCGCTCTACTGGCTAAACTAAACAGTTATGTCTCGACAAAGAGCATCCATTACCACCTTACATCCTAGGTAACAGTGAATACATAAACCTTCATATACTCCACTTATCGTCCTCATCTCGTATATAGGTCTAACCGAGTCAAGAAAACTCAGATCTCATCATCTTAGTTATAAAACTCAAACTTATATAGCTCATAAATTCCATATTGTTCTTGATAAGAACGTCCTCATGATGACTACCTTAGTTCTCTTCGTGTTGGTAAACCATCCATTCCAGGTACTTTCCAAAAGGTATGATACTTTGTCTATCCTCAATCATCATAGCAATATTTCAACTTACATCATCTTTATCCTTAGTGTATGGCATGCGTATTGTCCTATCTCTCACCCCTATAACGAGAGGAAATAAGCATTTGGCTGCAATCCAAATACAGAGTTCATCCCGTTCCAAGAGTAAAGATGGTTCATCACATGTTACAACCCCAAATTTTGGGCTCTTTTGGTGAGAAATATAATTTCTCCTATTAAAGATATTTGAAAAAATAATGATATAATTTGTTTTGAATACATGGATTTCATTTACAATAGCCTTTTTGATTGTTTTGTGGGCTTGATTGGCTATTGGTCCCAATAACAAGGAAAAGATAAAAGAAACTCCATTATTAATAAGAAATGGAGAAAAGGAAGATGTAGAAACCTATAGAAGGCAAAAGAATATAATACAAGGTTGGATTTCGTGCCTCTTGGGTTCCTTGGGTTCCAAGGAGTCTAAAGTTGTAAAGATAATGCAACAAGAAAAGAAAAGATCAATTAAATATTTCTTTATTAAGAAAGAAATTGAAAACAATGATAAAATGTGGAAAATAAGTGGAAAGAGGTATAATTGAGATATCCTTGGTGGATTTTCGTATCCAAAGGATTCCTAATATTAAAAGGAATGACAATGAGGAAAATAAAAAGAAAGATAAAGAGAAATCCTTGAAAAGAGATATTTTAATAAAGAAATAAACAAGATAATGAGAAATAATGGACATAGATGCATCTAGAAGGATAATAAGTATCCACTAAAAAGGATTTTAATATATTAGAATTTCTTGGGGACCAAGGATCCCCAATGGAGAAAAATAAACAGAAAATACAAATAATACCAAAATAAGAGGATAATGTGATACATAATTAATTAATTTTGTGGTATTGTTAAAAAGAGGTATTTTCTACTATAAGAAAGTATAATTTCGTGCCCAAGATTAATGTTATAAATAATTTTAGATAAGAGATAGCCCCAATTTAAGATGGTGGGAGAAAATCCAGGTGGTTCCAAGATACCTTGTGGCTCAAGTAACTTATTTGATAAAAAATTAGTTTTATTTTGGAAATCAAGAATCGTAAAGATATGGGGGTATTTTGAGTTAACTTTTGGTTCCAATGAAAGGAAACATCATGTTTCGACTTCCCCTAATCTTTGGTGTGAAAAGAGTCTATGAAAGAAAAGATATAATAATTTTTCTATTAGGGGGTTTAATAAAAAAAAAGAAAAGGAAAACTTTCCTTCTTACTTTCTTGATGATGATCGAAGACCAGTACGGAAGGTGTTTTGGGAGAAGGTCGATTGCCCAGGCTATAAAAGGGGTTAGATGATTTGCGTTGCACAACATACAACGTGATCCCAGATCCAATGCAAACCTACACCTCTACCTAAGACCTTGACACCCTCCTCCTCCTTTAACTGTTTCCCATTGATGTAAAGGTCTGGCTTGGTGGCAGAAGTCATGTGAGGTTGTAGAGAGGGAGTTTGCAGCCGTGGGATGGACCATGCAATCATCCATGTCTCAGGTTTGGCCGTCGAAGCCTTACCCTAGGTTGTAGGCTTTGTTACAACCGCTAAGGTAATGGAGGTTGTCTCACCCCACCTCCGGTCAAGAACCCCTACGCCGAGGGTCGGACTAGGTCCGGCAAGGGTCTATAGAGGTGTAGCTCCATCCCCTTGCTACCTCGCGTTGCCAGCACCCAGAGACGAAGGTTTGTGTGCGACGGACGTTGCTGTAGCAGGAGCACGTCGCGAGAAAGAAGAAACGCAGGCGGAAATGGACGGTTCTGCCCCCCGAGGCTTGAAGAGCCAGATCTACGTGTAGGGGAAAAAGTGCCATTTCATTATGTTTTAAAACAACCGAGATACACATCAAGCACAATGCATGGGACCGCTGATGTGTCAGCGTCCTATTGGTCCAAGTAAGAAAATTTTGTAAAATTCATATCTAATTAACATTAGCTCGGATAGATACGCATAATATATGAATTTTGCTCAGAAGAATACGAGGAATGGAATAAAAATATAATTAAAGCCTAATTCTAATTGCAATTCAAAAAGTGTGTAAAGATGCTATCTTTAATGGTTTAATTAATGCAAAACTCAAATCTTTGGTGATTAATGATTTGGGAAGGGTTAAGTGGATGTTTAAAGTTGATATTAACCTGTTGATTACAAAAAGGGCACATTAAATCTAAAAGGATGATCTTTATGTATAGTTTGATTAATTTAAGATTCCAAGTACATGAATATGCTTTAATGGGCCTTGAAACCCTAATGTTAGTATTTAGGACTCTTAATGGCTTTAATTGTTCAAATTCATGAATAAGGCTGAGATATGATGGTTCAAAGCTATTTCGAGTATAAAGGTTTCTAATTGTGGATAAATACCCTTAATTTAGTAATTAGGGTTTTTGAATGAATAAAAGGTGGAATTAATGATAAATAGAATTCATATGTGAATTAGAACGTAATGAGCTATGAGTTGTTAATCCAGAAGGAACCCAAAGATGATAATTAGGCCTAATGATCTTATCATGAATTAAAAGGACAAAAATGGTAGTTTCAATGTAAAAGAGGATAATTGGACTTTTTTTGGTCAGTCAAAAAGTGTGTTACTATAAAACCAAAACTTTGGGCACAGAGTACCCCTTTACATGAAAATGAGCTAAAAAACTCAACCAAGGATCATATACACCACGTAGGGGGTATTATACTAGACCTAAAGATAACAGGAATTGAGAAGAACATCAAACTAACAAGACTAAAACCAGTCATTTCTACCAGGAGAACGATTTATTACAACCTGCAGATACATGCAATAAGCCCACCCACAAATAGTAACTATAGATCGCAACATGGCATCCACCAGGAAACCCTACCTGGAAAAACATTACTATCTTCAGATCTTCTCAGATCGCCAGACCCATCACATTCTACCAACAGAGAACTACAAGGCTAAGAGGTTCGAAACAACCTTTCATTCTTGGCATGGTACCAGTTGTCTAATAGAAGCACCCACAATGTGTGGTCCTATGCCAACAATTTGGGGTTTAACTAGCTTTCGAACCAAGCACCAATCTGTTGATGTCCTACAATAGGAACAACAACCAACTTCTTATGAAGAGGATGTTAGTCAAACACCTTAGGGGTGTTCCTACACACAACAAAGGAGGGGGAATCAAGAAGATCGACTCTAGTAGAACCTTGTTGTACCCTTAATCAGGAGCAAACTCAGAGTAGCATCTAGTCAAACACCTTGAGGGTCACCCTCACAGCAACAGGTACCATCCACGCCTGAACAACACGACTCCTGGGATCAACCGGCCGTAGAAGACCATTGCGCTAGCGAACTAGAAGAGCCTCCCACAGGCCATGACTTCTCTATCGTGGATGTCGGTGAGTAGCAAAAACCTGCCGCCAAGAGTCGGAACATGCACAGTGTGGAAGGAAGTGTCAGGAGAGTGAGCACCACCATCCAACACCAAACCACCAAATCTTGGATCTCGTCGGGGGTCGAGGGGTCACTGTCGGCCTAGGTAGCCAATCTCCCCTCAGTCGTTGGAGTAGAAGGCGCCTGAGAAGAACGAGAGAACATCCAAATCTTCACCTACAAAATGGAGTTGCACATGTTGTCGCAGACCTTGGCGGGGACGGTTACTCTCCAACCATCTCTCTTGAACGGATTGAAGTCGACCAAGTCGATAGCCGACCCCCGTAGCCAGATCCTGACATGGCGGCGCATCACGCCTCCTTCCACTCTGGGCCAGTCGAGGGGCCCCTGCGATCCAACAAGAAAGCCATACAAGCCTCATGAACCCAGTTCCCATATCTCCAGCAAAGCCCCAACCTACTAACCATACTTCTGGGCTTAATGGACTTTTAATTGTGCTTTTAATCTGAAATTAAGGTTATATGTTGTTAAAAGGTAACCTTAATATCTTTTGTGAAGAATAGATGAGATAATTAGGGTTTGTGTAAGGAGTGGGATCCCATAGAGTTCCACAACCTACTAAAAATAAAAAGGGAAGCATCCACCAACAATTTTTTTCTCAAAAGGGGATGAAACCAAATTTATTTAACATGATTGTATCATAACACAAGGAGTAGGAGCGGAAAAGAAATATTTACTAACAATTTACAAGGCATAATACAACACTTCACAACATATGGGTGTCCAAAAACTAAACATAAAAGCCAAAGACCAAGTTGAGGGTCATCTAACCACCTCTTCAAGTCTCCCCAAAGATCAGCTACAAGGTTGATGTTTGAAGTTCACTCTCCTCGATCTAACCTGGGGTTGGAAGCATACCCCACAAAAGAGAAGAAGAAAAGAAATACATCAACAAAAAGCTGGTATGTGTATGCTAAATGAAACTTTGAGCAATTAAAGCAATAAGGACATCAAAAGTAAAATGTTTCCCATACAAGAGATAAGGACTACCCACATGGGCATAAAAGAAAAGAAAACATCATAACTTGATAAAAGAGGATACTTTCCATAAACAGAACAAATAAGATTGTGCAATACTGGCACATAATAAGGTAGTAGGGCACACACCCCACAACATCATCAACCTGCATGCATGTGAGATAAACATAGCCCTAGAACAATATAAACACAATTGGTGGCCAAGAACAAACTTGAACCTGATAGAGAAAGGAATACTGCCAATCTCCCAAATATATAAAATTTAGTATAGATTATTGCCACACTCGGGTATAGAGAAGTGGTATACTGCCACCCTCCTTAATAAACAATAGGGGATTACTGCCCCAAAACCAAAGTAATTTACACTACTCTAGTGCTACTGAATCACATTGCATGTAAATATAGAGGAAAGTAAATAGTTTAGTCAGAAGATGAAACAAAGGTTGCCATCACACAATGGACAACACAAACATATAACATCCACTTCGAAGTGGCACATTTCAATATAAGAGACCAACATGCACCAAGGCACAAGATAGATATCAAGAGAATATCCAAGTACATAACAAGTAAGATAGTTCACACGAACCATGATAACAAGAGATAATACACTTTGTGTAGGCCAAACTCAAGAGGATGAAAACTAGGTGAATTGCTCAACATAGAGGAATAGGATATACAACATACCTTAAACCTTCGAACCCTAGAACTCGCTTTCAGATCCCTAACAAGATCAGAGTCCACTTTCCCCTAATATGATCATCATATTTATGTATTAGATATACGTATACTCATTAAAGGCTTAAAACCTAAAAACCATCGAATTTTCCACAAATGATCGAATTAGACTTTGAAAACATCACCATCATCTTAGTTATGGTTTTTTTGATCAAAATGACATATAATATTATGTATTTTAAAGTTATGGACTTTTAGATGCATTTTTGGTGATTTTTATCTTAATTAATTCGTATTCTAGAAAATCACCTTCGACAAAACTCGAAATAAATCTTTGGAAATATTTTTATTAGAAAGAAAACATTTTTCCGAGTTCAAAACATATTTTAGATTTATTTTTGGACTCAAGGTTTAGAAGATATGAATTTTTAAAAATGAACCAATAAGAAATTGCCACATAGACACTTCGTACCAAAAGAGAGGAAGAGAGCGGGGGTAAAATCGTAAAAAGTAACGGGTTGTCTTCCCCAACCCAGCCCACGCCATGGTTGCGATAGCAAGCTGCCGCTTGCCTGGACTTTTGGACGAAACCACAATACTCCACCAAAATCGACGCACAGATACTCAAAACGAAGAACACGATAAACCGAACAAGATGGTACCTTGTATTTTTCCGGAGACGAAGAGAGCAGAGCGTGAGGGGCACCACAAGTCTGGAGGCTACGACAGCTAGATGAAGGTCAAGACATCCACGAAACTCGAAATTGAAAATACGGGTGAGTTGCTATGGTGATAGCAGTCCTAGAGGCATAGATATATATAGGCAATGGAGCCCAAGTTATGGGGCGTTTCTCGAATATTCATCTAAATGTAAAAATTTTGGAATATATTTGTACGAAATTTCACGAGAAACTCATAGAACCAAAAATTACCAAATTCCATCGTGTATATCTCCGGATAATTGGATTTGAAAATAGGGAAGCAATGAACCTATTTCCTCTTTCGTTTAGAAAAAGAAGACGACCGCAGTTCGTCAAATTAGTAGACCCGGGTCCACAGATGGATCCCGGCCATCCGATCATGGCCTAGTCCAAGGATATTTTATTTCTAACCAATTTCGGCCAAAGAGACATATTACATTAAATGTTTTTCTCTCTCCTCATTAGGAGGCCCAAGCGACATCCAAAAATTACCAAATTTTATTTTCTGACTGATTTTGACGTGTAGAATCCAAATATGAAATTAGTTTTGCCTTTTGAGAACCTTTAATGTGTTAAATAATTCAAAATAAATTTTATCTTTCCTCATTTATTTATGACTCTATGATTATACAAAAACTATAAAACTTCACCCGCAAGTCATATTAAGTATAATGGATATGAATTTACTATTATTTCTATTTTTTGAAATTGTTTATTATTTTAAATAATGAGTTGAAAGTTTTGCACACTTTCTCTCTCTTGAATTTATCTTCTTATCAAATATTTTCCAAATTGATTCAAAATTCATCCAAAGGTCTATTTTAACAAGTAGAACACGAATTTTGCATTATTATATTTGTTTGAAGACTTTTATTATTTTATTTAATTCATTTAAATTTTATTACTTATGTAACCTTTTAATTTATCAGAGACATCTAGAAACTTTCTAAAAATGTAAAACTTGGCCTATAAGCAATAACACACGTGTGGAACACGATTTTGGCATTAATTATTTTTTTTCAACATATATTTAATATTTTTGGTCTTTAAGTCATTTTCTCTCTCCTGAATAAAATAAAATATTTAACATTGACCAAATTAAATACAAATTGACACATAGACTAATTTTGATATATATATTACGAATTTGGAGTTATTTGTCTAATTTGAAGATGTTAGATATTTTATTTCACATTATTGTCTTATCTCCTATTTTCTTTTAATAAAGACTTTAATATATGCATTTATCTTCCAAATTAGGTGATACTTGGCCCTTAAGTTTTTTTTAGATCAAGAAAACGAATTTGCATATCAAATTATCTCATGGTTTCCTATTTGTGATTTTTGAAACAACATATTCCTCATTATCCTCTTTTAATCCATTATACCCCATATTATCTCCAATTATTGTCCTTATTATCTCTTTTATGTGTATTTTGAGATTTTTCTCCTTTTTCATATACTAAAAAGCACTAGAAAGTTCTAGGATGAAATATTTTATTATTTTTATTACTTAGTGTACAATTTGCACTTCAAGCCCATTATTAAAAACCCAACTGAAGCATTTGTGCATATAACCCTATATTAAGAATATATGGGAAATATTTATCTGATTAAGTTCTTTAATTTCTTATTATCATCCAAACAAGTCATTATTAAGTACAAAGTATTTTAGATTCTCTTAATTACATGTATTAGCTTATCCTTGTTTGGCTAAGTCAAAAGGGTAAAACTATTAGGGTAGGATTCTATTTCTGGTATGTTACAGCACACCACCCCTTAAAGGGATTTCGTCCTCGAAATCAAAACATCTATAAGAAAACTTATCCACCACCCCTTAAAAGGGTTCATCTCAACAAGTCAAGCTAATCATCATCAAGGTATTAAGACTACCCACATATCTTTTAGTTATGAAAGTTTTTGAGTTTTATGTTTCTCATTTATCTAGCTAGAAGTCATACCATCTAGGGATGAGTTTTAGGTCCCCATGTCTCTAACCTATCAACCCTACATGATCACCCAAAAGTCATAAGGTTTCTTGCACAAGGAAAGGATACTAGGTATAAGAAACCTAAGACAAAGGTAAACATCCTAAGGGAGACGAGTTTGAAATAGTTAGATAACTGTCTGCTAGTTGCCCTGATACCATGTTGTAAGGAGTGGGATCCCATAGGGTTCCACTCCCTACTAAAAATAAAGAGGGAAACATCCACCAACAATTTTTTTCTCAAAAGGGGATGAAACCAAATTTATTTAACGTGATTGTATCATAACACAAGGAGTAGCAGCGGAAAAGAAATATTATCTAACAATTTACAAGGCATAATACAACACTTCACCACATATGGGTGTCCAAAAACTAAACATAAAAGCCAAAGACCAAGTTGAGGGTCATCTAACCACCTCTTCAAGTCTCCCCAAAGATCAGCTACAAGGTTGATGTTTGAAGTTCACTCTCCTTGATCTAACCTGGGGTTGGAAGCATACCGCACAAAAAAGAAGAAGAAAAGAAATACATCAGCAAAAATTCGGTATGTGTATGCTAAATGAAACTTTGAGCAATTAAAGCAATAAGGACATCAAAAGTAAAATTCTTCCCATACAAGAGATAAGGACTACCCACATGGGCATAAAAGAAAAGAAAACATCATAACTTGATAAAAGAGGATACTTTCCATAAACAAAACAAATAAGATTGTATAATACTGGCACATAAGAAGGTAGTAGGGCATACACCCCACAACATCATCAACATGCATGCATGTGAGATAAACATAGCCCTAGAACAATATAAACACATTTGACAGCCAAGCACAAACTTGAACCTGATAGAGAAAGGAATACTGCCAATCTCCCAAATATATAAAATTTAGTATGGATTATTGCCACACTCGGGTATAGAGAAGTGGTATACTGCCACCCTTCTTAATAAACAATATGGGATTACTGCCCCAAAACCAAAGTAATTTACACTACTCTAGTGCTACTGAATCACATTGCATGTAAATATAGAGGCAAGTAAATAGTTTAGTCAGAAGATGAAACAAGGTTGCCATCACACAATGGACAACACAAACATATAACATCCACTTCAAAGTGGCACATGTCAATATAATAGACCAACATGTGCCAAGGCATAAGATAGATATCAAGAGAATATCCAAGTACATAACAAGTAAGATAGTTCACACGAACCATGATAACAAGAGATAAAACACTTTGTGTAGGCCAAACTCAAGAGGATGAAAACTAGGTGAATTGCTCAACATAGAGGAATAGGATATATAACATACCTCAAACCTCCGAACCCTAGAACTCGCGTTTAGATCCCTAACAAGATCAGAGTCCACTTTCTCCTAATATGATCATCATATTCATGTATTAGATATACGTATATTCATTAAAGGCTTAAAACCTCAAAACCATCGATTTTTCCACAAACAATCGAATTAGAATTTGAAAACATCACCATCGTCTTATTTATGGTTTTCAAATGAAAAGGTCATATAATATTATGTATTTTGAAGTTATGGACTTTTAGATGCATTTTTGGTGATTTTTAGCTTAATTAATTCGTATTCTAGAAAATCACCTTCGACAAAACTCGAAATAAATCTTAGAAATATTTTTATTAGAAAGAGAACATTTTTTCGAGTTCAGAACATATTTTAGATTTATTTTTGGACTCACGGCTTAGAAGATATGAATTTTTGAAAATGAACCAATAAGAAATTTCCAAGTAGACAGTTCGTACCAAAAGAGAGGAAGAGAGTGGGGGTAAAATCGTAAAAAGTCATGGGTTGTCTTCCCCAACCCAGCCCATGCCATGGCTGCGATAGCAAGCTGATGCTTGCCTGGATTTTTGGGCGAAACCACAATACTCCACCAAAATCGACTCACAGATACTCGAAACGAAGAGCACGATAAACCGAACAAGATGGTACCTTGTATTTGTCCAGAGATGAAGAGAGAAGAGCGTGAGGGGCGCCACAAGTCTAGAGGCTATGACAGCTAGATGAAGGTCAAGACGTCCACGAAACTCGAAATTGAAAGCACGGGTGAGTTGCTATGGTGATAGCGGTCCTAGAGGCATAGATATATATAGGCAAGGGAGCCCAAGTTAGGGTTTAACTAGGTGGAAGTAGGGAGAGACGGCACAAGTATTGGGCGTTTCTCGAATATTCATCCAAATGCAAAAATTTTAGAATATATCTGTGCAAAATTTCACGAGGAACTCATAGAACTAAAAATTATCAAATTCCATCGTGTATATCTCCGGATAATTGGATTTGAAAATAGGGAAGCAATGAACCTGTTTCCTCTTTCGTTTAGAGGAAGAAGATGATCGCGGTTCGTCAGATCAGTGGACCCGGGTCCACAGATGGATCCCAGCCATCCGATCATGGCCTAGTCCAAGGAAATTTTATTTCTAACCAATTTCGGCCAAAGAGACATATTACATTAAATTTTTTCTCTCTCCTCGTTTGGAGGCCCAAGTGACATCCAAAAATTACCAAATTTTATATTTTGACTTATTTTGACGTGTTGAATCCAAATATGAAATTAGTTTTGCGTTTTGAGAATCTTTAATGTGTTAAATAATTCAAAACTATTTTTCCTCATTTATTTATGACTCTATGATTATACAAAAATTATAAAACTTCACCTGCAAGTCATATTAAGTATAGTGGATACGAATTTGCTATTATTTCTATTTGTTAAAAAATTTTATTATTTTAAATAATGAGTTGAAAGTTTTGTACACTTTCTCTCTCTTGAATTTATCTTCTTATCAAATATTTTCCAAATTGATTCAAAATTCATCCAAAGGTCTATTTTAACATGTAGAACACGTATTTCTCATTATTATATTTTTTTGAAGACTTTTATTATTTTATTTAATTCATTTAAATTTTATCACTTATTTAACCATTTAATTTATTAGAGACATCTAGAAACTTTCTAAAAATGTAAAACTTGTCCTATAAGCAATAATAAACGTGTGGAACATGATTTTGGCATTAATTAATTTTTTTCAACATATATTTAATATTTTTGGTCTTTAAGTCATTTTCTCTCTCTTAAAAAAATAAAATATTTAACATTGACCAAATTAAATACAAATTGACACATAGACTAATTTTGATATATAGATTACGAATTTGGAGTTAGTTTTCTAATTTGAAGATTTTAGATATTTTATTTCACCTTATTGGCTTATCTCCTATTTTCTTTTAATGAAGACTTTAATATATGCATTTATCTTCCAAATTAGGTGATACTTGGCCCTTAAGTTTCTTTTCGATCAAGAAAACGAATTTGCATATCAAATTATCTCATGGTTTCCTATTTGTGATTTTTGAAACAACATATTCCTCATTATCATCTTTTAATCCATTATATCCCATATTATCTCCAATTATTGTCCTTATTATCTCTTTTATGTGTATTTTGAGATTTCTCTCCTTTTTCATATACTAAAAAGAACTAGAAAGTTCTAGGATGAAATATTTTATTATTTTTATTACTTAGTGTACAATTTGCACTTCAAGCCCATTATTAAAATCCCAACTGAAGCATTTGTGCATATAACCCTATATTAAGAATATATGGGAAATATTTATCTGATTAAGTTCTTTAATTTCTTATTATCATCCAAACAAGTCATTATTAAGTACAAAGTATTTTAGATTCTCTTAATTACATGTATTAGCTTATCCTTGTTTGGCTAAGTCAAAAGGGTAAAACTATTAGGGTAGGATTCTATTTTTGGTATGTTACAGTTTGTGAGTAATTGCATAAAGTTAGGGTTTAAAATAGTAAAAATAAAGTGAAACCCTAATTGTAAAGGAAACCCTAAAATTGGACTAGAAACCCTAGATAGCGAGCTAGGTTTAATAGATTTTGATAGCATGATCAATGATAGGAAATTGTATGCATATTTCAGGATCTCTTTGTGTGCTTGCTTGCCTATTGGATTTCTTGCATTGATTGGATTAATTCTGTCATGAATTAGCCCGACAGGTATGTGGTTAATTATGGTTAATCACATTAGTTTCCCGAAGAGTTTTTTGGATGATTAATCGCATTGTATGCAACTTATCAGTTTGGATGTTCATACTTGTAAATTATAAAGTCACTATGGTTATCACAATTATAATACAAGTGTGTATTATCACACCTACATGCCACCCTGATGGATGATGCAAAAAGGTCAAGCCCAGGAGGGAAGACCCATGGGCACCATGAGAGGTGACCCCAGGCACCAAGCTCAGGATTGAGAAGGTGGCTTATGATATTTCATGACTAAAGGGCACCATTAAGGGTGACCCCAGACACTGAGCTCAGGATTGAGAAGGTGGCCTTAAGTCATTGGCAAAAGAGAAACCCTAAGGAGGGTATGCCAGGGTTAGGGCAAAAGCGGTGAAGAATGTCACATTGAAAATGTAAATTGGCTTGTTAATTACCTTGATTATGATAATTAGGTTGTTATCCATATTTGTGAAATTTTAGTTGTCCCCACATACCGGCATATTTCAATATGCTGACCAATGTTTTGTTTGTCGGTGTTTTAAGTGAAAGATTGAAAAAGACAAACAGTAAAGTGGCATATGTGGAATTAAATAAGAATTAAAGTACAAAGGAGGATTTGTTAGAATAGACTCTAGATGTGGATAGCGGTAGATATCCAAGTTTTGAAAAAGGTATGCAAAATTTTATTTTATACCCACTTTCAATTTAGTTAGTAGAATTTCATAATTATTATTGATTATTTATCAAACCTTTGATCATGTTAATTGGGATAATGACTCTGACCTTCAGGTCTCCCTTAATTGGGGGTTACCGGGAGGTGGGGTCATTACATCACATCTCGCCAGTACACTTTCCAATTTTAGTTGAAACGTGCATCACATGTCTCCACATCATGAACATCTTGATTTTAGGTTTACATCCATAGAAAACTGTTCCCAAACACACTTGGGTCGTCACACAATCCTTAGTCATCTCCTCTAGGTCTGTAGGGTGCCGGTACTTTTGGGGTCGTCCCTCTTCCCTTATGCATCCAAGAAGTGCCCAACTCGTTTCCCCTTTAGTTCCCATGAGTTCATGAAGGTGACCAATCTCCTAACCCATGGTCCTTGGACAAGGATAGATGTTACCTCCATACCCTATGGTCTTATGCATCTAGGGAATTAGGCAACTCCTACTCCCATCAGTCTTATCCCCACCTGACCTTAGTATAGACTTAGTATTCTATCATGGTACATATCAAATTTGAATCCCTACCCAAAAACTACATCATCTCTCTAGGCATATGTGGTCAAACTTACATCCTTTCATAGGGATCATGGCGACCTACCTACATTGGTCAAGCCCCATAAGGTTACCTCCATGGCAACATCTCCATGGCAACATTTCTTCATGCCCCTTAGAGATGGTCACACTATTTGTATGTATGCCCTGAGAGCCAATCATGGGATGATTGGCGGGATACATTAAGATTGATTTGATAAAGATCAAAGGCAAGCTTCCAATTCTTTCTGGTTCAGTCATATGAGATAATAATAGAACATATTGAATGTCTAGAGAATGACAGTACTCAATGACGTATGCTTTTAGGTTGAGGACCTGAACGATGAGATCATACGGATGCTCAGAGTTTGTACATTCTTTTTATTTCCCAAGTCAGATGTCATTGTGGAAGGTAGATAGACAACAATGACACACAAGACTAGATTGTGGTGTTGGTTGATGATAGAATCTCATTAGTCATGATATGGAGATATCAAACCAAACACATAGGTACTTGTTAGAGAAAAAAGTGTACCAGACAGACCCACCGTGAGTTTGACACATGGAACCCTGACATGGTAGTCGCAGTCAGTTCTCACAGTGATGGTGGTGAGTGTGATTCTTTGACCTGAAATCACTACACTCAACACATGTCATTGGGTACACTTTGACATCATCAAACACAGTCCTGAAACACTGCTCGTTATAAAGGTCATGATTGGGTGGCTTTGACACAAGGGGCTTTTGAGGGGTGAGTGATAGATATGGGATTTGTCCCTCCTGAGGGAGTATGATATCCATGGCCACTTTATGAGTAAGATTGAGATAGGCATGCACACATATGTGAATCAATATGTGATATTGATGTCATACATATCTCCTCCAATCTACTCTGAGATCAAGAAAGTGAATGAACGTTGAAAGGATGACTGTTCCATGCCTCGAGTTCATTCGGGATATCAGTGACAAAGGAATTATACATTCAATGTAACACTATTCACAGATTGTAGGATTGAAAGTTGTTCTCCAACTTTCTATTTCACTTGGGTAGCACTGATGTGTGACCAGGCACCACTCTTTGCTTGTGAAGTCATAAGTGTTATGGACTTTCACTGCCAACGTGAAATGGACCTGCAGGGTCACACACATAGGATTTAACCTGGAAGAGGAGTTTATCCACAAATGATGTTTATATTGATTACTAAAGGAGTTTAGTAGTTCAATTAAACACTCAATCAATTGATAACTCAGTATCATAGTGTTCAAGGTGGTGGACCGATTGATTAGAGTATCAAATTGATTGAAACTACAAATGACTAATTTTGCATAGTATGCTGCTCCAAGCGATCGGCTCATGGGATGAACCGATCGTCTCAGGTTGGTGAACTGATCGACTCAATTGGTGAGACGATCGACTCAACTGGTGAGACGATCGACTCATGTATCAATGAGACGATCAGCTCAATTATTGAACTGGTCGATTCATGTGACCAATCGAGATCGTTTGGAAAGTCAGAAGACTATTTTGCAAATACAATTTGTTTCACTTGTACAAATTCGATTTGGACAAGGATTAATATTTGATTAATCAAAAACAAATATGGAAGTCAATTTGAGTTGGATTAGGACCACGAGCCGATCAGCTCAGGTATGAACCGATCGTCTCAGAGCACCAAACGATCGGCTCAGGTCCCAAACGATCGGCTCAGGGCCCGAAACGATCATTTCAGGGTGTGAACCGACCGGTTCAGCTGGCGCAGATTGGTTGTTTTGTGGAAAATCTCGAACCCTTCTACTCCTGCTTTAATCTCGCATTGTCCAGGGTAGAGAACCCTGTCCCATGACCCTCCTATATATATAGGGGTATTGGGGGATTCTCAAAGACAACAACTCAGAACACCAGTTACTTTGCAAAGTTATTGTTCTCTCTGGTTGTGGTAACCAAGAGAGCCCGAGCAAGTTCTACCTGATACGGGAGGTACAACAAGGGAAAGACAACTATAGAAAATCAACTGGTTATAGGAGAGTGTGTCTGTGACTAGTACGCTGACAGGAGGGTGTGACTCCTTCCAATTCCTTATGGGACAAGGAGATCAAAGTTCCAGGTGGTCCGTGTGGACTACTTCAGAGGCGGGAGACTTCTGCCGCTCGGAGGACAACTGTCAATCCCGATAGTTCTGGTAAGACCAGGATCTGCTCAGACACCGTCCAAGACCAAAGGTGAAGACCGTGCAAGCTGCGAGGTAAGGTCACCGAGCAAGCCTCGGGAAAAGGTATGTCTCTACAAACCATCCTTCCTATTGTATAGACGTTGACGCGATTCCTTTATTATGGGTTTGGGAGAAGAAAATTTTTGTTTCCGCTGCCTTCTCTGTCTCCCCTAAAACCCAACAGTGGTATCAAAGCCACGTCAACTGCTCTATACTTTAGGATTATCGATGTGATCAATTTTGGTTTGTCACTTTTATTTATTACATAGGATGCGAATAAAATTAGCTTTTTGCATGTCTAATCCTAAATCCACAAATCCCAATATACATATATGATATGTAATATTAATGCACTCGATACGCGCCACCCATAAATGAGTTTTGTGGTAGATGTATAGCGTGGTTATGGCCAATAAACCATATATATGTGTGCTTGGTTGTATGTGGTTACTTGCATCTCGGTCTACACACCGATTCCCTACCTCCTTATTCCTGATGTAACTCGAGATTTCTTTCCTACCTTTGCTCCCCCCGATTGTAACTTGGGGTTTCCCAATTTAAATGTAAATAGGATAGATCTTTTTATATTTCCTGTTATATCAAAGAACGGCGGACAACCTGACGCAACTGAGACGATATGTTCAAGGCATGAACCGATCGGTTGGCGATCCAGATGATCGACTGAAGGAGTGATATGAGCGGGTGGCGACTTGAGGAGATGCACGACGATCAGGCAAACCGATCGGTTGGAGGAGCCAACCGATCAGCTGGTGGCACCCAGACGACCGACTAGGGTGAGCAGGTCATTCATGCGATGAGTTGATCAACTCGGGTGGCTATAGTAGTTCATCATGGACAAGTTGCATGTGATGTAGACATAGATGACCGTGATGCCTCTTGGCTTGAGGAATCACATTAGGATGGCCATAATCATTGCTTGTATCATTTCACATTTTTCTGTGGGATATAGCATGTATATGATATGTACTATGTATTGTGGTGATTGAATATGTATATGTACCTATAAAAACCAAATACCTCATTAAATATTAAAGTTTTAGATGCCTTCCAAATGTGACACACGTGAAAAGCTTGATCGGCCAAGTGTGGGCACGCCCTAGCATGATGCACCGTCTATCTCGTGGAGGCGTGAAGGACGGATATGTAGGTCTTCCCTAGCAGGGTGCATATTCATCGTGTTGGCTTTGGGTTGGACTTAACAAGGTGACCTAGATAGGATCTAGCACCTTGAGGCATGGAGGTGATCATGGCAAGGAGTTGCATATGACATCTTTCAAGAGTTCCATATGATGCAATTGGTAAAAGTTGCCTACCTGGAAGATCTAAGTTGTGGGTGACAGCCCTAGCTGGTCCATGACTTAGAGGATTTCCGGATCTTGACCCACTAGAAGATTGTACGCTGCAATCTTCCAAATTGATAGTGAGGGCTATCAATTTGAACAAAAATAGTGGGAGTGATAATTAATTAAAGTCCTAATTATATCGTCAACCTTTCAAATCAATCAAAATAAGTCAAAATTGAGTTTTGGACTAAATTGCATATATTTCCTTTTGTAGTACAAATGACAACAAACAACAATCACTTTTCGTTGCGATCGGTCCTTGAAAAGGACATCCTGAATGGGACTAACTTCCACAACTAGTTTAGAACATTGAGAAGTGTTCTCACTCAAGAGTGAAAGTTCTATGTCCTGGATACTCCAACTCCAGAGGAACCTACTCCTACCGCACCAAAGGCAATCTGTCTATTATCACCCATATGGAATCATGACCCTTGGCTGTCCTAGGAAGACCAACCACAAAGTCCATAGTAATGTGATCCCATTTCCACTATGCTATTGGCAAGGGTTGTAATGTCCCTGCAGGCTTCTGGTGCTCAACCTTCACCTGCTGACAAACTGGACATTTGGGAATGAACTCTTCCACATCATGCTTTAGACCTGGCCACCAATACATGTCCTTCAAATTTTGGTACATCTTGGTACTTCCAGGATGCATTGCATACATGGAGGAGTGAGCCTCCTCAAGTACCATCTTCCTCAACCCATCAACATCAGGAATTACTATCCTATTATGGTAACAAACTGTACCATCATCTGCCTCGTGAAAGCCATCATACTTTTCACTACCAATCCCTGATTGGATATTCTGTATCATAGTATCATTTTGTTGTGCATCATGAATTTGCTCTCTCAAGGTAGGTTTCACTTGTAACTGTGCCAACAATCCTACCAGCAAGGAAACTTCTAGCAGTACATTCATCTGGCGAAGAGACACTAACATATCTCTATTATGGAACATCAAGGAATTTAATTGTGCATTATCTACCTTTGATGATGAAGATGACTTTCTACTCAATGCATCAGCTACCAAATTAGCTTTCCCTAGATGGTAGTCTATGATGCAATCATAATCCTTAATCAGCTCCATCCATCTCCTATGCCTCATATTCAACTCCTGTTTTGAGAAATTATACTGTAGATTCTTGTGGTCAGTGAAGATCTGACACTTTTCTCCATAAAGATAGTGTCTCCAGATCTTTAAGGCATGGACCACTACTGCAAGCTCCAGATCATGTGTTGGGTAATTCTCCTCATGTTTCTTAAGCTGTCGTGAAGCAAAAGAAATCACATTTTTATCCTGCATCAACACACATCCCAACCCATTCTTTGAAGCATCACAAAAGACAATATAGCCTTTTTCTTTCTCTGGCAGTACTAACACCGGTGCACTAGTCAACTTTTCTTTTAAAAGCTAGAAAGAACGTTGACACTTGTCATTCCAAGCAAAAGGAACATCCTTCCTGGTTAACCTAGTTAGGGGTAACGCTATAGAACAGAAGTCTTTGATGAACCTCCTGTAGTAACCTGCCAGACCTAGGAAACTACGAATCTCTGTCGGTGTCTTTGGTTGTTCCCATTCTAGTACAGATTCCACTTTCTTGGGATCAACACAAATGCCTTTTGCAGATATAACATGGCCCAGAAAAAACACTTTAGATAACCATAATTCACACTTGCTAAACTTAGCATATAGTTGATGCTGCTTCAATAATGTCAATTCCTGGAGAAGGTGTTGCTCATGTTGTTGACTATCCTTGGAGTATATCAGGATATCATCTATGAACAAAACAACACACTGATAAAGATAAGGTCTAAATACCCTATTCATTAGATCCAAAAAAGTTGTAGGTGCATTAGTTAGCCCAAACGATATAATCACAAACTCATAATGACCATACCTAGTCCTAAATAATGACTTAGGTATGTCATCAGCCTTAATTCTCAACTGATGGTAACCTAACCTCAGGTCTATCTTTGAAAACACAGTGGCACCTCTCAACTGATCAAAAAGATCATCAATCCTCGGCAAAGGATACTTATTCTTTATTGTCACCTTGTTCAACTGTCTATAGTCTATACACAACCTCACTGAACCATCCTTCTTTTTAACAAACAACACGGGAGCACCCCAAGGGGAAGTGCTCGGCCTGATAAAACCCTTCTCTAAAAGTTCTTGTAACTATTTCTTTAACTCCTGCATCTCTGTTGGTGCCATTCTGTATGCTGATTGTGCTATGGGTTGTGTTCCAGGAATAAGATTGATCTCAAAATCAATCTCTCTAAGAGGGGGAATGCTAGGAAATTCCTCAGGAAAGACATCTTCAAATTCTCAACTGGTACCTCCTGGATACTAGGAACTACCGCCTTGGTATCCATAACATGGGCTAAGAAAGCATCACATCCTTGTCTCATCAACCACTCTGCTATCATAGTTGACATCAAACATGTAGGAAGAATCTTCCTATCACCCTGAAAAATCCATTGTATATATCCATCATGGAATGTCGCCACCTTAGTACTATAGTCCAAGAATACCTTGTATTTTTCCAAGGTATCCATTCTAAGGATTACATCAAAACCATGCATGTCAAGTGGCAGAAGATCCACTTGAATGTTGTGTCCAGAAAAAGAAAGAATACAAGAAGGGAACACTTCTCGCAACTCGGGGGAATCAACCAAAGGAGTCTCTAGCCGTAGGCTATCAGATCTAAGACTAACAGGTAGATAACAACTATCCATCACCTCTCTAGTGATAAAAGAGTGTATCACACCTGGGTCTACTAACACAGATACGAAACAAGATGCAGACATATCAGAATGAAATAACTCCATCTGACCTGTCACAACTCGAGGATTGACCATTGCTTCTGGCTGGGTCATGGCATAGAACCTTGGTGTCGCCTGCTGCCGTCCACGTCCTCTGCTCGCCTGTCCTGAGGATCTTGCATGGGATGCTTGACCACGTCCTTTGCCACTACCAGTATAAAACTGTCATTGTTGTGATCCATGTTGATTTTGTCTTGGCTGCTGAGTCACCACCACAACCTTCATAGGGCAATTCCATCTAATATGCCCTGTCTGTCCACATTGATGACACACTCGGTTATCACTATGTGGTCTAAACGGCCCTCTAAATGAGACTGATGATGAACTACGAGCTTCTGCTGATGAAAAACTGTGACCTCTACCCCGACTCGGGGTCCACTGTGATGGTGCATGTGATTTTGGTTCAGCGAAGGTTGACCTTGGTTGTGACAGCGGTGGGAAAAACCTTAGCTTCTTAAAGCCTCTAGATGATTGCCCTTGAAACTACATAGGTCGCTTCTTAGCATTAGCTTCAAGCTTCTCTATGGATGACCTCTCAATCCTCCTGACAGATTCCACAAAGGTGGAAAACCATTCCTTATTCTCCAAGGCTGATGTTGTAGTAGTCAACTCCGTACTCAGACCCTTCTCAAATCTCCAAATCCTTTCCTTGTCTGCTACTGCCATGTGGGGGCAGTACCTCATAAGTTCCATAAACTTTGATTCATACTCATTAATAGTCATAGCTCCCTGACGAATATTCTCGAACTGAGAGATTTTCTCATCTAGGTAGGTCTCTGGAAAATATCAACTAACAAATTCCCATCGAAACTCCTCCCATCCTATCACAACTCGTGGTCTTTTCTCCTCTTCTATGGCCCACCAATGGCCATCACTACCCTTCAACAAGTATACTGCATGCTTAACTTTGTCTTCTTCTACGATGTTTAGGATTTTGAATGCCTTTTCCATCTCACTCAACCACATGTCAGCATCTGCTGGATCAGAAGTACCTGCATATTCAATCACCCCAACACGTCTAAGACGTTCAAATGTCTTCCCGACACCTTGGGACTCCACATCGGAGGTGGCTGCCCTAGCTTGAGGTGCTGGCGCTCTGTCAGCAATATGTGTAATTGTGGCCATCATCTGTCTAAACATAGAATGAAACTCAGGATTGGCCATCATTGTCGGGTCTAGATGAGGCATTACAGGCTGCTCTGGCCCTACTTCTGGCACTCTCTCATCGGGTGCCTTCCTCCTTGCACCTCCTCCTAGTGCAACATAGCTACTCTCAACGTGTTCTTCATGTCCTCCAGACATATCTGCATAAGCATAAACTATGATCAGATATGTTGGATACATAAGAACAGACTCAAACATAAGTCCTATGTCCCTATAAACTCGGTAAACCTAGAGCTATGATACCAACTTAACTATGAAACCTCGTCATGCTAAATGAGATCACTCAAAACACAAAGCACGATCAACTACTAATTAATCACATAGTAAAAAATGTGAAACAATTAAAACCGATTCCAACAATGTAAATAAAATCTAGAACATTTATAAAAGGTCCATCATTCAATTCTCATATACTTTAACAAGCATTTGCATATGGGTCCAAAGACCTTAGTCACATCCTGCATACAAAATATATTTCACATGTATGTGCCATTTATTTACAAACATTGGCATACTACCAAAATCTCATGTCAATACAAATATATCATCTAGAAAACACATCCCATACCAGAACCTGAGAGTATAGGGACGACACTAGGACTCTACTACTAACATCTATAACTAACATCTACAACTAACCAACCTTCTGAATCTATTGATCACCAGGTTGGTTCTCTTCCACAGCACGACCTCAACCTCATTTCCCGCGACCACCTAAAAAAATATTTGTGGTGAACCACGAGTGAGACCCAGTCCCAGCGAGAGATATAACTCTCTCCAACATATATTGATTATAATATATTAATTGACAGTAAATGAATTGAGTAGATATAGAAATGAATAAGCAATTTAAGCAGATTGAATAGGTTAAGCATACTAAGCCATTAAATAAATTAACTTGACAAGAAGTATAATTACTCAAATGTCATATGATATCATCTTGTAAACACTGAATAGTATATGGACTAGTTAAAGATTAATCAAGCAATGTGAGATGTATTTAACCCTAGTCAGTATACTACACGGCTTATATCACTTCTTTTATTACATTGCCCTGAGGGATTTGAGAAATACCACTCAAGTCCCAACTGACCACTACTAAGTCGAAACTAGTGCCATACAAGATCTAGGAAGAGCCAGACTCCTACAATCTTCTCTGCCCCCGGTCAGTACGGGTCTGCCACAGCGACACATAAGGTCAAGCTGCTAACAGCCTAGTCCGTCCTTGGTATAGGTCACAACACTAGTGAAAGAAGGTGGGTACGCATACCCTACCATCCGAGGTACAACCATAGTTGTCCTCCAATCTCATCACATATATAAGCACCGAGACACAACCACAGTCGTTCTCAAAATGAGGGCTAGGTATGACCACAGTCATCCTCCCTAAACACTTAAATTCAGGATGACAAGCACCCCGCATACTCATCAGTATGCGCTCCAAGTTTCCCGTAGGAATACTCGTTTCACCATATGGCAAGTTTTGACACTCAGATGGATCTATGGCACAGGGCTCTACATGATTAGAGTTTCACTTGATTAGTTATGACAATTGAGTGAATTAAGCTAAATCTTACAAATGGATATTCAAACCCTAATTCTTTTCTAACAATAGTATATGTATAACAACTTTAAGAGATATAAAACATTTGAGATATAAATATTAATCACATTACCACATGATATCATCCATTGCAAATTAATGGACCACATTTATCATCATACTTTTACAAGATACCAATATCTTATCACAAGTTCCTGGGTTTTAACTCTTATTGGAACATGAATAGGATTTCACCTCAAGCATGGCTTCAAACATTCCCAAAGGTCATTAAGACCATCACATTATTCATAGTAAGGTTATCATCATCATTCCATGCCTTAAACAAGGCTCAAAAGATCCTTAGCACATATGTGTCCATAGATATTAACATGGCAAGGTACTATGCTATTCAAATAGTACTACAATGTAGTTCCAACACCAGAGGAGTTTAATTCATTATAACATTAATCATTCAAGAGGTCTGATTATAATCAATCAACATCATATAATTACATTAAGGTTAGGTATAACCAGCTAGATCACATGGGAGTTTCGCATCCACTTATTATAGTGATTTATCAAATATAACTATATAATGGCAAAGGTAATGCTACCAATTAAAAGTATTGAACCATTGAATTATCTTCACTAGGACCCACATATAATAACATGTGATTTATTCTAATCCATTGGATGTTAAATCATCCAATATTATTCAATGGATCAGGTTCATTATTTAAGGTTATCAATTGAAGTATAGGTCTAATCATTAGATCAATTGAACCAAGGAACCATTGGTTCAAGGTTTAGTCAAATATACAATTACATTACTAATTCATCATATATTGTGATGACCTGATACACCATTAATTGTGATCATTAGGTCACCATTGGTTGCTAGATCAGTAATACATTCAGTTAACACCATCAAATATTAAGCCAATATCATCATCGATTGATAACATCATTAGAAAACTTAGTGGATTATAATTAAACATCTAATTGAGTCAAAAACTGACCTAAGGTGGTGACCATAGGTTGTCACCATAAATTTGACACCCTTGATCACGAACATCAGTTGCTAAGATAGCTGATGCGATGATTTTGAGTCACTTTTATAGACTTGTTTTACATGTGTTTTATGTGTTTGTTAGTCACTTTTGTGGTTAGTATCACATGATTCATTCGCTATAGTCTATAATATCATTTTGTATCAAATCTCTCATATTTTATCTTTCTATAAACGATCATAATAATGGGTTTTAGCATATCTTATTTGGCTTTGTCTTGAAATTTCAGGAAAAACGCATATACACAGTTGTCGATACCATCGACATCAGTCGATTGTATCGACACAGTCATAGTGAGACTGCCGCAAGGATCCAAGAAGAGTCAATACCATCGACTGGGAAGTCAATGGTAGCGAGATACCTTCAGTGAGCCAACAACCAGTCGGTCGATACTATCGACACAAAAGTCGATACTATCGACATTGCACAGCTTCAGCGTCGGAATGGTGACAAAACTGACGCCTAAAGGTGTCGATACCATCGACAGGGGTTGATGGTATTGAGTCTGCATCAGGCGGAATGTCAGAGAAGAGAAGAGAACTTGCCGATACTATGACAGGTCAATACCATCGACCCGTGTCGATGGTATCGACACCATCAGGATATGTTTTGTTTCAGATCGATTTTGATCAGACAGTGGTGATCTTTTGGCGACCAAAAGTGGTTCATATACCTAATGACGACGGCCCTAAGTAGATTATCACGTCATTAGCCGTTGCACAAGTCCCGAGGAGGTGTGGAGAAGAGAACGAAGTCCAGAATCATGCCCCGATCATTCTGAGAGCCGCAGAAGACAAATTCCACTGTCGGGAGGCTGTAGGTCACGTACTCTACGTCAAGGAATGCTTGGATATCCCCTGTTCAGGGGTTTACATCACTCTCATTCATGTTTCTCCATGTTTTCCCCTTCTTCCATCATGTCTTTCATTGAGATGAACATGCAGGGCTAATCCCCTTTATCTTTAGGACCGGGAGTAGCCTGGGTAATCATTGTATGACGTTTTTATCATAGTAATTCATATTTTGTCTCTTAAATCCGTGGAATGATTTCGTTTTATCCATTATATTATTATGATTGATCACCTTAATGATAATCCAATGCCTTTAATTGCTTTGAAAGAAGAATTAACGGCTGAAAAGAGACAAAATTCACATTAATTAATAAATCCTTTGAACAATGTGATGTATGGTTAATGGTGGAAACCCAGAGTTTGGTCTTCATGCACCTAGTTTAGGGTATATGTTACTACGATAGTGGAACCGACCTAGATTTAGGTAGTGAGTTGTATCACGACAGTGAAAAATTCTGACTACAGGCCACTACCCGGAATGATAGACGAATTTGATTAACTATATAGAAATAAATACTACGAGAACCTGTAGTGAAACCGCAATCCTAAAGATTCCCATCCAAATTGATTAAACTCAACATTTAATAGATTGCTTTGTTTTCTTTTATTTTTCTTTTATTTTTTAATCAACTCTCAAAACTTTTCAATCGGTCTAGCTGATCGTGAGTAGTTAGTAAGTAGTCTACTGATAGTTCAGTGTCCCTGTGTTTGACTTGGGCCTCACAAAGGCCTATATTACTCTGACGCGTGCACTTGCGTTATACGCACGGTAAAATTGTGTCAAGTTTTTGGCGCCGTTGCCGGTGACACAGCAACTATTGACACTACGAGGGCTGCAAGCGGCCACTCTAGGCCACTTTTTATTTTATTGTTATTTTTGGAATTCAACCTTTACCTTTCATATTTAGTAATCGTCTAGCACTGTACTGAATTAAATTTATTACCTTGTAGGTACCAGTGCATGGTGAGGACACGTAGCACAGACTACACATTTCCATCACTAGAGGTTCCATCGTTGGGATCAGACGACGAAGAGAACAATATTCACGATCAACCCGAGGGCATGGATTCAGACTCTGGACCAGAAGCCATGGTGGAAGAACAGACAATCTGGGAGAAGATAAAGGCTTCTTCCTCTTCTGCATCAAAGGGGCCGATAAAAAAGCATGCGATCAACATTCCAACCTTTAAAATTGACCCAGGACTAATCAATTTGGTCAAATCCAATGCATTTCACAGGCTCAAAAATGAAGATCCAGTGACTCATATAAGCCAGTTCGTGGAGAACTATGATATGATCAAGATAGACAGGTTCCCACAAGAGACACTCTATTTGAAATTATTTCCCAGCTCTCTAGCGGGAAATGCTCGAGAATGGTTGCATAACTTGGACGATGAGTATGTGGAATCTTGGGACCACATGGTTGAAGTTTTCTTTGAAAGATTCTTTCTGCCCGAGAAGACAAATGATCTAATAAGAAAAATTCATAACTTCAGTCAGAAAGCCAGTGAAACATATTTTGAGACTTGGGAGTGCTTTCAGATAATGCTGAGGAGGTGCCCACATCATGGGCTGGACAAGGAGAAATAGGTCAAGATTTTCTATTTTTCCCTTTCTGACCATGATAGAAGCAACTTGGATTCAGCAGGTTTGGGGTTCTTCTTGAACAACACTGGCACTAGGTGTGGGAGATTTTTAAGAACATGGCCAAAAAGCAATCCTGGGGTGATAGGGAGGCACCAAAACAGGTTTGAGTCGCAGGTGAGTCAAAGGCCATCAAGGAGCTGAATGACAAATTAGATCTCATAGCCAAGAAGCTTGTGGAGAAAGAGGAAGAATCTAATGAGGAAGCCCAAGTTAAATTTATGCAACAATAGGGCTATAGGAACAATGATTACGAGTGGAGGAAGGACAAAAAATTCTCATGGAAGAATCCAAACAACTTCCTGCAAGACCCAGATGCAAAACCATAGGCTGCTGCGGAGGATAAAAGCACCGAATTGATCAGCCAGGTAGTGAAACAAAATCAAGAGATGATGAATATGTTCAGTAAGCACTTACAGTCCCAAGGTGAGATTTTGACTAAATTTGGGCAGACATTGCAAAGCCATGGAGCGCAAACGAGGACACTAGAGACAACAGTGACTGAAATCGCCAATGAAGTGGCGACCATGAAGCATGTAAATCAACAAAGACCGGCCGGTAATGCAGAGTCTGCTCAAGTACATCATCAATTGAAATATATATCTATGATTAAGGAGACAGAGCCACCGGTGGAGGAGGTCCATGAAAAGGGAAAAATGCATTTTGAAACGGAGGCTAAGCCCAGGGTGCCATACCCCCGTAGCTTATATGGACTACCAGGCAGATATTTTCCATTCATGAAATCCACCCCAAAACCAATTACAACAGAGCCCACATCTAGGCAGGAGGGCAGGTAAAGGTGACATTACATAGTGAAGTCACAACCACCGAGAAGGATGAGCAGCCACGAGTCACACCAACTGTGACTGATGTGTTGAAGCCTACGCCAGAGGGTGACAACAAAGCAAGATTAGGGGAGGAGACCCCCAAATAGCCCATATGTGCCACCTCACAAGCGTCTAAAGGAGCCAATTGTGTCTTTTTCGGATAGTCCAAGGCCGAAGAAAGAGCGTAGACATTACAAGAAGTTCTTGGAGATGTTTAGGAAGCTCCATATTAATATTCTGTTAGTGGAAATGATAGAACAAATTCCAGCACATGGAAGGTTTATCAAGGACATCATCACCAAGAAAAGGCGTATAAAAGACACTGACATTTGTGTTATGAATGAGACGGTGAGCTCACTTATCCATGGGAGTTTACCAAAGAAGATGAAAGACCCCGGGAGATTCTACATACCGTGCTCAATTGGTGGCCATAACGTTTCATATGCACAGTGCGATTTAGGCGCTATCATAAATCTTATGCCGTTATCCACATTCCAAAAGCTTGGATTGAAGACACTAAAGAAATCTGCTATGACTATTGAGTTGACGGATGGGTCTATTGTGAATCCATACGGAGTGCATGAGGATGTACTTGTCAAAGTCGATAGGTTTATCTTTCCCGTGGATTTCATTGTCATGGACATGCCACAGCTAAAGGGTTGTGAGATGCTATTGGGTAGGCCGTTTCAAGCGACGGCTGATGTTATCACTGCTATCGGGAGAGGTACCTTGACATTAGGGATTGGCCAGGATAGAGTTGAGTTTAAACTGCCGAGTAATCCCCTAGGAACACTCTCTGATGCTCTGAGCTGATGAGCTCGATTTTGTCTAGCCTAATATGTTAAAGAAGGGCGCTTGTTGGGAGACAACCCAACCATGGGTAGTTCTTTCACATTTACAAGTTAGTTTTGTTTACTTTCATTTTTAGGGTAAAAATGATACCTTAATCATTTTGTTCAGTGTGCATGACTGAGTCAGAGTCGATACCATCGACCACAAGGTCGAAGGTAGCGACATGGGTACAGGGATTCGGCTGCAGAAATTTTTCTGGCGGTAAATCGATACTCACGAGATCCCTGAAGATTTATAGAAAGATTTGTCTCAGTGAAGTCGATACCATCGACGGCCCCGTCGATGGTATCGATGCAGCAACACCAAGGAAGCAGCGCCCGGGCCTCACGAGGGTAATTGATCCATGAAGAGTTGATACCATCGACCCACGTCGATAGTATCGACGCGTCAACGATCCAATCCCCCAAATCCAGCCATCGACAACCGTCGATAGTCACGAAGAGTGGATCGCACATCCAGGCGTCGATACCATCGACACCCCTGTCGATGGTATCGACGGAGTGACAACAGCGACAGACTCAGTTATAAAAGGAATGGTTGATTGCCAATTATCTTCACACCTTTAGAGTTTCTTCCTTCCACTTATGCTTTGAGCATTGTTGAGCGACTGGAGGCCTTCATCGAGCATCCAAGGATCGGGATATCTTCACCGAGCTTGCACTGAGCAGAGATCGTGTTCTCCGACCTTCATCGAGCTCTATTTCTTATTCCCCTCTCTCTCTGTGATGATGGTGTGGACGGAAGGAGCTTCTTCTTCAAGGACGACCCCGATGGAGATTGCGACATTTGTTCCTCCACCTCCCATCTCCATTCCTCGTCCGAGGATTGTTCATCCCTCGATGGAAGTAAGGAAGATATACGAGGAGTTGAAATCGGAAAATCAAGCCAACCCGATATGTCGATCGGACCATGGTTCGCGACCTTGGGTTCGAGGCCAATATCGCCTATGTCCTTCAAGGGCAAGCAAGGCATATAGGCAGGAGGCCTGACAAGGTTGAGTACCACGCTGACGGCCTCCCCTTTTTTGGCGAGTGGCCGACATACAAAGAACTGGTGGCGGAGTTTATGGCATCGCTGGACATATGCGTCGTGCCTAACGACCTCATCGCCACTGATCGGTAATGGATCAAGGGCCACGTTTCTTTCCATCTCTACAACAACAATTACAATCTCACCCTCAATTAGTTCAATTCCAGCTACAACTGGAATCATAATTCAGAACAACACAGGAGGTCGAACAACCAGACATATTATGATGACATTTTCACCCAGCTGGTGACCGCGCCTCTAGGTAAGTCCGTCAGCTATCATAATGCAGCAGTCGCCGATTTCGAGCATCCCTTTGTGTGGATTCTTCATCGCATGTTGTGCACTACTCTCTTTGCTTGAGGTGATCTTTCTCTTAGTAAGTTTCAGGAGACAGACTTGTTCTTTTTGTATAAGCTGCTGAAATGGGAAGAGCTCAATTGGGGCACATTTTTCTTGACGTGTGTGCTGGCCGTGCAGAGGAGTACAAGGAAAGCTCCTATCCATTTGGGGGGGTTTATCACTCCGCTTGCTCTGTATCTAGGGTTGGATTTTTCGCAACTCACTTTGTTGGCCAACAGGAATAAAGTCAACCTGCATCATCTACACCGCTCCAATCTTCTTACGCTATGTGATGGCGTGGCCTATGTACAGTGCCATGTCAACCAGGAGTACCAGGAGTGTGCGCTTCCCGATCCTATCTTCAACATCCAGGGAGCTCAGCACTTTCGGTGGCCCATCATCACCATCGACGACTCTGAAGAAGAAGACGACGGTAATGACAACGATAATGACGACGACGACGAGCAAGAAGAGGAAGAGGAGGCTTTTACTCCTCTTCGTGCATGAGTGGCACCACGAAAGTGTCCACGCTTCCATCCGGGTGCATCATCATCTTCACAGCCTCTGCCACCTCATCCCTCTCCACAAGGAGAGGATGCCTATTCTATGCACATAATGTATTCTATGCTGTAGGAGATCCAGCAGACCCAGTAGCAACACACTGCTTCTTTCGCCAATATTCAGGAGACTATGAACCGGCTATTCTTAAATCAGCAGACCATCTACGAGAATGAGCACCTCCTCCTCGCCAACCAAGAGAATATTCATGACAGGTTCCATAGGATGGAGATGCAGCAACAACTGTTCTATGATCATTACTGGCGTCAGAATTACATCGGGGGATATCCGCAACCACCGCCCATGCCCCCGTATGATCCAAGTTTCCAGGGGCAGTATCCATCATGGGATCCAACCGCCCCGCAGTACCCACCACCTGAACAATGAAGGGTATCACTGTTCCACCTTTTAAGATTGTTTTTGACTCTGGGGCCATAGTCAAATTCAAGCTTAGGGGGGAGATGGAACAACTTCTATCTTTTTCTTTCTTTTATTTCTAGTTTTTATCATTTATTGCCTTTTCTTTTATTCTCAAAATTTTCTTAATTTTTAGGATCCACATTCTATCTAGTGTAATCGTGGATGTCTAATTTAATGTGTCATCTCTTTGTTTGTCACATGGGAGTCAAGGGTCAATTTGAAAATTTTTAATGAATTTGCAAGCTTGCTTTGTTTGAATTTGAGCATATGACTTATGAAATAATTGGGTTTGTCAACTTAAGAACATAAAATCACAAATGTACATGCCTATGATTCAAGAAAAGTGGACGGAATTAGATGTTGAGCCTGAACTGATCAAATGGTAATGAGATTTTAATATGAAATAATGGACTTATTTCATTGATGTGCTCTGCTTCTTCTGCAAATAAAGGACTTATTTCATACTCTCTGAAAAGTTAAGAAAAAACAAAAAAATTAATAGATATGTGAATAAGCCCAAGAGAAAGATAATGAAAATTTCATCCTATTCTATTAAGCAAGACAAGGGCTTGAAAAAGAAAAAAAAGCATGAAGATCAGAGGGAGAAAGGAATTTGTTCATATGTAGAATAAGAAGAGCAAGCACATGTATAGGTTTGTATATATTCTGTCTCTCATTGGGATAAAATGATAGTGCATGCATCATTCCACCTAAAATGTAGCATTAGGACATCTTCACTTACATTTTGCATCATAATAGGGCATTAATTCTTATATTGCATGATTGACTATTATGTGCTTCCATTTCTTCCACAAACACCTATTCCATTCACCCGTTGCTCTAATTGGTAGGCCACCCGTGATTATCTCCTCATTCATTAATATCGGGAGATCTGCTTCCATTTAGATGGTAGTTAGGAAATGAGCAACGTAAATAGAAGATCACAAAGATGCACCAAGCCTGAACTAGAGGATTTTATTATATTAACTGCCTTATTTGATAAGTGTTCATCAATCTTGGGGTGGATATCTCTTATGGATGATCATTGTCTCCTAGAGGGTAATTACCAGTTTGTGGTCAGTAAGGGCCGATATGTGAATATCTGGTGGGGATCATATGGCAATGTCTGCTATGATAATATGTTCTTTAGTTGACCCTCACAATTTTATTCTATAGTTTTGATGCTCGAGGACGAGCAATGTTTAAGCTTAGGGGAGTTTGATGCGATGATTTTGAGTTGCTTTTATAGACTTGTTTTACATGTATTTTATGTGTTTATTAGTCACTTTTGTGGTTAATATCACATGATTCATTCGCTGTAGTCTATAATCTCATTTTGTATCAAATCTCTCATATTTTATCTTTCTGATTATAAATGATCATAATAATGGGTTTTAGCATCGCTTATTTGGCTTTGTCTTGAAATTTCAGGAAAAACGCATATACACAGTTGTCGATACCATCGATATCACAGTCGCAGTGAGAAAGCCACAAGGAGCCAAGCAGAGTCAATACCATCGACTGGGAAGTCGATGGTAGCGAGATACCTTTAGCGAGCCAGAAATCAGTCGGTCAATATTATCGACACAAAAGTCGATACTATCGACATTGCACAGCTTCAACGTCAGAATGGTGACAAAACCGACGCCTAAAGGTGTCGATACCATCGACAGGGGTCGATGGTATCGAGTTTGCATCAAGTGGAATGTCAGAGAAGAGAAGAGAACTTGCCGATACTATGACGGGTCAATACCATCGACCCGTGTCAATGGTATCGAAACCGTCAGGATATATTTTGTTTCAGATCAATCTTGATCGGACGGTGGTGATTTTTGGCAACCAAAAGTGGTCCATATACCTAATGACGGCGGCCCTAAGCAGATTATCACATCATTAGCCACTGCACAAGTCCTGAGGAGGCGTGGAGAAGAGAACAGAGTCCAGAATCATGCCCCGATCATTCCAAGAGCCGCAAAAGATGAATTCTACCACCGGGAGGCTGTAGATCGCGTACTCTACATCAAGGAATGCTTAGATCTCCTCCGTTCAGGGGTTTACATCACTCTCATTCACGTTTCTCCATGTTTTCCCCTTCTTCCATCATGTCTTTCTTTGAGATGAACATGCAGGGCTAATCCCCTTTTTCTTTAGGACCGGGAGTAGCCCGGGTAATCATTGTATGACGTTTTTATAATAGTAATTCATATTTTGTCTCTTAAATCCGTGGTATGATTTCATTTTCTCCATTATATTATTATGATTGATCACCTTAATGATAATCCAATGCCTTTAATTGCTTTGGAAGAAGAATTAACGGCTGAAAAGAGACAAAATTCACATTAATTAATAAATCCCTTGAACAAGGTGATGTACGGTTAATGGTGGAAACCCAGAGTTTGGTCTTCATGCACCTAGTTTAGGGTATATGTTACTACGACAGTGGAACCGACCTAGATTTAGGTAGTGAGTTGTATCACGACAGTGAACAATTCTGACTACAGGCCACTACCCAGAATGAGAGACGAATTTGATTAACTATATAGAAATAAATACAACAAGAATCTGCGGTGAAATCACAATCCTAAAGATTCCCATCTAAATTGATTAAACTCAACATTTAATCGATTGCTTTATTTTCTTTTATTTTTTTAATCAACTCTCAAAACTTTTCAATCGGTCTAGCTGATCGCGAGTAGTTAGAAAGTAGTCTACCGATAGTTCAGTGTCCCTATGTTCGAATCGGGCCTCACAAAGGCCTATATTACTCTGATGTGTGCACTTGCATTATACACACGGTAAAATCATGTCAATAGCAACAACATTGGTTGTTGAATGGTATGACAATCAGTTATGTGATAGGGAAGGAAATAGTTTAAAAATCCTAATTTGAACCATCATTTGTTTTGTACATAGCACCATAAGTTGTTGCTATCAACCTGTCCCAGATCATGTTACACCTTATAAAGTTTGTACACATGTTTACAGGTTCATATAGAACTGGAATAAAATAGGGAACACCACAAAATTCATAATTCTAAACAAGCATGGTTTCACTATGCTTAGATCATCACATTCAAGCATAATCATGAACTAACAAGCTTCTAGTAAGCAATATAAGTGAAGAATGTTATATAACTCACCTCTATAGAGTAGGTCAGATATCCAACAGCAAAAATCTCGAGCAAATAGGGCAAGGAAACCTTGGATTCAGATCTAAACTTGGCCAACTATGCAATTCTCTCCACAAACAAGCAAAACCCTAGAAAAGAAACAAGAAGGAAGGAGTTTTGAGTTCTAGGGAAACTTTCACCATGGAAAACCATGGTTACAACCTAGAGAGATGTAGGAGGAAGAGGAACAAATAATTAAACAGAGGAAATAAAGAAAAACTTACACTTTTAGGTCAATATCACTAGGGGGAAGCTTTATAGACCCAAAAAGAGAATCAATTTCAACCCTAGAATTTTTTTCCAAGAGAATCCCCACTTTCTTCTTCCTTGGGCAGAAAAAATAGCATCTAAACAGAGGGAGTACGAATCTGGGAGAAGGAGAGAGATAATGGAGAGGAAATGGATCGTTTGGGGGCTTTTGGATAAGTATATGACACTTTAATATTAAGAAAAAGAAAAAGTTGCAATTCTAGTATATATCCAAGTGTCCATGGCTTTAAATTATTAAAAATGCATAAGAACACACACAAGCAGCTCTCCCACCATCCCTCTAGACCTTGTTAGATTTAATTTGGCGAAATTCCCAACCAATCACATAATTCCTTAGTTGATAGCTACTAAAGGTAGCTCATCCATGAAGGGAAAACCCCTAAAATACCCTTGATAAAAACACCTTCAAACCATGGATCAACTAGGAGATCCATCGATCAAAATCTCAAGAATGATAATATAACAACTAAGAAACATAATTTATGTGACAAATTACAAAGAAAACCCCTCAATTGGGTAAATTGCATAAAAGTCCAAAATGTACAAAAAATTGCATAACTTGCTCAAACAATGTCCAAATTGGACCAAATTTGAAACTTAAGCTTGTCTTATGATTTCAAAACATATCAAAAGGTTATATTACGGTTCTAAGCATTCAATTATGGTAATTAAGCTCATTCAACTCATTAAGTAAGTTCAAGGGCCTTACAGGAATTGTCCACTCTATCTGGAAGAACTAAAGAAGAAGGAGGTGACAGACGTCTCCACCTGAAGGTGTCATGAAATAAACTTATAACACTTTTTAGGTATATGATACCAAGATATAAAGTGTAAAGCACCCAATACATGGGGCAAGTGTTGCCGCCATATATAGGAGTACTTTAGTTTATTTTCAGCCTTGAAGGCATGTAATAGAGTTATGAATGGCTATTTCATATTTGCCAATGGATAGAAACATATTGATTTTTGCATATTGTATGACAATGATGGAAATTAATAAAGTTGATATTTCAATCTTTTTGGCAATGCCTTGTTTATCTTGTGGTACTTGTTATGCATAAGATAAAATGATACCTAAAAGTTATTGATAACTCAAACAATCAAATTAGCATAAATCATGAGAAATTCATTTCTAGTTTCCATATGATGGACTCTTTTGGTTAGAGAACCAGTAAGAGACGTGAATCTCTTAGAAATGATTAATCAATCTTCACTAGTGGTAGTAGGAGATTGATTATCCTATTAGGTATAATACATGTGATGTATTTACATACCTATTAGACTTAATGCTAGTACTTCAAATGGTGTTTAGAGAAATACCAAATATGAATATCTTGAAGTGTTCAAGAATATCATAGATGAAGTACGAATTTGGTAAAGTGTTAATTCTTGATGAGATCAATGAATGAAATACTTGAACCAAATGTTTGAGATCCTTATGAGTGATTATGATAATGTATCACAGTGAGCTCGTGATTAAGGCATGGTGATGTCTATAACAAAAGGAGTCATACTCTAAGGAGTTAGAAGATGATTATAAAATAACTAAGTTCTTCTTAAATAAAGAATACCCTACACTAATAAAGGATATTAAGAATCACAAAGTGTTGTGAGTTCTCAAATTCCTTAACAGATACACCTCAAATATCTATGTGATGAGTTGGTCATGTGATGAATAAACTATCTAGATGAGTATGAGGAACCAGATTTTGAGTTATGGTTTATGACCATTACATCCTAAATGACTTCCATGTAAACCATAAGGCATGACCTTGATGGTAGCACCCATTGAGATGAAATCCATAAGTGTGAATGAGTCTTAAGTGTTAAGACACATGGATGAAATTTTGAGAAGGATGATGCTTGTTGATTGTAACTTAATGACTAAGACATTTGGCATACGGATACTAAAACCGCATTCCTATAAGGAATAAAATGAGGATGTGTATGTGACACAACCTATAAGGTTTTTGAATCCATTAATGCATATGAAGTCTATAAGTTACAATGGACTAATCAATGTGATTGATTGAGTATAAGCAACTCAGAATTGGATCTTCACTTTGATGATATAGTCAAAGGGTTTGACTGATATGTCAAAGATAAAGAGAGATCTGTGATTTAGTGGGAGCGTATTCACATTCCACATATTGATGTGAAATGGAAATGTTCTGGAATGGAAATCCAAAGTGGAAATTATCTTTAAGGAAGATAGAGGAATAAGAGATCTATAGAGATAGTTCTTGAAAAACCACTTGACCTGAAAAGAGAGAGCATACATTGGCAATATATACTGAAAGGTTCAGTATGCACGGATTAAGTGGGAGAAAAACTAGTCCATGCTACATGGAGTTAGTATCCCAAGGCTAAGTGTCCAATTCTTATGAAGAATGGGAACACTAAGAATAGATATGGATCTATCATGTATGTAATCATCTCATCATCTTACATGTATGGACATGGCAAGAACAAAATGCATTTATCATCTTGTATGTAGGACATGACAATATGATGTGCTCATCCTGATAACTCGTATGTGGGACATGACGAGTAGATGTATGTCTAGTTCTAGTAAGGGTTACTGGAATACCATAAGAACTTGATAAGTACTTGAGAAATACTAGTTCTATGGAAATAAGGAAGGGTTCACTGTAAAGAGTTACACTGATGCGAACTTTCGAAAAGGACAGAAAATTAATCGCAATATATATATGGGATATATAAAAGTGAATGTTTGTTGATAATTGGAAACGTTCCAATAAATCTGTTTAAAAGGAAAAAGCCTAGTATTCGTGTGTTAGAGAACATTAGTGGATACTATATGGATCTCGAAGTTCATCAGATGAACTTATAGATATTCCGGTCATTGATGACAACTGAGGAGCGCTTGGTCATGCAATGTGGCTAAAGGTTAGCAAAGGAATACTAGATCGCATATTACGACAACTCCATCTCATACGTGTGACATATAGTGAAGAGATGAGAGACATGCAATTCATACCGACTTTGGCAAGGTGTTGCCATAACTCACTATGTTAGCACTAGAGAACAGTAACATGTGGGACATGTTTGAAGATCACTATGAATATGATTCAAGGGTGATTGGCTCGCAGTGTAAGTGGGAGTCTGTTGGTATGTATGCCCTGAGAGCCAATCATGGGATTATTGGTGGGATACATTAAGATTGATTTGATAAAGATCAAAGTCAAGCTTCCAATTCTTTCTGGTTCATTCATATGAGATAATGATAGAACAGATTGAATGTCTAGAGAATGACAATACTCAATGATGTACGCTTTCAGATTCAAGACCTGAATGATGAGATCATATAGATGCTAAGAGTTTGTACATTCTTGTTATGTCCCTAGTCAGATGTCATTGTGGAAGGCAGATAGACAACAATGACACACAAGACTAGATTGTGGCGTTGGTTGATGATAGAATCTCATTAGTCATGATATGGAGATATCAAACCAAACACATAGGTACTTGTTAGAGAACAAGTGTACCAGATAGACCCACCTTGAGTTTGACACATGGAACCATGACATGGTAGTCACATTCAGTTCTCACAGTGATGGTGGTGAGTGTGATTCTTTGACCTGAAATACTACACTCAACACATGTCGTTGGGTAAACTTTGACATCATCAAACACAGTCATGAAACATGGGTTGTTATAAAGGTGATGATTGGGTGGCTTTGACACATGGGGCTTTTGAGGGGTGAGTGATAGATATGGGATTTGTCCCTCCTGAGGGAGTATGATATCCATGGCCACTTGATGAGTAGGATTGAGACAGACACGCTCGCATGTGTGAATCAGTATGTGATATTGATGTCATACATATCTCCTCCAATCTACTCTGAGATCAAGAAAGTGAATGAACGTTGATAGGATGACTGTTCCATGCCTCGACTTCATTTAGGATATCAGTGACAAAGGAATTATACATTTGCTGTAACACCATTCACGTATTGTAGGATTGAAAGTTGTTTTCCAACTTTCTATTTCACTTGGGTAGCACTGATGTGTGACTAGGCACCGATATTTGCTTGTGAAGTCATAAGTGTTATGGACTTTCACTGCCAACGTGAAATGGACCTGCAAGGTCACACACATAGGATTTAACCTAGAAGAGGAGTTTATCCACAAATGATGTTTAGATTGATTACTAAAGGAGTTTAGTAGTACAATTAAACACTCAATCAATTGATAGCTCGGTATCATAGTGTTCAAGGTGTTGGACCGATTGATTAGAGTATCAGATTGATTGAAACTGCAATTGACTGATTTTGCATAGTCTGCTGCCCCAACCGATCGACTCATGGGATGAACCGATCGAATCAGGTTGGTGAATCGTTCGGCTCAACTGGTTTGACGATCGGCTCATGTATCAATGAGACGATCGACTCAATTGTTGAATCGGTCGATTCATGTGACCAACTGAGATCGTTTGGAAAGTCAGAAGACTATTTTGCAAATATAATTTGTTTCACTTGTACAAATTTGGTTTGGATAAGGATTAATATTTGATTAATCGGAAACAAATATGGAAGTCAATTTGAGTTGGATCAGGACCACGAACCGATCGGCTCAGGTATGAATCGATCGGCTTAGAGCACCAGATGATCGACTCAGGTCCTAAATGATCATCTCAGGGTCTGAAACGATCGTTTCAGGGTGTGAACTGATCGGTTTACCTGGCACAAATTAGTTGTTTTGTGGAAAATCTTGAACCCTTCTACTCCTGCTTTGATCCCGCATTACCCGGGGTAGAGAACCCTATCCCATGACCCTCCTATATATAGGGGTATTGGGGGATTCTCAAAGACAACAACTCAGAACACCAGTTGCTCTGCAAAGTTTTCGTTCTCTCTGGTTGTGGTAATCTAGAGAGCCCGAGCAAGTGCTACCCGATAAGGGAGGCACAACAAGGGAAAGACAACTGCAGAAAAGCAACTGGTTGTAGGAGAGTGTGTCGGTGACTAGTACATAGATAGGAGGGTGCGACTCCTTTTGATTCCTTGTGGGACAAGGAGATCAGAGTTCTAGGTGGTCCATGTGGACTACTTCAGAGGCGGGAGACTTCTGTCGCTCAGAGGACATCTGTCAATCTCGATAGGCCCGGTAAGACCATGAGCTGCTCAGACACCGTCCAAGACCAGAGGTGAAGACCGCACAAGCCGTGAGTTAACATCACTGAGCAAGCCTCGGGACAAGACCATCCTTCCTATTATATATACATTGACGCGATTCCTTTATTATGGGTTTGGGAAAAGAAAATTTTTTGTTTCCGCTGCCTTCTCTATCTCCCCTAAAACCCAACACACACAAGGGTCTATAGATTCATGCTCATACCATGTGCTCTCCACTTAGCTCATCAAACTCTTATAAGAGACTTCTTTAGGTTACCTCAAACCTAAACAAAAGATGATACTCACCCTACAGAAGGGTCCCTCCCCAGGATGGGAGAAAACTATCTATTGATAGTAACAAAGGTCGCAAACGTCCTTACGTCAAGGGCTTACACCAACATGTGCATGCTTAGCCCTATCATGCTACTCAGGCACGTAGCTAGCCAGAAGACAACCTACTCAGCCACTCTGGGTTCCTTAGTATGTCATACTTGTTCCTTATCCCTCCACATTGGTCTCAAATCTTACATGCATAAGTCACCAACCTATGTGTGAGGGGTTCATCAAACATATACCCTAGTCAAGGGGTTTCCTTTTTCTCTAAACCTGAGGGGTGCCATGCTCCTATTCATAGGAACTCAATCATCATTGTGAGCATCAGGTGCACCATGAACTAATACTTTCCCTCTTAGGTCTAGGAACCCTAGGTTCACTTCTTATGCATCAGTTGTCCAACCACAAACCAAACATGCACAAGGTAGGGCATACACTCCCCACCATTCTTCCACGTGAACAACACCTTAGAGTCCTAAACAAGGACAACCAACCTGGTGTGAGACCTCATAACTTGTTACTATACTTCTTTAGGGTCTAAGGAACTCTCCTTCCTATCCCTATAAGGTAAGGTAAACACCTACAACTCCTTTCAATCAACTCAAGAAGCCTCTTCCCTTTTCTAGGGTTGGGTTCCTGTAAAGGCAACCAAGATACCACAAGCCTCCAAGGATCATGCACGAGGCAACCACATACATGTACTTAAGGTCGTCCATTCTAGGCCATATCATATCCAACCTCTCATTATTCCTCATGTCTTATAGTCCAGGTCTCTAACCCTCTTTATCGGGTCTTGCCCTCTTTTCTAGAGCTAACCCTACAACTAGTACTACCAATGGAGGTTCTAAGAAGGTGGATACGCTCTTAAGGATACATGCATACACCTACATGGATGAAACGTACGATCCAAACCTATGTTCAATCAAGATTATCCAAAACTCTACATGTTCACCTCCTAACATGTCAGGCATAACTCTTCTGACCTAAGCCTCAACCTACTTCCAGCACTGCTAACATTCTCTCCTACGTAGGTGCATGCTCTTCTATGCTCATATATGCCCATAAGGGTTTCTATATGGTCACCAGTAATCTTTTTAATGAGGGTTATCCCTCACCCTTACAAGCACGACCACCCATGGTCGGGTCACAAAAGGCACCAGGTCAAACCTAGCTTAGGCTTCTGATGGATACACAAAACCTCTATGCATGTCAATCCGCGTACATACTGTATGGTTAACTATGATATCCAATTCATCTTGTTATCCCTTTCTCTAACTTCCACTTAGGGTTAGGGTTAGCATCATCCTCAGAGGATGCGTCATGTCTCTGCCTCTTCTTGGAGACCTCTACCCCCAAGGCTAACTCTCTCCTCATCCTCCCACAAGAAGGTCTATCCTCAGAGCTCTCCTGAGGTCACGACAAGACACACCATGCCACCTAAGCATGTAGCATATCTTTACTTTATGCTTAAACTATTAAAATTATGTCCATGACATCTTATTTACATGCTTTTCATTATTTGGTGGAGGATTCCTTAATCCTTATTACTCTTATCCCAATCAAAAGAGGGGTGTGGAGAGAGAAAAACCATAAACCTTAGAACCTTACTTGAATTAGGGTTGAGAAGGGACGAAAAAGATGAGAGAGTCCTAAAGGTATCTTATTTCGAGTCAAGACCTCAGACTTTGGCCAGGCAGTCACACCGCATCTAAGAGTCCTCGTGACCGACTAGCGGGGCGGAGGAAAATATTGCCAGCCCCTGAATGTGATCCTTTTGTAGACACCTCTGTCTTTCGAAAAATCCTCTAATAACTCCCTCAGTTCTATGGAATTTGTAAAATTTAATAATTACTAAAGATTAAATGAGGAACCAATGCTCTGATACCAAATGTAACGAACCCACCTCCTGGTAACCCCCAATTAAGGGAGACCAAGAGGTCAGATCCGTTATCCCAATAAATAAGATCAAAGGTTCAACAAATAATCAATAATAATTATAAAATTCTACCAAACTATACTGAAAGCTGGAATAAAATAAAACTTTGCATACCTTTTAGAAACTTTGGATATCTAACTTCTATCCATAGCTTCAATCTATTCTAACTAATCCCCCTTGTACTTTAATTCTTATTTTCACAATGTGCTACTTTACTGTTTGTCCTTTTCAATGTTGTACCTAAAATGCCGACAAAGAAAATGTCGGTCAGCATAAATGAATATGCCGGTATGTGGGGACAACCAAAATTTCACATATATGGCTAACAATCTAAATATCACAATCAAGTTAAATAACAAGCCAATTTACGCTTTCAATGTGACATTCTCCACCACTTTTGCCCTAACCCTGGAATACCCTTCTTAGGGTTTCTCTTTTGCCATTGACTTAAGGCCACCTTCTCCATCTTGATCTTGGTGCCTGGGGTCACCTCTCATGGTGCCCAGTAGTCATGCAATATCATAAGGCCACCTTCTCTATCCTGAGCTTGGTGCCTGGGGTCACCTCTCTTTGTGCCCATGGGTCTTCCATCTTGGGCTTGACCTCATTGCATCTTACATCAGGGTGGCATGTAGGTGCGAAAATACACACTTATATCTTAATTGTGATAATCATATTGACTTTATGATTTGCATATATGAACATCCAAATAGATAGGTTGCATTCAATTCGATTAAACACCCAAGAAATCTTCATGAAACTAAAGCGGTTAACCATAAATAACCACATACCTGATTTGTACATTCAACAAGCTAATAACAATTCCAAGCAAGCAAGTAATCCAAGAAGCAGTTCAACAATCACAGAATTCCTGAAAAGCATACATAACCTATTTACTACACTTTATCAAGAATCTACTTTATTGACTTGGAAATACTTTCTAGGGTTTCTAATCCAAATTAGGGTTTCATTAGGGTTTATCTACCACTTTTCTCCATTATAACCACAAAACCCTAAAACATCTCTAGAGGCAAAACCCTAATTATTTAACTTAAACACATTAGAGCCCTTTTATCATCTACTAGGCTTGAGATTAACCAAACATCAGTTTTATACAAAAGATCTCAAATTATTTTTCATCAAAACCCATTAACACCTAGATTAGGGTTTCTAAGCCCATTAATACATATTAACATATCAAAACCCCAAATTAAGCTATTTAGCCCATGGATTATCTTCTTAGACATTCAATACATATCTTTATTAACAACAAGTTAATATGCCCACAGATTATTCATATTAATCATCTCTATTCCATAGAATCATCAAGTTAGGGTTTTTCCCATATTAAAACATTAAAGTTAGCAACTTTATCTCCTTTTCAAACTACGATCAGATTCAGGCTATAAAACTATTTTTAATGGGTTCCTTGCATTTTTCTGATCAAAATTCATCTATTATATGTTCCAAACTGAGCTACCAATTATCTTCTATGAATTTTGCAACATTATTACTTTAGGACCAATCATAGCTTGATGCGTCAGCTTTATCAAATATTCGTTTATCGGCGGACCAACTAAATAAAAGAGTCAATTTACTTCTTTACCCTTATGGGTAATGTGCAGCCCCAGGGGCCCTCCGTCATTTCGCTCCTATCTTCTCCCTCCTCACGATTCTCATGGACGCTAGCCGCGACACTTTGTGTCGGCGTTCTCATGCGCGTCTACTGCGCAGCGAGGCCATGGCCTCAGTGCCATCTTCCCTCCACGTAGTCTCCCCTCGCTATGACTCAGGTGCTTCTATCTGCTGCACCGCCACAGATGCCCACCTCACACAACCTTGCATCCTCATCAGGGATTCTCAGCCGGTTCTGTGGTAGGACCCTCAAGCCCTGCGCGGACATAGTAATTGACAGCGGAGCTTCTTCCGTGGCTCCAGGAAAAGGAGTTGTGAGGAGGGGAAGACCTGCAATTGGTTTGGGTTGGGTGCTCTGCCAGTGCAGCAACGGGAAAGGGGGTGGTTCCGAACCAGTAAGAAACCTCAGTCGGCCTCCCCCAACCGCCAGCAGCGCCATGGTGCACGACGGTGGCTCCCATCGCTCTACCTACTGCAAGTGCATGACAACTAGAAAAGCCGAAGAGTGGTTTCTCATCAAGGACATATCTAAACTCGTACCTCATCCTACCTCGACACCAGGCGAAACTGCCCACCCATCTGTATTGCTGAACAGCTACACCCAGGGGACTCCATCCATGGTGATAGCGAACCCTCCACACTGACGTCATTGGTTAGTTCAACGACCACCCCTTCATGTTGTGCGATCAATGTTGGTCAGGAGAGAAACCAAGCGGATGAGATGGGAGAGGAACGAAGGGCTGAAGATAAACATGCCCACACCGTATGCTTGGAGATGTCGGGGATCTGCCACCCTCTCCAATATGTACCCTTTATATAACATTAGGGTTTGTGTGTTAATGGATTTATGTTCACGTTATACATCATTGCGTAAGGAAACATAATTAGAAATTACTTGAATACATCTTCTTTAACTTTTCTTACTTCCCCTTACAAGACTTATTCCTTTTGAGACTCAAATTTAAAAGTATAAGAGACTTTTCTTCATATGCAAGTTATTACTTAAAAAGGCATATTTTATATATATATCCTTTCTCTTATCCTTTTATTTCCTTTATTAGAAATCACATATAAATGAAATTTACTCAATTGTGGCCATTAATGCCACTTTCTAGAGATTTTCATATATTTTCATCAATACTTTGCTTAATATTCATTATCTTGTATATTTTTCTAATATTTGGACTTTTCTTCTTTTCTTCTCTTTTATATCCATTATTGGATTAACATAATAGTAGGAATCACGAAATTCCTATCCAAAGGGAGATTTGCAAAGAAATCCATCTTTTGAAGCAAAGCATACCACTTTTTCAATTTAGTCCATATTCATATAATCATTACAATTCAAATAATGAAACCACACATAAAATTGAGGTTATAAAACTCATCCTATTCTATATGGTATCAGAGCAACATGATCCACCCTGGCCCTTCTAACCCTAGTCGTCATGCACCCTCCTAACCCCAGCCGCCATCTACGCTCTCCACCCTAACCTCCGCCCACCAACCCTTCTCCTTGTTGCCGCCGCCTCCTTCTCCTCTTTTCCGCTCCTCCAACCCTCCTCTCCATCCCGCCGCCCTAACATCAAAGAGTGTATCTGTGTAAGCCTTTTCAACCTGCTTCAACTTTTGTTGTTTTTGTCTCTTTGCACCCATCAACTTCTTGAAGTCATCCCTAACACTTGGGAGGCACTTCTGGCACATTGCCACATTTTTGTCACCACCAGTGATGTGACGCTTGAATTTAGTAATCCCCCACCACCAAGTGTTTTCTTACAGTAGTTGCAGACAATCTTTGCCCTATTCCCAAACCCAAGTACAGGCTTCCAGTGACTCCATGCGAAATCCACATCCTTTGATGCAGCATGACCAGCCCCAACACCCACAGCGTCACTTGAAGACGAAAACATCTTCTCAAAAGTCAAAAGTCAACACTGAAAAAGACAAAGACAAACAATCAAAGCAAATGATATTAGTAACTTAGCATTTAATCAAAAAGTACTAGTAAGAAATGTACATTGCACAACATAAGCCATTAAGTGAAAAAAATAAATTTCTTTTATACATTATACAATCAAAAACAATGTTTTAAATGTAGAATACATGCTTGTAATTATAGAATCAAACATAATATTTTATTAAGATTTTTGATTTGAAGATATTGAGAACAGAGAAATTGGAGAGCATAGGGTTGCACAACGTGTGCACCCTGATATTTATATAAGTGGTACAATTACAGTGAGGTCCATATAGAAATGTAAAATAACATAACAGTAAATAAAGACATATATGAACACTCCCCCCTCAAGTTGGAGCATAGATATCAATCATGATCAACTTGTCCACAAGAGACTGAAGTGCTTCTTTGCCAGTAGCTTGGTAAATATGTCAGCAACTTGATCTTCAGAGCGGGTGAAAGGGGTGCAAATCTTGCCAAATAGAATAGTCTCTCTAATGAAGTGGCAGTCGACTTCAATATGCTTGGTGCGCTCATGATATACAAGATTGTTAGCAATGAAAATAGCTGCCTTATTATCAAAGTGCATAGGAATAGGAGTAGAAGACTCAACACCTAAGTCTTTCAGAAGAGATTGCACCCACAAAAGTTCACTGGCAGTGTGGGCCATAGCCATGTATTCAACTTTAGTACTGGATCTAGCAACTACATTTTGTTTCTTACTTCTCCATGTGACCAGGTTACCTCCAACATAAGTACAGTAGCCTGAAGTAGATTTCCTGTCTATCTTACTCCCAACATAATCAGAATCGGAATAGCCTTCCATAGAACAATGCCCATTTTTCTTATAATAGAGGCCTTTGCGGGGAGACTTCTTCAGATATCTCAAAATATTGCATAGAGCATCCCAGTGACACTGTCTAGGCTTATCCAGGTACCTACTATGAAGACCCACAACAATAGATATGTCAACTCTAATCACAGTCAGATAGATCATCTTGCCAATCAACCTCCTGTATTTTTTGTTGTCTGGAAATATAGGGGAAGAGTCATCATCCCAATTAACATTGGGATCCAGAGGAGTATCAGCTGGCCGTGCACCAAGAATCCCAGTTTCTTGTAATAAATCAAGTACATACTTCCTCTGAGATAAAACAAGAGCATTAGAAGTTCTAGATACCTCAATGCCCAGAAAATATCACAGTTTCCCCAAGTCTTTAGTAGCAAAATGTTTACACAAGTGAGTTTTAGTAGCCTAAATTTCAAGAGAATCACTGGAAGACAGAATGATATCATCAACATATACTATAATAATCACAATACCAGAGGGGGTCTTTTTTGTAAAGACCGAATGATCAACCTGTGATCTCTGAAATCCAAAAGTAGTCAGAATTTTACTCAGCTTGTCAAACCATGCTCGAGGACTCTGTTTGAGTCCATAGATAGATTTCTTTAACCTGCAGACTTTATGTGACTCCCCCTGAGCAACAAACCCAGGAGGTTGCTCTGATACCATGAGAATAGAGAAATTGGAGAGCATAGGGTTGCACAACGTGTGCACCCTGATATTTTTATAAGTGGTACAATTATAGTGAGGTCCATATAGAAATATAAAATAACAGAACAGTAAATAAAGACATATAAATAAAGACATATATGAACAGATATAAATATTTTTCAAATAAATAAAGTCTAAAATTATTTTTAAAATCATAAATATAGTATTTACTTATTAAAAAGACAAGTGATATGTTCGAGATGCTAATTTCATCTTATACAACATTAAAAAATAATAAAATAGTTTTTTTTATTTTCAGCATTTTTAACAAAAAAATGAAATATTTAAATATTTTGAACAACAGATATGTTTCCAAATGCTAATTTCATCTTATACAACATTAACACACAATTAAATAGAAAAATAAAAAAAATTGCTTTTATATTTTCAACATTTTTAATAAATAAAAAATGAAATATTTAAATATTTTAAGTATATTTTTCTTTATATATCTTGATGTTAATCTTTGATAGAACTACTTCTACTAAACCTAAATTAAATACCTATTATTAATAGTACTAATTATATTATTACTATTAATTAGTGAAATTATATGATAATGTTAATTATTAGTGAGTTAATTGGTAGATCTAGTGATAAATTAGTAGATCTATATAATATAATCATAGGTCTAGTGATAAATAGCATTAATCATAAGTTTTTTTGGAGTAGATCTAGGATCTGGGCGTATTAGGTGAATTTTTTAGGTGAGAATAGAAAGAAATAGGGAGGGGAGAGGTTGGAAATGGTGGGAAATGCAAGAAATTAAGTATACATAGCTTGATTAGGGCTGATTTGAGCTCCAATCTAAAAAATTGCCCAAAATCCCCAAGCTTTTCCTCTTCAAACAGCAACAACGACATTTGGCTCGCAAATGACGGTGTTTCGGGCGGTATACCACCCATGCCTCCCTGTACCAGTGGGTAAGTGGTGAATTTTGCAACGATACCCCTGATATTTGGCGGTATTGCGGGTAAGCCCACCGAAATACCGAAATTTGCGACCCTAACGACATAATCGTGTGTATCTGTACCGGTACCCATCGACATCGGTATTTCAACTGGTATACCGCTGATACCGACAATATCTCATTCCTTGCTTGAGAGTCACACTCTGCCTATTTCTTATACTCGAATTTCTTTTTGTTTGTCGTTTCATCTTTAGGAGGAGGGGGTTCTGTGAGATACTCAAACTTGCCTGAGGAGCATGTAATTTTTTTTTAAAAAGAATGTGCCCGTAAGATATAGTTGGACCCATTGAACTTAACAAAAGTTACACATCTAGCATGTCTCAAGGGTCTCAACAACGAAAGAGGATGACACCATGATTCCAAAAAGATAGAACAATAGGAAGAGGACACGCACAAGACGTGTAGATAGTATACTAGCAGATCTTGAGCCGTGACACGACGTGTCAGGAATAAGACACGATGTGTTTAGAGTTGACAGAAGTCTCCAAAAATAGTGACACAACATGTGATATTAACAACAGACAACAATAGGGAATTGACAACAGAAGAAGACACGATGTGTCAGGTTCGGGCCAGTTTGTGGACGCCGGAGCAGATGGCGGCGACACACGCCTTGTTGAGTCTAAAACACGCTGTGTGTGGCGGCGAATCAACAAAATAAGGTCACAAGAAACCCAAAATAAATGGCAAACACTGTGGTTTACCAAGAAGAAGGGTGATATGTTGGACCTCAATCATATCAATAATAAGATGTATATAGCCCTATAATAGGTGGTCATGGATGGCCACAAAGATTTGCTAATCGGTTTTCCAAAATAGCAGTCTTCTGGGCATAAGATCATAGGAAAGAACGTCGGCCCTGTCCCTAGATCCTCTTGTTGGAGAAGAGGATAGCGTTAGAGAGGGGAATAGATCCCCTTAGGAGTGATCAACAACGACGATGGAGAAGGGAGAGAATAGGTAGAGGAGGCGGAAAGGGGAGAAAGAGGGGCACTGACTTGCTGTAGGAGGACCCAAATTAGGTATCCTTCTCTGATACCATGTGGAAGTATGCCGTCTTTCTATATCTTGAAAAGAGAGAACTCACTCCTATAAATAGGAGGAGGCAGTATAGGGAAGCAAACAAAAAACCCTAATGGTCCTCTTATACTCATGCCCATGTTATATGATACTTAAGTAAGAAAAACATAAAGCAAGAAATAAAAGACAACAATATATCTCAATAACACCCATGCATGACGGGTATTGCATGGGGAGGAAGAGGGAAAATAAGAAACTCCTAGGAAAAGTGGAGCTTTTAACAAGGAGAGGATAAAAAGGGAACTAGCAACTTCTTATCCTGGATATTCGTCTCCCTTTGTTTGGAGCAGCAAACAACAACAACCGCCCCTTCTAGACTTGATGGATGTCACTGACGACCCCTCTTGGGCCTGCTAGTGGTAGCAGCAGGGGGGCGCGGCCCCGCTTGGGCCTGTCAGCGGAAACAACCGGGGGCGATGGCCCCTTCTGGGCATGCCAGTGCTATGGCAGTAGTGGCAGGCTCTCCTAGGCTGAACGATAGCTGCAATGAGGGTGGGGGAGGCCTCCTTTGATTTTGGAGGCTAGGGGAGGGAGGGAGAGAGAATTTGATTTAGAGTTAGAAGGTTAACCCTCTATTGTTCGGAGCGCAATGTAGAAATAATATTGAAGGGTTCCATTGCATTACTTGTAAAATGTGTACACTGATGTTCCTTATATAGTAGACCTGGGTACAGTGTATCACAAGTATACACTAGTCATGTTGTACCTAGTCAGCCTACTCTAATAGTCACTATCTGTTGTGGCACAAAGGGAAACATTTGCACACACTATCTGAAGAGGCGGGTGGGTGGGTAAAAGGGCCCACTATGTAAAATAATTTGCAAATGATATGGGTATACTCTATATATATGCAACCTAGAACTATCGTTTTCTCAAAAAGCATAATGAGAATGAAAGCTTTTATTATGACCATATTGGAAAAACAAAATTTGTAATAGATCATAATTCAATCAGGAAAGATAAACCAAAGACACTTCCCTAATCAATTTAGGATAGCAGTTTGAAAGATCTCATCATTAATTCTAAGCTAATGATGAAAAACACTTTTGTCCCATTAAGTATCCCAGCCAAATAATTACACACAGCTGAGCTTCAATTCATCTTATGAATTTAATTATTTAAATCTAAAATTGAATTCTACCAAGATGTGCAACCCAATCAGTTTCCTTAGCCAGATACAATGGAAAATCTGGGAAATACCAATTCATTGATGGCAATTTTGACATACCATAAAAATGTGGAAACTTTGTGGGTTGTTTAGAAAATTGGAATGACCTTTCACGCTAATTTTATTTGCACAGAGAATGCTTATTTGTAGAATGACCTCTTTTGATGAAACCAACATTTGAAATTGTCATCTGAAGATTGATTGAGTTTAACATTATAGTATTGTACTGACTACTGAGCAATAGAGACAGTAATACCCAGAAAATGTGAATTAAAAGGAAAATAGAACCTCAAATGACTACATTTTGAGTGAGAAAAATGGTTAACATTGGTTTTGGGCATTGATATAATTATATATGTATATCTAGGTAGCCTTGCACGCCATTGAAGGTAAAATATGCTTGATTTCACAAAATATTAACTGAAATAAATGTTTTTTATTTAATTTTAAAAGAGAACAGGAGAAAAACAATTTTTGTCATTAATGTAGACAACATATATAGATCTAGCAATATCTAATGCATACTGGTCTAAATGCAATATGCTTTCTTTTGATAAAATCTAAAAATGATCAGATCGAAGCAAATGGCTATGTTGTCGGGAAGATTCTACCTTGCTTAAATCTTAGTTTTTTTGTGTCGTTGGGGGCAAAATGTTGTGTTGTAGGCTTTAAATTAGAAAGTGCAAATATGTTTACCTAATATAGAAACAATGCGTTCTAGTAGCTATGAGATTGTCTGTAAAAAATTTGGTTATGTGAACTGATATACCAACCAATCTGATACATATATTGTTCAACTCTCCATCAAGGTCTACCTTTGAAGACCAGCCATTTTATGTTTTGCCTTGTCTGGAAGTGGAATATTTCATGTAAATTTTAGTCCATGCTAATAGTGCTGGGGGTTTAGGATAGTGCTAGTGACTTGAGGTTGCCTAGCATTGTGATAATATAACAATGTAGGATCCTGCTGAATTTGTCTATGTTACACATATAAGAAATAATATGATAACATAATTTCATATATAGATGAATGCCGTAATACAATATATGCTAAATTTAGTCATTCCATGTTTATCCTTTAGTAACATTTGACTTATTAGAATTTGATATGACAATCATTAGTAATAACTCTACATATCACTGTACTATCACATGAATTTTTGTTGTAGATCAGCACCTAGTAGTTTTGCTCCAATGACAAGCTCTTGACTGTATTCTCTTTCTCTCAACAATTGATAGTAGATGCTAGTTGATCTTCCTTGCAGCATTCAGGGGATGGAAACCATTTTAACTTCCATGATATTTGATTATGATATCAAATTATCAACTATAGCATCTATTTTGATCAAATGATCAAATATTGCATCTCTGTCGAATTATATTAGTACAATTGAGTTTCTTCGATGTGCTTGTCACTAGTAAGGGAATGTATTTTATGTTGCCAGTATATGTTCTGCTTCTCTCCTGTAGCTGGGGCTTGTGTTGACCACACTGCTTCCTCCCAAACTCGTCTTGGTGGGTGGATTTTGGACTTATTAGCCTATTTGGTTCTGCATCTGATTCTTGCCAGCTGTCCTTTTTTAATTAATGTTTCCCTGAGCAACTCCAACGTCCTACATTGGTTCTTGCCTGATGTATGCCTGTTGGTGGAACCTGATGATGCATCTCTTTTCCATTTTCCAAATGCATCCAGCAACTAGATCTGGCACATATTCTATCAAAAACAATCCACAAGCTACAGCTGAAGTCTAGATGCAATTCATTGAGGCAGCATATTCTGAAAGACCTGTCTTCGTTTCTGTTTTGTGGCTGCAATTTGACGATGTAGATAATATAGGATGAGATATTGACAATATCCATTTTTAAGACAAGTACACCTCCGTTTGTCTCCGTTATTTTCTAATAAGAACCCCAACTGCAGTTTTATTTGTTGTTTCCTAGACCCTGGTATTGTAGTTCGTTTCCAGCGGCTTGATTAGTTATCAAACACATCAAGTCATGGGTCGCTGACTGCACTTGTTAGATATTGTACATGTTAAGATAATACGTAGAATGATAGGATATTTAATCTAAACTAGAGGTTTTATCTTACAGAATGGAATCACAGGAACAATATTCATCCACCCTATCATCAGTGAGCAGAAATGTTGACCATTAAGATGTTGCTTCCCTTTTGGTTCTGATGAAAAAGTAGTTAAAATATATGGTGATTCCGATGAATGCTTAATCTTTCATCACGATGTCTGCTTGAAGTTGAAAAATGGGTTTGCTCCAGTGATTCTAGGATATAACTGTTCTAACAGTAGGTCCATGTGTCAGATATCAGTAAATTTAGCCTAATTTGGAAACCTAGTAATTGGACCTTCTGTCAAACAGATCAAAGAATTCCAATTTGAAACCCCCGTATGTTGAGATCAGATTCAGAAGATTTATACAAGTATAATAATGGGCTCATGCATATAATATGGTTGATGACTGTGTCTTTACACATGTTGTGTGCCATGACATGTATCTAGACTTGTCACCTACATATACACCATCTTCCAGCAGCTCATATTCATCTGTTCCCCAACTAATAACAAGTCCCAAGATCAAAACTCTCTTAATTCCTTCTTTCCTTCGTTTTCATGGCACCTTCTGTCAAAATCTTGTCTTCTGAGCAGAGACTCCAAGGTGGAATTCACTTTCCTGCGTGGGAGAACAGTGTTCCAGTCTATAAAAGGTGAATCGGTTTAAGCCCTCCACGATTGACTAAAGTATACTTACAACTTCAGTCTTGCTATACCTATATTTGTATCTATTAGGATATGCTTGCATCTTTTACGTGAGCTTTCCATGTAGTTTGGTCATGCATTTGCAACCATTGGAAGCCAAAGACTATTTGGCATGCTCTGTGAGAATTAAGTCTGTAGTGTAGGTTGTCTTTCCATGGTGAATTTGATATAGAAACCCCTTGCTCACTCCATACTCTTCCCTCTCCACAAACTCTCCCATAAAGTGGCGGAGGGAAATAGACCACAGGCTTCCTTCTAATCACCACGTTTTGAGTATCATTTCTATTTGAAATCAACTCTTCTTCCCCTGGAACGAAATAACAGGGGTGCTTCAGAACTTATGCGGCGTCCTGTGATTCAAATTGCTTTTCCTTGTTTGTCGAAATGATTATTTTACTTTAAATGGTTTTGATTATATGTAATGGCTAACAAAATCCTCCTATCTAATCCATACATAATGCTTGGGAAGAACAAAAGTGTTTTTTGCTTGCAAAGCAACTTCGCCGCATTATCTCAGGACAAATTAAACATGGTCACATGTTATCCTCTGCGCCAAGCATTTCTTGTTTGATTATGTAGTAGAGTCTTTTCAAGATAGTTATGCTATTTTGTATCATTTATTTTCATCGTGGAACCATTTTGTGATCGATCCTACACTTCTGCAGACTAGATGGCAAGGTGGCAATCGTAACAGGCGGTGCAAGAGGAATTGGCGAGGCCATAGCTCGCCTCTTTGCTGAACACGGTGCCAGGGTGGTGGTAGCGGATATTGATGATTCGGCTGGGGAGTTGCTCGCTGCCACATTCCCACATTCCCTCGTCTTCGTTCATTGTGATATCACACAAGAGCCTGATGTTGAACATCTTGTCTCCTCCACTCTAGCCAAGCACGGCAGGATTGATATCTTCGTTAACAATGCCGGCGTGCTGGGCACACAATCCAAGGCTCGACGGAGTATAGCAGTGTTGGATACAAATGACTTTGAGAATGTAATGCAAGTGAATGTAAAAGGAGTGGCTCTTGGGATGAAGCATGCTGCTCGTGCTATGCTGCCAAGGCGAAGTGGATGCATCATATCTATGGCGAGTGTTGCTGGAGTAGCTGGAGGATTGGGCCCACATGCCTACACAGCTTCAAAGCATGCAGTAATTGGGCTCACACAGAGTGCTGCCTGTGAGCTCGGTGGATATGGGATTCGAGTGAACTGCATCAGCCCGTTTGGGGTAGCCACCCCCATGTTGATTGAGGCATGGAGGGACGAGATTGTCACTGGCCAGGGGGAGGTGGAAAAGATGGAGGAAGCTGTGAGGGGTTGGGCCAGCCTTAAAGGGGTCACCCTAACTGTTAAGGATGTGGCTGAGGCCGCCATCTACCTCGCAAGTGATGAATCCAGGTACATCAGCGGCCACAATCTCCTGGTCGATGGGGGGTTCACCACGTCCAGGAATAGCATTGGTTTGTATTGACTGGAAGGGCTGTAGTTAATTAATCTAGATCATGCCGATATGCTGTTGAATGAAGGCATGCTTGGAATATGGAGCAAGCTGGATTTTTCTATGATTCAGTTCTATAGTACAGTTCTCCAGCTAGACTCTGTTCGGCTTTTAGCTGTAACAGGATTTCATCTTCGGAGTGTCCATGCTGGGTTTTCGCAGAGATTCCGCAAAAACAATGAACACTTCATGACTAGTATCATCCACTTGGTACAAAATCTACGAGGAATACGGAAGGCAACAGCGTCGGCGTACCACTTGTGCCCATTGTATATCATTCTACCAACTTAAGACGATTTTCTGGTTTACCTTCCCGTAATATTTCCTTTTTCTTGGGCCAAGCAATCACGAGTCGCATATGCGTTTCCATCTGTTGAGAATCTGCTTGGAGTTTGTGACGTCCATGTTTGGCAATCTACCATGTGACTCTGGTTCACAAAATTGTTACTAACATTCGTGCCGGAAGTGGAGAGATATCTAAGACAACCAAAAACCATCTCAAAAGCCGTCGCCTTGTGCCCATGAAACCATGAATGTAAACGTTGATTAGCCTTTGTCTTCCATGTGCACAAATCAATGTTTCATCGATAAACGGCATATTTTAGAAACTTACTATCATTATCACGTTTGATATTACTACTTTCTGTTGGCATTACATGTATGAGTGCAGGACATCTATTCTATAACTACCGAATACATGTTTGATAGTCACTACATCGGCAAAATTCTAGTAGGGGTGATTTGTTTGACGGCTTCATGAGAATCTTGCATCTAATCAATATGCTGTTAACACTTAACAGCACGTTGGATTGGCTTAGGCGCTCGACGTAGGAGATCTGCGCATTGGATTGGCTTAGGCGCTCTACGTAGGAGACCTAGTTTGAATCCTTCAAACTATGTGGTAAGGTGTACTACTAATTTACTCCCCGTGTGTATTCGTCCCATGTAAGCCTTTTAAATTAAGTCTTACATCATAAAAAGAATTTTTTTTGGGCAAATTCTTAGACACTATCTAATGTTTGAGTTTATGGATTTAACAAAGCCAAAAATCTTATTGTTCGTTGCCTTATTATGCATTGTATATCAGTTTTTGGCTATTTAGATGGAGCTCTTTTTGGTACCCACTAGATGGAATTTGTTAAACAATATATAATTAAATCTCAAGTTGCCTTATTTTCCAAATTACAACGACTTGAAAATAAGTTTGAGTTGGTTGAAGGGAACTAACAATCTACTACCGCTATAACATTCTAGGATTTCAGACTTCATATAAAATGATCTTAAAAGGAATGATTAGACTATCCATATCACCAAGGTGCACTTCTTTTTTTGAAATTCTATCACTAAAGAACTCTATAGTCAAGCATGCTCAACCCAGAGTAGTATGAAGATGTGTGACCAGTCGGGAAATTTATCAAATGGTATCAGAGCCATGACCCCTTCAGTGGGTGGGGCCGACATGTGCATGTGGCATGCCAGTCTTGGTCTGTTATGTCCATACATGTTGGAAAGAGTTGTCCACGGTGATGTAGCCACCCTTACATTGGTATTCCGCGTTTACGAGCTAGGTGTCTATGGGTCATTCTGGTTCTACACTGAAATGGAGAAATACTATGAGGCCATATAGTTGAGCCTTGACGAGGATGTCAAGATTCTAAGTGGCAGAGATTGTCAAGTCCTAAGATTTAAGGCCTCAGATAAAATGATGTTAAAAAGAATGATTGTATTACCCATATCACCAAGGTGCACCTCCTTTTTAGGAAGTCCATCACTAAAGAACTCTATAGTTAAGCGTACTCAATCCAGAGTAGTACTAGGATGAGTGACTAGTCGAAAAACTTATTCTGACTTGCGTGCGAGTGAGGAAAAATTGTGTAGTTAAGGTTAGTGTTGGTTTGTGGGGCCAATCGTCATTTCTGAAACTCTACTAGATCCTTGGATAGTGGGTTCAGGCGTAACAATGCTAAATCCAATCGACCAATCACCCCATAATTGAGACAAGAATAAGAAGTTATAACGTAGCAAATACAAAGCTTCATTCTAATTTGAGTCCACAGTAAAGGATATTTTCATGTTCTGGCAAAACAATTTTTTTTGTATGGTTAGCCATTAAACAAGGTAAGAAATCCATCATATTGTAAGAGTTGATCTTGAACATGTTCATCTAAGCCTAGCAAAACAAAAAAGTTGCAAAGGTATGTAGTATGCATTTTGAGACATTTATATTGATGGATATATTATCTAGACCTAATAATCCATGTATGAATATTACAAACACGAGTATAAGAAAGTGAATCAGGTGGCTATTGGAATGTAATATGTTGAGCACACTTATTGGAGGAACTATTCTGACTAGGGAAACATGTTGAAAACTTTTCAAAGGAGCAAAACTCAATGATTCTGTCACATTTGGTTTATATGAAATGAAGATTTTGCATCACGTGATATGTTAAGGATTACACCATGGTATAATATGTTTTGTAATTATTATGCTTGTACAAGGGTAAAAAATCATGTATAAGAAGGGAAAAGAGCACTAAGAATGTGACATAACTATATATACTACTATTTGTATTTTTTGATTACATCAAATATGAGAAAGATCCATGGAGTAGGTAGAACTTAGAAAGATCCATGGAGTAGGTAGAACTTAGCCTCTATATCATGTATATGTATGTGATTGATGTGCGTAAGTCTCATTTATCCGTTATGGTTCACTTTTATGAAATTGAGCAAGTTAACTATCCCTCAAAGAATGCTCAAAAGGTTTAGTCAAATTGATAAGCAATAACATAGACTCAAGTACATATTGACCAAGATTTGCATTACATTTCCTAGAGTACCACAAACACCACCAATAGGAGAAAAGAAAACTCTTAAGATTGTTGTTAGTCACTTTAATGAAAACATGAAGAACCATAAATAAATATCTATTGAGACTGAAAGGTGAGAAAATACTATAAGAACCATGATGAGGACTAAATTTATCCTAACCAGGAGGTTGCAAATTGCAATATCAAAATGCAAAAGTGTAAAACGATCAACACGATACACTTTAGACTAGGAAATGTACCCATTAAAAGCCTGATAACAATAGGGTTATGGCCAATAAAGGTCAAATTTCAATGTATACTCTTATTTATATTCTTATGTACTAGTTCATAAATATGTTTTACATTGTTGTGTATATTTATACTATTGTAAAAAATACATTTGAAATATCAACAACCTTGCAAAAAAACCTAATTTTTTTAACAAGAAAACTACTTATGCACACCTTCCATGTATATTTTGTGAGATATAACTTTTTCAAGTCAACTACCTAAAACAGGTAGTGATCATAAGGTTCAAATTTGGATTATGTAGTAGCAATGCACAAATATGAAAGTAGAAATAAACATAAGATATCCTTATGTTGTGTATATTAATACTATTATAAAAAAATACATATGAAATATCAACAACCTTGTAGAAACACCTAATTTTTTGAATAAGAAAACTACCTATGCACGCCTTCCATGTATATTTTTTGAGATATAACTTTTGCAAGTCAACTAGCTAAAACATGTGGTGATCATAAGGTTCAAATTTGGATTATGTAGTAGCAATACACAAATATGCAAGTAGAAATAAACATAAGATATCCTTATATATGCCTTGTTTGTTGAATAACTTTGACAATGTTGTCCACACCTTTCAATGAACATTTTCTAGAAAAATTTAGTTTGTTTCTACACTGACTACGTTGACTCAGATGATATCAACACACTTACTATCTACATATTCTTAAACTATGAATCATGCACTAACCAATATATGCAGGCACTTTGGTTTAGTCTAGTTTTTGGTATAGTATGACAATGTTGATAGAACGAGATATCCTACATTTACATAATCCAAACAACTCTAGTTCTCAAGTTATTACTGATACTTACTCTACATAATCTTCCTCAATTTCCCTTATCCATAGATGATGGATTTTTAACTCTTAATGCAAAGGCCCTTTTTAAGGTCTTCTCAATCTCTTAGAATTATGACAACCTAGCTATGAATGGGCTCATCTCCTATGCTAAGGATGATTCAGATGAAATTGAAGAAAATGATGATATCTAATGCTAACGGCTCCAGAAAACCTCTAGTTTATGCTCTTCACCAATCCAAGGCTTACATACACTTTTCATTTTTATCTATTTATAGCATGTATCTACCTAATGTGGGCTATACTTAGGGGATCCCACTTCTATTTTTCAAACAATATCTTTCACCAATGTATTTATAATTGTGGGCTGTCTTAGGGTATCCCATCCCTTCTTGATACTCTACGTCATAATGTATAGCTTATCTCTAACCTTCCTTATGCCACCATTGGTTACCCATCTATCTCTCCCTTGTGGTACTATACGATTACAAACTTTCATCTTCTAATCATATATATAATATACTATGGAATAGTTTATCAAAAATCTATACATGTAAGATGCCAACAGGGACAAAGCCATGAATTTCTAGCTCGGGGCCAAGTGTACATTTTGACCAATTTTTTTTCATAAATTTTTTTCAATGGCATAAAACTACATCACCTAAGTTTTAACCACTTCATTTAGTGATAAAAGTTTCTATAAAAGAGTTATTTATCTCTTTCAATAATAATATAAATCACGATAACCACAATACTAATTTTATTTCTAGAAATCATTTCTCATTGAGAGAAGCATAAAATTTACCAATACCTACTATTATTTCAAGAACATAGGAAGTAGATCAACATATACCCATTTATAATGGGAATGCTTAACATTTGAACAAAATGTCCAAGTAGCTAGTTGTTCAATTACAAGACACATAATTCTACTCTATATGTGTATGCTCCTAGGGGAAAATGATATGAAATATTTCAATATTAGCTATAGATAAGAAAACATGAATTGATATTGACTAGTGCATTGCAATGAGCCTTCAAAAATACAAATATTCATTCCTCAAACTTCTCAATTATGTATCATGATTTCTTAGATGGTTTCATTTAAACAAATACCTTGTCTTGATGTTGTAGTTCAAATGTTATGAAGTGTTAAAAATTCATTGATGCTAGTTGGGGAAGGGTATCACATTGTTAGTCATAAACACAAGAAAACATTTCACAATTTAAGTTGAAATTGACACTCATGATTAGCTTCCATTGGTTTTTACATAAATTGCAACATATTTATTTCAAAAATGGAATGTGTACAATAATTTTTATTACTTTATTGAAAACTTAGTGGAAACTATATAAAGTCAATACATTAAACTTACATATGTTTAGGAATGTGGAATGATCTCCAAATGGATTCTAAAAATTAGGATACAACATCCATCATAAAATTGTCCAATTATTCATAGCTTTCCCAGTAATTAATCATTTAAATAGGAAGGCATTTAGTTGAACTCTAATTTTAAAATTATCTTAGAGCTAAAAGAAAAAGCATTGTGAAGCATTTTGACGCCGATCACTTTCAAAAAATGACCTTTATAAAATTGAATGTTAGATAGTTGATTGTTAATTAGTTAACTAAAACAAGTGACACTCATGCCTATTTTGGATTGTTTCTTTTTCCATTCCTTCATGTATCATTTTATGAGTCGAAGAAAGTAATTTGATATTTTTATTTTGTTTTGGGAGATCCTAGTATCATAAATCATATACTATTGAAAAATATATAAGTTTTGAGCCATTAATAATGTGGATTATGAATTAACAATTTTTTAGTATCTTTTTGGGACAAGAGGGTTCAATAAAGATACATTGAGAACAAAACATATCTTATGATTCACATAGTAGTGATAAATCATATATGACATCTAAGTCATTTACATAGTAGTGAGAAATGTGAGTTCAGTTGGTTGTTGACTTCTATATCTCTTTGGTGAATGTCGTTCATGCTTGGAAGTGTTTTGGAGGTAGACTCACAATTGACGATTAATTAACACGACATACTTGAAGATCTCAAAGTACTTTTATTCTCATAAACTCAAAACAATTCTAACTTGAGGAGTAATATTTTGTTAAAATGTAAGTTTGCTAATATCGTTTGGAAAAGATCTGGTATGGATATTGGTCTCTCACCTAAGAATTGTGATAAAGTCATAATTTGAAAGGGAGAAGATGCTTCTTATTTTAATAATATTATTCTAGGTGGAAGCAGAAGAATAGAACCACATACGAATTATGAAGAGAGTGACATTCATTTTGTGAAGAAAATAATAAAAAGTCTTGGGCAAGCGGTACATCATGATTGTGTTTAATTTAGGGTTTAATTTAGGATGTTGTGTGAAATTTGTTAAGAAAGATAAGGGAAATTTACTTATCAAATAAACTACCAGTTGATATAGCAATGCATAAATAAATAGAATTATTTGTTATATATATATATATATATATATATATATATATATATATATATATATATATATATATATATATATATATATATATATAGTCAGGCTAGAATACACTCGAGTGTACAGATCACATCGTACACCCCAATGGTGTTGCCTATCTAGACCATGTTTTTCCAAAATCTAATCCATTGATCTTCATAGTTACAATAATAATAGGTGAGATACAAAATTTGAACTCATTTGGATGAGTGTAAGTCACTCATCCAAGGACAACAAAATCGACGCACAAAACTAATTTGAAATACATGATTTTTGCTTCCTGTATATGCACGACCTATAAGTGTCCAAATGAGCTAAAATTTATTATATAGTATGTTCTTATGATAATTAAGAAGATCAACAATTTAGATTTTTCAAAAATTTACTACATCTTCAAAAATGACTGAGGTGTGCGGTGCCTCTGATACACTGGAATGTACACTAGCCTGACTCTCTCTCTCTTTCTCTCTCTCTCGCTCTCTCTCTCTCTCTATATATATATATATATATATATATATCTATATATATATATATATAGAGAGAGTGTGTGTCTTTAATACCCGTGCGGGTAGCTACCCGCCCCTTATTTTGGTTACATTTTTTTAGTTTCTTACTTTCAACATGTAGAGGGTTACTTTATCTTGCAAACTGTTAAGTTTGATGCATAGATAGTTACATTTATAACAACAGATTTAAAAACACGATTATATATACATCTGTTGTGTATTTTTCACTGATTTACTTTTTTATCAGCATAGTTACTTTTTATCAACATAGTTACTTTTTTTTTATCAACATAGTTACTTTTTTAATAGCAGTAGTACTTTTCTGGCAAGAATAATTACTTTTTTGGCTGCCGGATAGCAAACTCTAGGCTACCCGCGTGAGTATTCAATGAATGCTCATATATATATATATATATATATATATATATATATATATATATATATATATATATATATATATATATATATAACAAGATTACACAATTTTCTTTGGGGGATGACCCTTGCTAGCCCCTCTTTAACTTAATATTTTATTCTAACAAATATGTTTGACAAAATTAAACATTGATACAAACAACAAATGTGTAGATTCATAGGACAACTCACATCTAAATCTTACCGTCAGTAGACCTGACGTGCAGTGGCGAAATCAGAAAATTACACCAAGGGGGGCTGAAACCAATGTATGTGTAATTGTCCTTTTATTTTAGTATACGAGGGGCAGAGCAAAAAAAATCCTTCACTAAGAATGGGACATGTACCACTTACTTTTGGAAAGCAGTCATACACCACTCCAGTTAGCCACTTTCTTTGTAAATATATACGCGCTCAATGTATTTATTCATATTTGGACCTTTATTTAATACTATAAGATAACTACTTGGGGTTACTTTTTTGGGGGAGGGTTGGGCGGTGGGGGTTAAAGCCCTAGTAGCCCCTGGCTATGCCCCTGCTGGCATGTGTAATGCAGGTGGTCGAGCACGGTAAGTCTTCTCTGGGAGACTTGAACCCAAGACACCCATAACACACATTATATATCACTTTATTGTCATCCGGACTCTGTCACGCTTTTTGAAGGGGGAGACTAATGTCTCTTCTAGCTCAAATCTTACCGTCAATAGAATTTTGTGGACATTTAGGAGGCATTGTGAGCCATTTCGGGTCTGTCTCTAGGTTCTAGAGCGTGTTTAGTAAATCGTGTATGGAGTACAAATTCACACCTCATAGCCCAAGTAATCTAAGTACTTACCAACTTGACTCAGCGGTAAAGTCTGGTACTCATCGTAGAACAGGTCGGGGGTTCGAAACCCGCTGGTACATTTGAATGGGGAGGCAGCAACAACAGTATAGCCTTGCATCGAACGCCTCCAATAGAATAAAAATGGAAAAATTATAAAAAATAAAATAATCCAAGTATTCCTTACCAAACATTCCTTGATATTCACTAACTAATTCACATAGTTCAATCAAATGTTGGACCAAGAGCACGAACAAGGCAATGTAAAAATAGTTAGCATAGTGCTAGTTAAAGTTTGCAAAAGGACAAGTAGTTCCCACGGGAGATATGAACTTTTAAGTGTTTGAATAGACAAATCAGCCTGCTTTTGATGCTTTTGTTTCCTTCCATTTAGTTATTTCCAATGGAAATGTTTCCCGAACTAAGAGTTGGACTACTGTTGATGCTTTTGTTTCCTTCCATTTAGCTATTTCCAATGGAAATGTTTTCCGAACTAAGAGTTGGACTACTGTTTTCAGATTGTAATAAATTCATACTTCGAAACAAACAGACATACGAACAAACAAATATTTTTGTTTTGTTTTGAGAAATAGATCTATTTCCCGGAAGAGATGCTTCCAAAACCGAACGACCACTAAGGCCCCATCTCATGCTCACCGATACCCTTCCAGGAGAAACCCTCGAGCAAAAGCGACAAAAAAACTAGAGCTGCATTATTTTTCCTTTCGTTCGAGGTTTTTATATCCAGACATATTTATTCATGCAGGCTCCAGTGACCTGCGCAGGAGAAGATGGGCTATAATCTAACAAAATGTATCCGCCTAGCTACGCAAGTTGTACGCCCATCCAAAGCCGCTCTATAGAGTATTCATACGAGAGCCAAAAATAATGATGCTCACTGAAACAGGGAGCGAGACGTAATCTAGCACACTAAAATATGAGGACAACATGATCTCCCTAGCTGTTAAGTTGTTGCTTCGTTTCTTGATTCATGCTTATCGTAACATACTATAACTGGAACTGACTAATCTTCCGCACGTAAGAAGGTTCTCTACTTGATTATGTCATAATTGTCTCTATTTGCTTAGATAAATATGAGCCATGTGTCCACTTTATTAGAATCCAATTGCTTGACGATCAGGATTGAAGATGGCAGAGTAGCGGTGGAGCCACATCTACTTAATTTACCAAACATTTCTTAAGATAATCAGTATTGACAGTAATCAAATCCCGTCTCCCCCTGCCTTCCAGCTCTGAGCAGAAGATTATATATCTTAGCTCTACAGTGACAGACTTGATAACACAGGCCGTCATGTTCCTCTCAACTAATAGATCCACTCTTGTCGACAAACAATAGAGCTAGTCCCCAAGAGGCCAGTTGTCCATGGGACCCTTACATTGAGAAAAAAAAAGGTTAACTCGATCGAAAGTTGTTGGATTCAGCATTACATCATTACATGCACAACATGACACACTTTACTTGCTACTATTCAAAATGATATCTTTTCATGCACAGCGAAGATCTTAGCCGTCATTCCACATTGTTTATTCAACCAACTGGTGAGTAAATAAACACTCCCTATATATAGTAGCCGATCTAGCATTCACCTGGACAAAGAATTATACCTGGCGTCTCACCCTTTCCTTCCTTTGTATTGACGCCCCAGCTTGATCCACACTTGATAAATCACTTTTTGGCCTTTTCTCGTTCTAGATCCCTAGTTTCACTTGGACAATTTGGACTTAATTTATGATCCTGGTTAGTTATGCATGGCATAGCATGGTGGTACGATAGTTACAAGCAATATTGCCACACCATTTTTTGTTTCACGTTTCTCGATACACAGCAGTGGAAGTTGCGCCAACTGTTGAGGATGGAATTTGTGTATATCTTTTATTTTGCTGAATGTCGACCCTCTATGGTAAGTAGATACAAGATCTAGCCATTACAATATAAATGAAATCATTTAAAATTGAATACATGTTCAGTAAAAATAATCCTCCTACAACGTGAGAATGGCTTCGCCCTACCCTCTTCTCTCTCTAAAGTCTAGTTTGGCTGCATTTTGGATTTATTTTGATTCCTAGTCTAATTTGGCTGCAATTTTTCATATATATATATATATATATGGGATTAAGAGAGGCATTCTCTCCCCCTCTCCCACGCCTATATGTATGTATGTATGTATGTATATATTAAAATTCTCGCTTATATGCGAGTAACGTAAAGCTCCATCCATTCCATAGTTACACGGATTTGATTGAACTTCATCTTTTCCTTTCTCTAGACTAACCCAATCTTGGTTGAACAAGTGGAACTTTATAATTTTTTTGTATGTATTGTTTTTTATTTCAATTTTTATAACACAACATAAAGCAACTCATATCTACACCTTTAAGGGCATATGTTAGCTTCATCGGCATGCTAATAATGCTATACTATCTCTTGGTGTAGGGAAGTTCCTTTCACACACCTCATCAATATGTACATATACATAATGGGTTGCAGATTCAAGACTTTGAGCTAGCGTAAAGAAAATAAGAACAAAGCTATATGCATTTTGTGCTTGTCTAATAGTCGAAAAGTTTGTACAAATAGTTTGAATCTTGGGAAATACAATAAAGTCTATGTGAAAAGATAAGAATATAACTAATCATTTGGGACTATTTATGTTACACCCACATCCTACGATTACCACTAATCATGAGATTAGGACATAAGTTGAGAATTAAAAATGATACAAAAATCACTCTTAACTTTTTTTTTAATATCAAAACTCTTTGTCTTTCACATTCAACCACGTAAACAACTTTATAAGGGAAACTAAAACATGATTACTCTAATCCGATCTCAATAATATAGATACATATCTAAACATTTATTCTGTTTCTCACACTTCCATGTATATACCACATGATAATCAAATACATTCTCTATTATTAAGGAATCAAAGTTACACATCATCATTTACAACTTTCACTACTCTACAACGACCTAGAGTGACAAGGATCGATGGAATTTAACTAATCTCATACTTAACTCCTGTGAAAGATCTACTCTGATACATTGACATCTTCAATCAACATGTTATCCTTAAATATTGTGAGTAGAGGGGTGAGCCCACTCGCTCAATGAATGAGTACTTCAAAGAAATAGTTTAAAGCATTTAGATATTCAAAGATATGTTATTTCAACAACTGAATATAAAGTAGAACAATAACGAGCTATAAAGGACTAATCTTTCACAAACATATAATTGATATCATTGCTCTATATAAGCAAAGGAATAAATCAATATTGCATATACTAGAATAATCTCAAAGGTAACTAGTAAATTAGAAACATACAAAGAATAATTGACTAACTGCACACTCTTGATTAGCCTCTCATTCATTTTATTATGCCCTGAACCCACATGAGGTGTACCACAACATGTGAAAGAATCACAGTAAGCTATGATCCCATTGTATAAGGCTTAGAAGCATGCCCGGGTTCCTAAGCCTATCTCTCGAGTAAGACCCCATCTTCAGCAGACCTCAGCATGTTTGCCTCTCGGCGATTAATGGGAGCGACCGGTTATCTCAGACTCCACCTCTCAACTTGGGTACTCAGGTAGTGAGTCAAAACTCTCAGACTTATTGTGCATTAGTGAACCTACTGTGTTACACCCCGATCTCACAATTACCATTAATCATGAGATTAGGGAATAAATTGAGGATTTAACATAATACAAAGATCACCCTTAACTTTTTCTTCTTTTTCAACCTCTTTGTTTTCTCGCATACAATCACATAAACAACTTTACAAGAGAATCAAACTTTTATTACTTTAATATGATCTCAACATAAACGATACGCATCCATAAATTCATTCTATTTCTCACACTTCCATATACATATGACATGATAATCAGATACGTACTCTATTATTAAGGAAACAAAGATACAAAACATCAGTTACAACTCTCTTACATCTATACTAGGACCTAGAGTGACAGGGACCGACTGAACTTAACTATACACATACTTAACTCTTGTGGCAGATCTACTATGATGCAATGATATCTTAAATCCCCACGATTTTTCTAAAAATTGTGAGTAGAGGGGTGAGCCTACTCGCTCAGTGAATGAGTACTTCAAAGAAACAGTCTAAAGCACTGATATAATTACAGATATACTTTTGAAAAACTGATATCAATTATAACAACAGTAAGCTTTAAAGAGATTGATCATTGACAATCATAAATATGGCAGGTGACTCTAGATATCAACAAGAGAAAATCAATATATGAGCATGCTTGATTAATTTCAAATATAAGAAACTCTTTAAACCTATATGAACATATTTTAGCTTATTCCCTGATCATATGCAGTGTACTCTACATATGAAGACTCGTAGCGAGCTACGATCTCACCGTACAAGACTTAGCTTAAAACCCAGGAAGCTAAGCCTAGAACTGAATCTGGGTCTGCTTGACTCAAACCGTCACGTCTGACTAAGGCGGCTAAACAATTGGCCTTTAACTGGACCTCTCCTTCTAGGCTGAGTACACAGGCGGAGGGTCTGAGACACTCTATGGGCCTCATCTTGGTACGCTCTGTGGGTACCTCTGGGTTACCACTGGGAACTCTGGTTCATGTTGGGTAACCTATCTTCTCTTAGGAGACTTCCTCAAGGGCTGCTTCATCTCCCCACACGCTCTGTGGGTGCGATCTGATCCCCGTATACTGGTCACTGCCAAGGTGGATCGTTTCCTCCCTACAGTGCAGACATCCGTAGGGAATCTACGGTGTATGTCAATTATTTTATTATTCTTAGAAAGCTCTTTCTATATTGTACCTTTCTCTTACTTATACTCGACTCTGGTATCTCTATGGTACCATGTCTATTTATTTGATGTTTATAACACAACATGTATATCATTCTAAATTTGGCAGAGCAATATACTCAAAACATTGTAATATATTGAGAAATCAACATTTTAGACCTACATGCAGACTAAAATTCTTAAATAACAGAATACATGTCCACTTGATACTTTATACACTAGAATCATGCAATTGAACTTCTTAATACACTGATAAGAGTTAATTACTTGACATACGAGTAATCATCATTTGCACCTATAAATTATTTGTACTTTCTTGGAAAATGTGCACCTCAACCCAAATCTTGAGTTGTGAATCACCACATCTCATACTGAGAACATTGATATCAAAATACTTGATTCATTGAACACCCTATCCTTAGGGTTTCATTTACCTCATTCACTTATCACATGGCTCTCATAAGGATTTCATGCGACATAAACATTCACTGAATAAAGACTACTATCAACAAATCATATAAAATCGTCACAAAAGTGGCGCTCGTGCGGGGGTGGTTCTCTCGCAAATAAAAAAAATCATATAAAATCAATATATGTATGAAACCTTGGAACTGGGCATAATTTGGATTTCCATGCCATTCACTGAGATAACATGCATCAATAATAAAATTGAATAAATAAAGTCTATCATGTCAAGAAAATCCATTCAAATGGATTTCACGATATCTATTCGCAAATATCCAACTTTCCTTACATCTAGGGTTTCACCCTCTTTACTGAGATATCAAACAAACACTATTCACCTTAAATGAAATCCAAGATAGCATCTGACATATATGTACTATGAATTTAGATAAACAATCATTCATAACCAAGGGAATCCAGATAAACAAATTTCTCTATTTAATTATACAACAATTTCAGTCATAGACAAATTCCCTATATTTCAGTTTACTCTTATAACCTCTGTGAATACTTAGGGAATTCTCATTAGGATGTATTTTATACATTTCTAATATGATTTTATCATATGAAATTCATCCAAATAGAGGAAGAATCCATTTCATATCATTTTGCAACAACTTAGATCAAACACACAATTCAAGGTTTGTAGTCGCATACTAAGCAATTAAAGATTATGGATGATTTAACCAATTTTTATGCAATATATTGTTTAAAAGAAGTTCCCACTCACCCTAAGGTGTGAAAACACCTTAAAAACACAGCTCGTCCCTAAAATATTGATCTCATATCAAATCCTTAGCAATTCACCCGATTCTTCTTCCTTTCAACTTGGAAACCCTAAAAATGAGGGATTATGAAGAAAGAGTGAGAAAAGGGAAAGTTTTGACACCATTTCGGATCAAATCAGAGGAGGGATGGAATCTTGACATGTGAGAGAAGATTCACATGAAAGGCTATGCAAAGAAGCTAAACTTACATGATTTCATCATTTCTCAGACTATAAAACCCTAGGTCAGCATCTCCATCACTTTCTCCTCTCAAACCCTAACTCTCCCTCTCTCTCTCTCTAGGATTTAATTTATATGGATTGAATCAAGAATTATGAGAGCTCCTTTTGTGTTAAGTTAACCATATAGAGCAATTGAGCTGTGTGGGTCAATTGCACATTGACCCCTCACTATACTTTTTCTTATTTTAGCTGAATTTTCTTTCATAAAAATATTACTGTAATTCATCTACTGATAAGGTCTAAATGCATCCAAAAATTAAGAAAATTTTAGATGTTATTTACTATTGAGTTTCAGATCTCTAGTTAAAATTTTAAATCATTTGGAGTTACCAATAAATAAATAGAAATAAAACACTACACTACTAAAAAGCACTCTGTCAGCATTTTGGTCGACGTATAGTTTGACCGAGAACCACATTCAAAGAACACTCAAATATTATGAAATTTTTCTCCATTATGCATGATTGAGTTATCCATATCATATCCAAAATTCAATTAAATAAAAATTTGTAAAAAAAATGAAAAATCATTTACCACACTGCTATCCTGATCAAATTCCATATTCATGTACTATCAAAACCCTAATTTTTGCCGATTAGGGTTTACATTTCTCAAACCCTAATTATTCAAAATAAAATCATAGTTAGAGTTTCTTCTTAGGATTGAAACATCACAATTGATCTACTATCATTAATTAAGTCTAAATGATGTTCAATCTAATCAAGCATGTAATCATTCAGGTAAACCCTAGTTTACCAATTAAGCACAAATGTGGTCATTACAATTCTCACCCCCTTAAAAAGTTTCGTCCCCCAAACATAAATACACAAACAAAATATATTCAAAGTTTATTTTAAGCTTATGAAATCTTACATGTCATTACATTCTTGTATTTTATACTTGAATGTAGTTTTCAACATTAAGTCCTTTATTTCTTTTCTAATCACAACATGTTAAAACAGTTCTCAATGATAACAAACAAATTCTCTATGCCACAATCAATCATAGAGTAGATAGAGAAGCAACCATTTCAATATTTTCATACTCTTGAGGTGTTACCTCAACATTGATAATCTGATCCAACCATCTCAATTCATATGGCTCAATATGTACTATTGTTTTATATTACCTCTGAGTCACAAAAGAGAGTTCACTATGTTGTTTTGAATATTACTATTGTGCTACTCAAATACCAAAATAGTCTTGAGTTGGAAGACTAGATTCAACAACAATTGTACAATACTACTCACGGTATCCCCATTACATCATGGATGCATAAGGTGAAGCATTACCATCACATTCCGTATTATTCTCAAGTATGAACCTACACATAATTCAAGGTGTAACCATCAGGTTATAGCATACTAGGGTTTCAACAACAATAACAAAGTACTCCATGATTGTATTAGTCATTCAAGGACTATTCATACCCAATTACCATCGCTTAGATATATTAAAGCTAGGTATAACAAGCTATACCTCATTAGGGTTACATATCAATACAATATGGTTATCATCCCTTCTATTCATATGAGTGAATAGGTAAGACTACCTTATTCAGGGTAACCCTTCATTTGTTCCATCATTATTCAACCCATATCACCATACCACAATTGTACAATACTAAGATGGATTACTGGTATGAATGAATACAACTATCACACACCTTTAATTAACATATTGCTTGCACATGTACACTGAAATCATACATAGAACCAATTTATACCCATTAATATACCTTCAACAAATTATACTTCTAAAAACAAATTCACATATTACTAAAAGCCATTGTTTTCTCTTATTTCTCTCCTCATTCACTACAACTTACTTTTTGCTACTTATCCTTCTCATTTTAATCATGTAGATTAAACATTCCTAAAATTGAAACATACAAGGTACAAATAGATTGTTCATCATTCTTTCTATCACTATAAGAATTTATCTCATATCGCACTTCACTGATATTGTATTTCTCCTTTTGTTCAAAACACACTTGTTACATTTCAAATTTATATCTTACTCTTTACTCTGAATCATTTCCATATTGTTTATCTACCTTTCATATTAGCTATCTTTAAACCCTGGATTACTATCAGTGCTAGTTTACTTCTCATAGTGCAAATCTCATGATCTTATTTTATAGTGATGCTAGTATTCAAGGTCAAATCACTAGTGACATCCCTTGAACTACTACAACTCTAAACATTCTAGGGTTTGGTCCTTATCAGTAGCATGCCGTTATTGTGATGTGACTTTGCTCCCTTAATTTGAAATTCAAACTTTAGATTTCACAAGTTTTACTAAAGTCTTCTTTATCTTATTGATTGAATTTCCTTTCTCTTACTTGGCCATTCAAATAGATTACATTCTCAATTACCCTACTACGGTTTCATCATCATATTGTGTGTCATTATTACATTCACTGGATGTCTCTACCATGGTGGTTTCACATCATATATGATTCATTTTCTTATCACTTCATTCCCACATTTCTCTCATTAAGGAAGATATGAAAGAGAAGATGATTTTGAGACTTAGAATTCTTATCTTCAAACATTCCCTTAATACATTTGTTGTATGTAGGTTTAGTTAGTTATCAACAAGGATACTTGACTAATTAGCACTTTCTTGAATCTCACAACCTCTTTCTTTTATAATCTATATTACTCCATTATGTTTCAAACCCTTATTTACTTTCCATAATCCCCTTACCATATACTACTATTCCACATGTCATCTTTAACTTCTAGTTTTCTCTTATGATCATGTTGCTTCTTTTATGTGTATGATCATGTATACCATGTTGCATATATTTCCTTTTATCCTTCTACTAATGTGAACTTGAAATTCCAAATCAATAATCTCTCTACTAGTATCACCTCATGTTTAATACATTACATATCCTTCATTTTAAATAAAATGGCTCATGCATGGGTGAAACATAGTTTCTCTTTCAATCAAGTTTTTCCTTCCGGAATATAGTCTACCTTTGTATGACTTATTCATTTATTTAGCTAACTTTTGTTCTTCTTTTAGAAACTAGTTTGTTGTTCTATAGAGACATAGAATCTAAAGGCAGTAAGGATGAATGTATTAAACCTATTAATAAAGGTATACATTCCATGCTCTCAATTATATCATAACCCTCATTCCTTAATCAAGCTCATTATTTCCAACATTTCTCTTTGTTTCAACTAAGTTTCTTATGCTAGTTTTATGATTTACATGTTCATCTAGTTCTCTTCACTTTAACTCTTCTGAAGACTCTTCACTTCTATGTACTTATTGTATACTTAACTCTTTTCTTCTATTTTCCCTTTGCTTTGGAGTACACAAAAACATTGTACTCGGTTATATGATCCATTCCTCATGATTGATTCTTACTATATTGGCCCCTTACATACTTTTCTCATATCTTTTACATATTACAAATTTAGAGTTCATATAATACTAATAATTAAGCTTAATCTGAACCTTATGTCATGTTCCTTTATTTCCAATGAAGGGTTTCTCATATGAGGCCCCAAAGTTGGATCTCAGATATCAGTTCCAACTGATTCTTAGTTATCCTAGTCTTTCCCTTATACTTCAAAATCTTAGAGTATATACATTCATACTAGAATTTGGATCTAATCTATCCAGAATTTACTCTTGTTATGTTACTAATAGGAGTCATTAGATCCTAGTAATGCATCTTGTCAGCCAGACTAGGCCGAACCTACAGTCCTAAAGCCAAGAGCTACTCAGGATTACTCAAATCCTATTCATCTCAAATGTGTGGAAGAAAACTTATCCACTTAGGAAATCTCATTCACAGATCATTTCTAGTCTACTTGATACAAAGAATGTAATCAATAAATACTACAACTACATAGTGTACAACAAATCTTAAAGACCCATATATATTTCAAAATACTGAATATCTAAATTCAAACATATAAGAGCTTTTCTATTCATCTCCAATAAAACAACAATATGAAATGAAAGTTCTATCTCATTTTATATTTATGCTCTTAATTCATGTTACTTATCTTGTTTCTAGCCCTAATATTTCTAGGGTTCCTCTCTAGACCATCCTTCCACTGTATACATGGCCAGGGTATACATGAAAGAATAGACAAAGTAGCTTGATACTGGTTGATCCAAGTACTCAAATACTGGGCCAAGATATCCAAATAGTCAAATCCCCAGAGCTAACATTATAACATCTCCTATCTTCCATACTTATGACTATAACTTACTAATTTAATGGTCCCTGACAACTCATCCTAAGCTCTGATACCAAGTTATTACACCCCGATCTCACAATTACCATTAATCATGAGATTAGGGAATAAATTGAGGATTTAACATAATACAAAGATCACCCTTAACTTTTTCTTCTTTTTAAAACTCTTTGTTTTCTCGCTTATAAGAGAATTAAACTTTGATTACTTTAATATGATCTCAACATAAATGATACACATCCATACATTCATTCTATTTCTCACACTTCCATATACATATGACATGATAATCAAATACATACTCTATTATTAAGGAAACAAAGATACAAAACATCAGTTACAACTCTCTCACATCTATACTAGGACCTAGAGTGACAGGGACCGACTAAACTTAACTATACTCAAACTTAACTTTTGTGGCAGATCTACTCTGATGCAATGATATCTTCAATCCCCACGGTTTCCCTAAAAATTGTGAGTAGAGGGGTGAGCCTACTCGCTCAGTGAATGACTACTTCAAAGAAACAGTCTAAATCACTGATATAATTACAAATATACCTTTGAGAAACTGATATCAATTATAATAGCAATAAGCTTTAAAGAGATTGATCGTTGACAATCATAAATATGGCAGGATACTGTAGATATCAATAAGAGCAAATCAATATATGAGCATGCTTGATTAATTTCCAAGAGATCTAATAATTCAGAAATATACAATGAATAATTGTTGGGAAATTGTACTCAAATCTTTCATAGCCTTTCTTACTTATAAGAAACTCTTTAAACCTATATGAACATATTTTAGCTTATGCCCTGATCATATGTAGTGTACTCTACATATGAAGACTCGTAGAGAACTACGATCTCACCGTACAAGACTTAGCTTAAAACTTGGGAAGTTGAGCCTAGAACTAAATCTGGGTCAGCTTGACTCAAACCGTTATGTCTAACTAAGGTGGCTAAATAGCTTGCCTTTAACTGGACCTCTCCTTCTAGGCTGAGTACATAGGTAGAGGGTATGAGACACTCTGTGGGCCTCATCTTGGTACGCTCTGTGGGTACCTCTGGGTTACCACTGGGATCTCTGGTTCATGTTGGGTAACCTATCTTCTCTTAGGAGACTTCCTCAAGGGCTTTGACACCCCGCACGCTTTGTGGGTGGGATCTGATCCCCGTATACTGGTCGCTGCCAGGGTGGACTGTTTCCTCCCTACAGTGCAGACATCTGTAGGGAATCTACGGTGTTCAAGGCACCTATGTCAATTATTTTATTATTCTTGGAAAGTTCTTTCTACATTGTACATTTCTCTTACTTATACTTGACTCTGGTATCTCTACGGTACCATGTCTATTTATTTAAAGTTTATAACACAACATGTATATCATTCTAAATTTGGCAGAGAAATATACTTAAAACATAGTAATATATTGAGAAATCAACATTTGATACATGCATGCAGACTAAAATTCTTAAATAACAGAATACATGTCCACTTGATACTTTATACACTCGAATCATGCAATTGAACTTCTTAATACATTGATAAGAGTTAATTACTTGACATACGAGTAATCACCATTTACACCTGTAAATTATTTGTACTTTCTTGGAAAACATGCACCTCAACCCAAATCTTGAGTTGTGCATCACCACATCTCATACTAAGAACATTGATATCAAAATACTTGATTCATTGAACACCCTATCCTTAGGGTTTCATTTACCTCATTCATATATCACATGGCTCTCATAAGGATTTCATGCGACATAAACGTTCACAGAATAAAGACTACTATCAATAAATCATATTAAATCAATATATGCATGAAACCTTGGAACTGAGCTGAATTTGGGTTTCCATGCCATTCACTAAGAAAACATTCATCAATAATAAAATTGAATAAATAAAGTATATCATGTCAAGAAAATCTGTTCAAATGGATTTCACGATATCTATTTGCAAATATCCACCTTTCCTTGCATCTAGGGTTTCACCCTCTTTACTGAGATATCAAACAAACACTATTCACCTTAAATGAAATCCAAGATAATATCTGACATATATGTACTATGAATTTAGATAAACAATCATTCATAACCAAGGGAATCCAGATAAACAAATTTCTCTATTTAATTATACATCAATTTCAGTTATAGACAAATTCCCTATATTTCAGTTTACTCTTATAACCTTTGTGAATACTTAGGGAATTCTCATTAGGATGTATTGTATACATTTCTAATATGATTTTATCATCTGAAATTCATCCAAACAGAGGAAGAATCCATTTCATATCATTTTGCAACAACTTATATCAAACACACAATTTAGGGTTTGTAGTCGCATACTAAGCAATTAAAGATTATGGATGACTTAACCAATTTTCATGCAATATACGGTTTAAAGGAAGTTCCCACTCACCCCAAGGTGTGAAAACACCTTAAAAATGCAGCTCATCCCTAAAAATATCGATCTCATATCAAATCCCTAGCAATTCACCCGATTCTTCTTCCTTTCAACTCGAATACCCTAAAAATGAGGGATTATGAAGAAAGAGTGAGAAAAGGGAAAGTTTTGACACTATTTTGGATAAAATCAGAGAAGGGACGGAATCTTGACATGTGAGAGAAGATTCACCATGAAAGGCTATGCAAAGAAGCTAAACTTACATTATTTCATCATTCCTCAGACCGCAAAACCCTAGGTCATCATCTCCATCACTTACTTCTCTCAAACCCTAACTCTCCCTCTCTCTCTAGGATTTTGTTTCTCTGGATTGAATCATGAATTATGAGAGCTCCTTGTGTGTTAGGTTGACGATATAGAGAAATTAAGCTGCTTGGGTCAATTTCACATTGACCCCTCACTATACTTTTTCTTATTTCATCTAAATTTTCTATCATAAAAATATTACTGTAAGTCGTCTACTGATAAGGTTTAAACACATCCAAAAATTATGAAAATTTTACATGTTGTTTATGATTGAGTTTCAAATCTCCATTTAAAATTTCATATCATTTGGAGTTACCAATAAATAATTAAAAATAAAGCACTACCCTGCTAAAAAGCACTCTGTCAGCATTTTGGTCGAAGTATAGTTCGACTGAGAACCACATTCAAAGAACACTAAAATATTCTGAAAATTTTCTCCAATATGTATGATTGAGTTATCCATATCATATCCAAAATTCAATTAAATAAAAAAAATTAAAAAATATGAAAAATCATTTACCACACTACTATCCTGATCAAATTCCATATTCATGTACTATCAAAACCCTATTTTTTGTCGATTAGGGTTTACATTTCTCAAACCATAATTCTTCAAACTAAAATCATAGTTAGAGTTTCTTATTAGGTTGTAAACATCACAATCGATCTACTGTCATTAATTAAGTTTAAACGATGTTCAATCTAATCACGCATGTAATCATTCAAGTAAACCCTAGTTTACCAATTAAGCACAAATGTGGTCATTACATACTGACCACTGATCACTACAACTCATAATTTAGTTACCACTGACATCCTCAGTTGGTGTTGGATACCAATCATTTAAGGAGTCCTCCCTACCGGTCAAGACCTCCACACCCTACTGGTGCGCTCCGGCTTACCTCAATATGGACTACCTTCAATCAGGAAGTCATTTCCTCCTCATAATGCATGCCACATCCTGTGAGGATTCTACAGTGTTTAGGGCATCTAAATGTCTAATTCACTCTTTAAATTCATAGTTCAATCATCACATCAACATTTGCTATTTATCTTTGTAAACAATTCATTTCATACATCATCTTTAATATGTACCACAAACCTAACAATCGATCACCACCACATCACATACTGAGTAACACTAATATGAAATACTTGATTCACTAAATACCCTATCCTTAGGATTTCATTTCCTCATTCATGTCACATGACTCACATTAAGATTTAATGCATCATAAAATTTCACTGAATTAAGACTATTATCAACAATTCACATATAACCAATCATATATATAAAACCCGGGTATGAACTGAAATAGGATTTCCACACCATTCACTTGTTTTCTTCTGAGAATTTCGGCACCTTACTTGTATTTTTCTGATAATCAGACTATTTTCTATGAATTATTCAAGAACTGAGCATTTTTTGATTAATTACCTTTTTGGACGAATGGCGTGTCACCACGTGGCCATTTGGGTTGTGCAGCTCTTTCTTGCTGGTCTCAAGTGAGCCTCCAGTTCACTAGACATGCGTCCAGTTAGCTAGCTGGCCCGGTCCGTTATTTGTCTTTCCTCATCTCATTCTCATCCAAGTCCCGAGCGGGACTCTGTTCTTCTGCTATGCGACACAACCGCCACCGCCGTCAGCCTCTTCCTTTCTGCCTCACCATTAGACTCTCTCTCCCTCCTTAGTTTGATGTGATCTCAGTGATCTTCCCGCTGCACCCGCGAGCGTCGTTCTCTGCTGGATCAGGCGTCCCTGTGGCCTGCTTAGGGCTCGACCACATAGCTCCAGTCGCCAGTGCACAATAGGTCGGTGGTCTCTTCCAAGCCGTCTCTACCTGCGCCTACACTCCTCCATTCCTAAGACGCTGACACGCCACCACTGGCTAGTCTTGCTCCTCCAGGCTTGGATCACCGGTGAGAGATCAGCGCCGCCCCTCTTGCCTCTGTTGGTCTATGAACCCACGCGAGTCTAACGCCTAACTCATCCTCATCTCTGATCGCATCCTCATCCCAGCGGGAGTCTCTACCGAGCAAGACGTGGCATCTTCTTCTCACATTTGACGCTATCTGTGAGTCTGTCATCGTTGGGTTTTCCTCCAAGGTACGTTCTTCTGGGCACGAGCCACCACCGTGAGACTTGATCTCTGGCCAGAGATGATCTACGAGACCCTCCTCCTCGTCATTACCTTCTAACAATGACAGATAGCCAACATACCCTCATCTTTCCCTCTTGTGGCTCCTCCTTGAAGTTAGCCTGTGCTCTCCAATGTCGTGATCTTCAGTAGTTGCGGTGGAGAGACAAGGTTGGAGAAACTGGATCTCGTCACTTGGCAGGCTAAAGGAGTCGTGAGAGGGTCGATTGCTATCTACTAACCTCCCTAAAGCAACTGAATGCTTCGATACGTGCCTCACCCATGACCACATTATGCGTAGGTGGAGAGATCGTGGAACTACTTGCTTATTATTATAATCCAACTACATGCTATGAGATAACTTGCAACTGGTCGATCTCACATCCAAATGCCTTACCTTAGCACCGATCTGTGGTTACCTCCTTCCCAAGGGTCATGGTTGTGGTGTCGGGTGTGGTGGCATAGCTAACACATAACAAAGAGTGTGACATTGAATTGATTTAAGACTTGGCTTCATTTTCATTAATATGCCATATATCTCATCATTATTAAAATCTTATAACTCATTGTAGCAACCTCTATACTTCATCAAAAATTTTACCACATGATTATCATCATATAAACTACCTTACATTTATCTTTGGTGCCAAACTCTTATATTGACCACTCAAGGTAACTTACAATATAACTCAAACGCCTGAGTTTATTTGTCATTAGATATTTAGTGATTCGAAAAGTTCACTTTATCACATCCTACACACCTTTAAACAAATTTCGTCCTTGAAATTAAGCCATAAATTCAGTCCATCACATCATATACATCTTAAAAGAAATTTTGTCCTCAAAATTTAAACCATTCTATGATTCCAAGAAAAAGTGAAAAGGTCTTCTTATGCATGCAAATCACCATTTTAGGTGCAACATCTTATAAACATCATGTCTAGTACATATGTTCTCCAACATTCCCCTAAGGCAGCAACGGTAGGTAAGTGAGAGAAAGCTCCAACTTCTCTCTAGAAACAACCCCTCGGTCTCTCCCTGTTTGGTACCATCAGCCTGCTCCTGGCGAGATTCTACCTGCTCTATGCCGTTTGGTTTTGCTCCGATCTTTGGCAGTGACGATCCTCTTCTCTGCGTCCGTCCGCGATCGACTCTCTCCTTTCCGGAGTCATACAGTTTCAATCAGGGGTGCTTCAAGCCACTCTACGCCCCTCACCTTTTTCTCAGCTCATTGGCGGTGATGGCTTCATTCCATCTCTGTGAACTGACTTTCCCCCTTCTAGGGTGCTTCATCATAGCCTGGCTTCTGTGCTTTCCAACATACAAAAGGGAAGCACCAGTATGCTAGTGAAAAAGCTCTACAACATCAACTAGATTTGATTTTTCTACGATCCCCTGTCAAGTGCTTCTCTTCCTGTCTCACTAAGTGGCGATTCCTCTTTGCCTGCTGAATCTGTTGAAGCGGCATCTTTAAAATTCAGGTATCACCCTCTTTACTCCTCCTTCCTTCACAACCCTCCGCAATAAATTCTGAGGATATTAACAACCTTCGAGACATATCTTGGGCTTCACCAAAGGTGTTTAGAAACATGCAGGTGTTATATCCTTGAATCCATCCTATCACATCCCCTAAGGCTTGATATAATATCTTATTGCTTCTCATCAGTTATTTTACAAAGATATTCTACAAGCACAAAACTCGCTTCAAATATTCTCTAAGCTTCATGCTCTTTTGCCGGCTCCAGTACTCTTTCCCAAGTCTTTCTCGGCTGTCAGATCAAATTAGAACTTTTATCGGTTCAGAGAATATCATTTAAGATCCTTCAACTGCTCTGAAAACACCATGCGTACAGGAGGCGTGCTCACCCTTGCCTCATGCATAAAAAAACCTTGCATGCCTAGATGCGGCAAGCCTTCTGCTTTCCGCCGTGCATTAAGGAAAAAAAAACCCTCGACGACAGACAGAGGCACAAGAACTCCTGCCGCACACACCGATATGAACTCCCGCTTCTCCTTCATGGAAATCCCTCTCTCAAACCCCTCTTTTTCATCTAGCATTCCCTTACCGCGAGCATGGATCTATCATAAGTTTGATATCTCACCGGGAACCTGCATGATCAACATTGGTCACCGCTCCTTCCAGGTGACGGTCACATGGTCCCTCCCCTCCGAACAACCCTGTGGTAAAAAAACCACATCCTTCTCATCTCTGAGGGCTGGAGCGACATGCTTGTTGAGCTAAAACTCAAACCAGAGTGGTCGATTTTCATCAAACTGATTGAAGATCATACTTTTCATGCCTGGGTGCATGATTTCATCAAAAACACGCCTCCTGAGTTATCATATCTTTACAAAAGACACGACCAAGCTAGTTCTTCATCATCAAACTCTACGGACCAACTCTTCATTCGGGAAGAGTACCAACCCCCTTTGGGTTCAAGATCATGGCCCATCTCCGTCTCATCAGGTTCAGAGGAGGATGATGATGCTGGCACATCCACAATGCAACAACAACAAAGTTCCATCACAGAAAGGTACAAACTTTTCCCTTCCCCCATGGTTACGGAAAAAAAATCTGCCCAATTTGTCTTCTCTTCATAAAACCCTAAAACCCCGACCCCTCCTGGTGGAGGATATCATCCCAAAAGACTTGGATCACCTAAATGCCACTTTTCCTATTTTAGGCCAAGAAAAATCGTCTTTGCTCATAAACAAACTCCTAGAAAAAAACCCCACCGCCCAAACCTGGACATTGGTCCCCCCCAAAAAACCTTTTCGGGCGCTGCACTATTCTCTTTGCCTCAGAAAGAACCACTCGTCTTCTAGATGCTTTTCCCGCCTCATCTTCTTTAGATGTCAACAAAAAGGCCACATAAAAAGATTTTGTAAGGCTCACCATCCCCCAAACCAGAGTAGATCCCATACAGACCTAGCTTCCTCCTCCATGCACTCTTTCGCAGATAGAAAATTGCCTTTTCACAAAAACTTTAAAGTCCCAAAAAAGTTAATCTCAGATCACAGGCGCTTAAAACAACCCCCTCTACATCATCTCCTTACTAAAAATACCTTTGCATGCCTCACAAATCTCCCACCTGAACATGCAGACACTACCTCTTCACGTTCCTTGTACTCAAACCCCAGGGCTCTACCTATATCAAAACCCTACCACAAACCGAAGAACCATTCAGTTTCAACACCTAAACCACATCTCCAAAACCCTCTCCATTCAAACCCATATCCAACACATACCACAAACAACCCATCTGTTGCTTCAAACATGAAAATACCGGACCACCTGGAGTATGCGATTGCTCTCGATCTTCCTGCTAACTCTATGCGTCTACTCAAGGTCCTTACCCTGAGAAGCATTCTCATTTCAATTGAAAACAACCTTGACAACAACCCCATCAATGTCCTAGACATCACTCGTGCCTTAGCACTTCTCATTCCCAGTCAAACCATCTTAAAACCAAAAATATTCTCTCCTACCCAACTCATCTACACTGTCCCTGAAGGAACAAAGATAAACCACCTTTTCAATCAAGTTCTCACTATCCCCTGTGGATCGAGCTTCATTACGGCCAGACTATCAAAATGGTCAGCTAACTTAGGTGCTTTCCCAGCTCCCGCTGGTGATTCTGACTGGGTCACCATTACAATTCTTCCTCCAAACCTTTGGGAAGTCGAGATCTTCAGAGGAATAGCCCATTCTATCGGGGCTACACTTCAATTTATCAGCCCTGAAACCTTACACCCTACACAATATATCAAAGCTTTTTGTCTCTTCTCTGTCAAAGCTGCTATTTCACTACCACCCACCATAAACATTAGAATCGGTGAATCTATCTATAATATCAAACTGTCTGCTAAACATCCCGCTGAGAACATAACAACCTTCTCAGACCTCTCAAAACATCCTCCCTCTTGGCTTTGCCCAAATAAAGACAAAATAACTAACTTGAATACCAGGTCTTCTAGTGATCGAAATCATGTTTGGATCAGAAAAAACTCCGCCTCTTCCGACAACACTTACCTCCATATAAACAAGAAAAGAACCAGATCATCTGAACCATCCATTCATGAAAACACATACATGCCAATAGGTTCCACCTTCCCTTCTCCTACCTCTACTAAGGAGAGTTACCCCTCACAAAACCAAAAAAACTAGCTATAAAAGACCAAAACATTTCTCAACATAAGGATGACAATTCTTTGCAGAGTTCAGAACAGGAGAGCCCTCAACAAAGGCATGCTACTAGCTACCTCCAGAAGATCATGAGGCCAAATAAAAAAGAAACAAAAAATAACATCATCGTCAACAGGACAAAGCCAGGTATTTTTCCAAACTACTCTTCCTGTTCTCTTAGTGACTTAACATCTTCTCATTCTTTATCTTCTACTCCCCCATCAAAGGATACAAATAAAGATTTTGATACTAATGAAGATCTAGCCTCATGGTCAAACATAAACAGCTTCACAAATTTTGCAAACAAAATAGGCATCCAACTAGATGATAAAGAAAAAGCTCATAAAATACTAGATGACATAGAAACCTTTATGGGCTGGTCAAATAGAATGGTCCTTTCTTCTGAGACAACAAACTTTGACCTTCTAAAATAAATTAGATTGAGTTCTCTCAATTTTTTTTCTTTTTTTCTGGATGGCTTTCACAAAATCTATGATTATCTCATCTTGGAATGTCTGTGGAGCTGCAAACCTCCATAGACGCAAAAAAATTCGTGCACACATCTACAAGAATAAAATTGACCTGATTACAATCCAAGAAACAAAAACCTGTTTGACCCCTTTTGCTCTCAAAACAATAGGGGGAAATAGAATCACTAACTGGGTCCAATTACCTCCTGAGGGCTTCAAAGGAGGCCTCTTAGTTGGTTTCAACAATCAGAGTTTAGCTTCCCAAAACACCTCTATCCTTAATTTCTCAATTACCATTGATTTCAAAAATCTGTCTTATGGCTATCTCTGGTCTTTCTCTGGTGTTTATGGGGAACCAAGGCATAACAAATCTGCCTATCTAGCTGAACTAAATCATCTCACTACAAAATATTTCTCATCTCCTTGGGTTATGGGTGGAGATTTCAACTTGATCACTCAAAACTCAAATAGAAACAACTCCATCCCTTCCCCCCAAACTATGTCTGCCGCTGATAAATTTTTTAGCAAGATGCTCATAAACCATTCTTTGATAGACATCAAACCTTCAAATGCATCTTACACCTGGTCTAGAAACCAGACTTATGCCAGACTCGACCACTTCATATGATCAAACATATGGGAAGACAAACACCCTCTCTCATCGGTTCATATCTCTCACAGAACCATATCGGATCACTTCCCTCTCATCCTTGACTCAAAATCTATCTCCTGGGGTCAGAGGCCTTTCAAATTTGAAAACACCTGGCTCTCTATAAACAACTTCACCAGCTCTTGTTTAGAACATTGGAAACTCACTGACTCCCAAACAGAAAACTTAGGAATACACATCCTAAATAACACCAAAAAGATTAAAACACATATAAAAAAATGGAAGCTCTCAAATCCAAAAAATTTATTAGAAACACAAAAAAATCTTGAAGAACAGTTCCTTTTCGTGGATAAGGACCCATCTGCTGACCCAGCCCTTGTTCTTTCCATAAAAGCCGAACTGGACTACATAAATAATTGTATTGACACTAAATGGAGACGAAGGGCTAAAATATCATGGGACAAGGAAGGCGACAAAAACACAAAATTCTTTCATAAAATTTGTAACCAAAATTATCGACAAAATGCCATAACCCATCTAAAAATAAATGGAAGACTCACCTCTCACAAACTATCCATCTCAACTCACAGAACAAACCATTTCAAAAATATCTTCAATAACAATCACAACCCCTCCTTCCTTAATGACCTAGCTTGGGCTTCTATTTGTCAAGAAAACATAAAAAACCCACAAGATCTTATAAAATCTTTTTCCCTTGAAGAATTGGATGTTGCCTTTTCAGACTTAGGCCTAAATAAATCTCCTGGACCAGATGGACTCAACGTTGAATTCTACCTGGCAAACTGGGACCACTACAAAAAAGACTTCTTAGCTTTTCTAATTTCTTTCCATGAAAGTAATAACCCCCATAACATCATCAAATTCATAAATAAAACTTTTATCACTCTAATAAAAAAGACTAGTCAACCCGATCACATATCCCTTTTTAGACCCATCAGCCTTATAAACACTTCATACAAAATCATAGAAAAAACACTAGCAAATAGAATCAAACCACACATGGATGATATCATCCCTCTCAACCAAAATTCCTTCCTAAAAAATAGACGTATCCAAGATGCCTATTTGATGGTTAACGAAACTATACATCTCTACCACAAAAACAAAACCCCCCTTCTGGAAATCAAATTAGATTTTGAAAAAGCATTTGATTTTGTCAACTGGAAATGCTTAACTAAAAATCTCTCAGGTTATGGTTTTCTTAACAAATGGGTTAATTGGATTCACGCTTGCATTTCTACAAACCATTTTTCAACTATCATAAATGGTGTTCCTTTTGGTTATTTCCACAACTCAAATGGACTCAGGCAGGGGACCCACTCTCCCCTTACCTGTTTATCATCATCACAACTATCCTTTCCCGCATGATTCAACTGGGTAAACAAAATGGTCTTATCAGCTCTCCTGGGGAATGCAAAGAGAACATCATTCAATTTACTGATGACACTATCATCTTCTCCTCCCCTGAAGATTCATCTCTTCTGAATATTTTTAGAATACATGGTATTTTTTCTTATATCTCTGGCCTCAAAATAAATCTGCATAAATCTTCCATTATTGGGGTTCACATAAATCAACCTTCTTTGGAGCGATATAGAGACCACTTAAGATGCAAGACTGAAGACTTTCCAATCAAATACCTTGGTCTTCCTATCACACCCTACAACATAAAAAATGCTATTTGGACCCCTATTATTTCAAAAATAATCACAAAACTCTCAAATTGGACAAATAACTTCCTCAATCTTTCTGGGAGACTCACCCTTCTAAACAGTGTCATCACACCCATTACTACAAACTTTCTGAGCTGCATCCCTCTCCCTTCAAAAACAAAATCAATTCTAGACAAAATCAGGAGAAACTTTCTTTGGAATAACTTCCACAATTCAGAAAAATCCGGGAAACACTACCATCTAGTCAATTGGAAAACTATATCAACTCCACTAGATCAGGGAGGTTGGGGCATCCTAAACATTGAAACTCACGCTTTCTGTCTTATAACTAAAATCATCAATAGTCTGTTCCATAACAAACCAACAGTTTGGTCACAACTCATCAAACACAAATACTACCAAAAATCCCCTCCATGGCATCCTGTCCCAAAAAAATCAGCTTCCCCTCTTTGGAAATACATCAACAAAAATATCCCAAAAATCACTCAAATCATTAATACCCCCCACACTCTCACCTAAATATCTCTTTCTGGTTCGATCCTTGGTTCGAAAACAACTTTGTCTTCAATCTTCGACCAACCTGGACTATCCCAAATAGATTGCTCAAAATGAAAATCAATAAAGCTCTCCTCCTTATCACCAGTAACAGATCAAATTCTCTTAAAAGATGCATCCTCATGCAGCTTAGTTAAGATGAAATCAGTAATCTAAAATTCTCTTTGGAAAACAATACCTCAAACATCATAACTTGGAAATGGGGCAGCACATTTTCGGTTAAACAAGCCTACACCTACCTTTCCTTCAGAGGTTTTGCCCCACCCACCACAAAAATTTGGAAACAGAAATGGCCTCAAAAATATAAAGCATTCCTATGGCTTTTACTACATAACAAGTTGCTCACAGGTGAAAACCTTACAAAAAAGGGCTTCATTGGGCCTTTTAGATGCTCACTATGCGAAAAAAGTTTTGACTTAGTTGATCACATATTTTTCAAGTGTATCATTTCACAAAACATCTTCTCACACTACACACGAAATTACATTCCTGAACTCAAGGAAGCAACCTTCCCATCACAAATCATACCAAATAGACACTACAAAAACTTTAAGAGTAGTGATATTTTCACCGCCATCAGTTGGAATCTCTGGAAAGAAAGAAACAATAGAATCTTCAACAACAACAAAAAATTGAGACAAAATATTATATCACAAATAGATGCAGATCTTCACATTCTAACAAAATGCAGGTAACCATGTTGAAGGAGGACATGACAAATCTGATGAAGGTGAATCTGAAGCAAAGTTTTTGTGCGACCTCAAAGCTATGGTTGATGATGAAACATGAATCAGTATAGTCCAGCAACAACTTTGATTTCACTTATCGGGAAGATGCTTTTTTCAACAAAATCGAGATTATCCTTTATTTTCTTCTAGAGGCATGTTTAAGGGGTGCCTCCCCCACTTCATCAGAACATTGCTTTTATCTCCACTAGGCACAAACGTTAAATTTTTCTTTCAGTTTATGTTATTTTCAACATCTTGTACGGAAATCACATAAGCAGGTGTTTGATTTCTTCGATGTGTTTTAAATACATGCCATGACTTTTCCTAAAAAAACAATGTCTAGTACATACATGTACCCCTCCTAGAAGATTTAAAGCATCTTGGGTGCACCATCACTTCATATAAGGTTGAAGCAGGGGTTTAGAAACTCTGGTTAAGTCATGACATATTGCATATGTTAAGGTTGCCTCCTTATCTTCACCCATGCATTAGGGTTTCCACATCATATTACCATGTTCTAAAGGAGTTACTAAAGTTAGCCCATTATATCAAGGTGCAATCAACATTTTAGTGAGATAGTTCTTAGAACATGTTCATCATTAACATATGCCTTTTAGGAGGAAGTTAACTATAATTAACCCACTTTATTCATCTAGATCATATCAAGGTGTCATAATCATTATGTTGTGCTAATTGTCAAACTATATCTTTCATCTTTATTAAGCACTAAGATTAACACCTCATGTAACACGTTTCACTCATACAATCTTATTTCATTGCCCATAATAAATTGCAACATTTACTAGTGATTTCATCACAAGATTAGCCAACAATATTACATTATCATAAATATTCATGTAAATGGTTAACCATTTATGCATTGATATCTATTAAACCATTTTTAGATTTCAATCATATCATGTCTATATATCACATATCAAGATTGGATCACATCCTTACATATATTATGTCACGGTAGTGCTAAACAAACTTATGTCAGTGGCTTGTTACACATATATCAAAACTTTATCTAGTCCAACTGAGGATCTCCTGACCGACATCATGAGGTTAGTGCCATGCTCAGTCTCTCTGAGCTAATTAAACTCTATGAGTATCTCATATGCACAAATTTTATCTTTCCTCTCTTAGTCTAGGGTTCTTGGATTACCTCATTGGCATTAGTGATCAACTTCACAAGATCTAGCCACATTAGCACAAACCAAACATGTTATGGCATCCTATTCATAGATCTCTACCCATGAGACATGCTTACCCAAAACTCTCTTATATGTGAAACCACTAGATTCCTACAAGGTACCATCAACCCAAGCTTGAGGCTTTACATAAACTCTCTGGGGTCTTGGGACTCTCTCTCCCTCACCTAGACGGTAGGTTTTCATATATCCTTATCCACATATGCGTATATAACCAGCCTCTCTCTATATCTAGGGTTTGGTCCTCCCAAGGACATCTAGGGTTCAACAAGACTATAGGAATCATGCATAAAGTGACTCAACTCAATCACTCAGGAGTATTCTAGTTTAGGACATAGCATATCGCATATTTCTCATCATCTCATATCTTAGAGTTTAGGTTCTCTGACCTCCTCCCAATGGGTCTCACTCTCTCTGGAGTTAACCCTAAAACTGGTCCTAACACTAGAGGTCCTCCTTTGTAAAAGAACTTGAGGCTCATGTTGACTCACATCTTGTCTTAACTTATCGTATTGTATAACATAAAAGCCTAGTTACTTGCATCATCAGAGCTTATCTCAAATCCTCAAAACTGAACTTAAGTCCTTGAAGAAAAACATAGATCATCATAACTTTCTTATATCATCTATATAAGACTTACATCATATCATTACAACTTATTTCATCTACTCCATCTATCACATATATTCCAATAAGGCTCTAGACATCTAATCTAGAACTACTCTCTCTTCTAGACTGATGTCATTCACTTTCACTTAGGTTACATGACCACCTCCTACTCGTACTTGTGTGGGGACACATTTTTGTAATACTTACATATATAATAAAATATTATATAGTTTTTCTCTAATAAAACAAGCGTCAGAGAAAACTATCAATGTTCGATCCGATTGGAATCAAAAACCAAATCCAGAAAATGAGTGTCCCACACATAGTAGAGAGTACAATGCCATGAAAACTAGTGAAAAAGGTGAGAGCATGGTGTAGACTAGTGTAGCTACTCTAGACAATGAGTGCCATATGCCTAGGGTTTCTCTTCCTTTGATGTACGTCAATTCCAAATAATGCAACGTCCCATACCATTGCACTATAAGGAAAGAACGACATCTAAGGACCTGCTATACAACAAGCACCAGTCTAGACCTAGTTTTCTGACATCTAGGTGCTAACCTAGAGGCTAGGTCAAATAAAGTCTCTAAAAGATGACTAATCTAACCCTAAAGATTTTTTTTGGTCAGCCAAAACTCCTATTGCTTTTTTTCATTTTTTCTTTTGTGTCTGTACAAAACTTTGTTGATTCCAAAGTGGAACCAACACAAAAAGAAAGAAATATCTATCTATCTTTACATCAAGAGATGATAGACAATAAGCTCACAAAAGAAGAGGATACTAAAGAAATATCTATCTATCTTTACATTAAAAGAAAGGCTGAGCCTTCGTGAAACCACAGCCAAAAGAAGCCAGAAAAAAACAGCCATCCACCATCAAGGACAAAGCATCGAGAGAGAATCCATCACTCCAGCTAGAGAAAGAAGCATAGAGGCCCAGCTTGAAAGAATTCTGCCACTCCCGTAGGATAAATTCTACCATTCAAGCCAAGATAAAAAAACTCCAAACCAGCTGCAACTAGTAATAACAAAGAGAGCAGCAAATCCAGAGAGTTCAACATCTCAACATGTCAGCAGAAAAAATATCAGCAGCTCCAAACAGCTCACGGCCACAACAGCATCAACCAACTGCTAAGCCAAAGAAGTACTCCAGCAGAAGAGCGCCACCAACAAACAGAGAATAATCAAGTCAACAGCAAACCAACAACAACTTTCCAGGAAAACCAAGACAAAGATAAAGGGAGCCTCAGAACTGCAACTCCACTTCAGCTTGCTATAACTAGCAGAAAAACCAGGAAGATATTGCCCTCTTTGAAGCGGGAACCCACACCATGGCAACATGACCAACACAACAGAACAGAGATAAAGTCACCTTGACTTCCATGACAGAAAAAAGATAGAAAGATCTGCAGACCGTAACAAAGAAACCAACCATAGAGCAGACCATGGCTCAGGGCAACATCAAACAAATAAAGAAGAACATGCATAACTGCCCCATAGCAGCAACAATCATTCCATGGTGAAAGAACCAAAGTTGCAACCAGCATGAAGGATAGAAAAGTTGCTAGATCGATCACAAGGGATCATACAGGAAGGATCACCAACCAAACAACAATCATCATAAGAAGATCACAACCATCACTGATCACCGGAGAGAGGGGAACAACCAGCATCATCTCAACCATCATTACCGAATCCAGCAGCAGCAGTAGATAGCCAGCAGCAGAAGCTTCCAAGATACCCAGCAGCAGGTCATCCACAGATAAGGAAAACCAGCAGCAGCATCAGCAGAAAACAGGAACAGGAAGCCTAAATGCAAGCAACTAGCAGCACCTTCAGTAGAAAGAACCAACAAGTGCAACAACAGATAAAGATCGAGCACAAGGTATCATCCAGGTAGGGATCAACAACCGAACATCAAAACAACAAAGAAAACTCAATCATCACTGATCATCGAAGAGAGGGAAGCAACCAGCATCAACTCAACCATCACTACTGAATCCAGCAGCAACAACAAATAACCAAAACGCAGGCACACCATAAAGAACACCAGCAGAAGCCAAAGCTAAACAACACACCATCCCATCCAGGACAGATCAGCAGAGCAACTTCAGCAGAAAACAACTCAAACCAGCACGCCCCTGAGCGAGGTATGCCACTCCAATCAGGATAACCTCGACCACTCAAGGAACGAAGAAATTAACAGCCTTGGGAGAGTTTTGCCACTCCTTAACGAATAAACTCATCCACCCAAGTAAACGAGAAAAACAAGAAGAACAGAGCACGTCCACAAAAAAGAAGACCATCATAACACAAAGGGAGAGGAGCACCATAACCAACTTAAGACAACAACTCATTTGTAAATACAGAAAAGGATCCTTCCATGTACAGAGACAGAACATCAGCATAGAACTCTTTAGAGCAGAAATCTGATCCAGGAAGACTTCTAAACCTCAGAGCTTCGTCTCACACCAGCAAGGAACCAGCAACAAAAACAGAACCAGAACTGATAGAAAAACTGTAGACCAGAACAACCCTAGAAAACCTCAACCATAAAACAGAAAACTGCAAAGCTATCAGAGATGTCAGCAAGGAAGCCCTCCATGAACAAAAAAAGATCTTCAGCATAGATCACATAAGACAAGAACACATCAAAAAAACAACCAAACTTCAATCTTCAAAGCACCAGGAGATGAACAAAAAAACCACTAAGGCACATCTGAGCGAGGTCTACCACTCCATCTAGGATAACCTCGACCACTCAAGGAACGAAGAAGCTAACAGCCTTGGGAGAGTTCTGCCACTCCTTAACGGATAAACTCATCCACCCAAAGAAAATGAGGATAACAAAGCAGAAAAAAGCACGTCCACAAAGAAGATAGACCATCATATCACAAAAGGAGATGAGCACCATAAACAGCCAACAGAAAACCTCAACCACTCAAGGAAAAAGGAGACGAACAACCTTGGGAGAGTTCTGCCACTCCTCAACGGATAAACTTATCCACCCAAGATAAGAAGAGAACATGCCATGGCATAGAGAGCAGACCCAACTTGGGAGAGTTCTGCCACTCCTCAACGGATAAACTCATCCACCCAAGAAAAAAAGAGAGCAGATCATGGCATAGCTGAGAAGAAACAATGGATATCCAGATAGCTAACTTTCCATAACTGAATCGGATCCCTATATTTGTCCTCATGAACCCTTTGATTTCTCTCTACCCAAGAATGATAGAAAATGATGCTCATTATGCATTTAACTCTTGGACCATTCGAATTTTCAGCCTGACTCCAAGAACTAATCTTTGGAATATTGGCCTCTGCCCATATCTCATCAACATATTTGCACTCAAAAAGAATATGATTGGTGTCTTCATAATTATTCAGGCATAAATAACACCTAGAGGCCAGGCAAAGGCCCCTCCTCCTAGAATAGTCAGTTGTAGGAAGCCTATTATGCCTTGCTTTCCAAAGATGAAGCCTGGCACAATTGTGAGTTTTAATCTTCCAAATCCATTCAAAGTTAACAGGACTAGATTTTTTAGTTCTAATAGCCTGCCAAACATCATGGAGCTTAGTATCCTTCTTCCCATAAAAAAGAATAGTATCTCTATGACCCCTGTGGATCTGAAAAGAATTAACTGCTTTAAGAATGTCATCTTGACCACGATTGATAACCCTAGGCATATTCCAAGCACCATTTTTTATGATAGCATCCAGAGTTGAATCCCAAGGGATACCAGCTCTAATAATACACTCTTTGCCCACAAGGTTTTCAAGGAAAACATTATTACACCAGGGATCCTGCCAAGTATGAATAGAAGTGCCGTCTCCCACCTCAAACTTAATATAACTAAGCAAATCCTCCTTGATACGAATAATGTTATTAAACATCCAGGAATAGTTGGGAGACTCCTTAGCAACCCAAAAAGATTGCTTCTTTAAGTATTTCTCTGAAATCCACTTCACCCAAAGGGTGTCTTTTTTACTTGCTATGTCCCAAGCATTCAATAACAATCACGCTTTAGCCACATCCTTGGGCTTTTTGATATTTAGACCACCATCTTATTTAGGTTCAGTAACATCATCCCACTTAACAAGATGGAGATTCTTCTTAGACTCTGTTTCTCCCCAAAGAAAATCACGGCAAAGTTTATCAATTTGATCAATAATGGAACTTGGAATGGGAAAAGAAAAGAGCCAATATAAATGCATATTGGAGAGGGTAGACTTAATCAACTCCATTCTTGCAGTAATAGAGAGCAGCTTCGATTTCCAAGAATCCAACCTAGATTTGACTTTATCAATCAAAGTCCCACAAAATCTTTTAGATAATTTCCCAGAAAACAAAGGCAGCCCAAGATACTTGGAAGGAAAACAACCTTCTCTGATATTAGTGATTCCAGTATTAGCTTGCTTGTCAACATTCCTGCTATAGATAATAGAGCTCTTCTCATAGTTAATACAAAGGCCAGAAGCATCAGCAAAAGAATCAAGGATATTCTTTATAACAACAGCATTAGCATTGCTAGCTTTAGAAAAAATCATGAGGTCATCCACAAACATTAGATGGGATCTATACATCTTCTCAGAGATAGCAATGGGCTCAAGACCACCATTTCTAACCATTCTCTTAAAAAGCTTAGAAATCCCCTGCATGCCAATGACAAACAAGTAAGGGGCAATGGGGTCACCCTGTCTCACCCCATTAGTGGGCTTAAAAGGATCGAACAGTTCCCCATTAATAAGAACCTGGTAAGAGGTAGATTGAAAGATTTCTCTGATCCAGTTTATCCAAATGGCAGGAAAACCCATTTTGTGCATAATAGAGAAAAGGAAGGACCATTTGACAGAATCATAAGCTTTCGTAATATCATCTTGAATGCACATTCTAGGAGAAATATAGGGTTTTTTGAAATCACTCAAAATTTCATTAGTGAGAAGAGTAGCCTCCTTAATACTTCTATCTTTGATAAAGGCACACTGAGAATCATCAATAATAGAAGGTAAAACACTTTGAAGTCTATTAGCAAGAATCTTAGAAATAATTTTATAGAAAGTATTACACAGAGCAATGGGCCTCCGGTTCTTAATCAAGGTGGAGTCAGAACCTTTGGGAACAAGGGTAAGAAAAGTTCTATTGGCCTCCTGAAGCAATTTACCATTCCTGAAAAACTCAAAAATAGCCTCACAAACATCATCTCCAATAATATCCCAACACTTTTTATAGAAAAAACCATTAAAACCATCAGGCCCCGGTGCCTTATCAACTTTTAAATCCTTTATGACATCCTCAATTTCAGTCCTCGTAACATTTAAGATGAGAGAATTCTTCTACAGAAGAGTTAGAGTGTTACCAGGCCATTCTCCTTGCCACACTCCATTAGAGTCACTAGAATTATTAAAAAGCTTGGAGTAAAAATCAGAAATAGACTTCTTAGTAGCAGCAATGTCATGCGACAGATTACCATCAACATTGAGACTTTTAATAGAATTAGAATGCCTTCTAATCTTCATAGAGGCATAGAAGTAAGCAGTATTGGAATCACCTTCTTTGAGCCATTTAACCCTTGACTTTTGTTTATAAAGGGATTCTTGGGCAGCAACATAATGATTTTCTTCAAGCCTCAACTTCTTAGCAATAACCCTCAGATCTTCATTAAAAGGGTCCAAGTCAGCTTTCTCTTGAGCTTTGATAGCATTGAATTTAGCTATCTTCAAATTATCATTGATGTTTCCATAAAACTCTTTATTCCATTTAATAAGATCTTTCTTAAGCTTCTCCAACTTCTTGTATAATCTAAACATAGCAAAACCAGGAACATTTATAACCCACGCTTTCTTCACAATGGAAACAAAGTCTTGGTGTTCAACCCAAGCATTAATAAATCTAAAAGGCGATTTGACTCTCCTCGGATTACCAATCTTAACAAGAACTTTCCTGTGGTCACTGATAATGTTGGAAATCACTTCACCTGAAAACTCATCAATAGTATTGAGAAACTCAGTATTATAGAAAACTCTATCAATTTTCGACATAACAAAACTATCACCATCTTGTCAATTATCCCAAGTATAGAAAGGCCCATGGAGGTTCATTTCAAAAAGATTACAATTTAAGATGCATTCATTGAAATCTTCCATGGATTTTCTAGTGGGCATTTGCTTACTGACCCTCTCCACATTCTTCCGTACACAATTGAAATCACCCGAGATAAGCCAAGGATTATCCACAACGGAACAAAAGGAGGATATAGAGGACCAAAGTCTTTCTCTGAGATTATCAGGATTATGACCATAAACAACTGATAGATAGAAATAAGATTGGTCAGAAATAACCTTCATATGCAGCACTTGGTCATTTCAGCAATACCAGAAACATCACAATCTGCAGGATTCCAGAGAACAACTATCCTACCAAGAACATGAGAAGCATGATTCGAAAGCCAGTTGTAACCAGGAAAGTACTTATTGATAAGAGCTTTAATCTTGCAAGGCCTAACTTTAGTTTCAACCAAGATAACTATACTATCACTAGCCTTCCTAATTTCTTCTTGAATGTCCTGAATTTTATTGCTTATACCATGGACATTCCAAGAAGAAATAGATAAAGGAGGAATCATTTGTCCACTTGGGTTGTTGGGCTGACAGCCTCAGCTTCTTCATTTGGTACATTTAGTTCCTCGATCTGTGCAAGAATAGGGGAAAGATTTGACTCTGTAATTCTATAATAGATACCAGTGCCTAGTTTCAGCTGATGCTCAGGAGGGAAAATATTCCTTCTTCTATCATTTGGGCCAATCTGAACTTTATCAATATTAGAACTATCAGGAGTGATATTAGAGAAAACATGCATTTCAGTAGGGGTCGAAGGAACAAAACCAGTCCTATTCACCATAGATAAACTAGTAGTATGAAATCCTTCATTAACAACTTTTGAGATTTCCTCATCCTCAACAGAATTATCCATCTATTCAATCATAAGTTTCTTGCGTTGAATTTCCTCTTCATCTGAGATTTCTTCAATAACATAGACTCCATTTTCTTCCAGACTGGTATCAGGAATAACGTCAAATACCTGACTAGCAACAATATCTTTAACCTTCCACATTTTCGTAGCTTTAGCTGGAGGTTTGACTTTCTGTATTTTCCCTGACCGAGCAGATTTGCATTCTCCATGCCCCAGGAAACCGCACCTACTACACTTATATGGTATCCATTCATAGTCAAGAGAAAATGTGTGCTCAGAACCAGAATCACTAATTAGCGTTAGACTTGTCGGGAACTTAGTATCTGCTGTAACAACGACTTGGATCCTCACAGCATCTAACCGTTTCAGGTTGACCGTGTCTTCATCCATCTTCACAGGACGCCCTAAGAAAGAGTCGATCCTATTGAAGGTCCTGGTATCCCACAGCTCCATTGGGAGGTTCAGAATATCAACCCAAATAGGTACATCAGATAGAACAATTCTCGTCTGCTATTCCCCTGGAACCCACTTCTTAAGAACAACTGGTCTTCTGAAAATAGTCCATTCTCCTTTGAATACATTCTCCAGATCTTCCACATTGTCAAATCTTACCAAGAAAAAACCATTACCTCTATCAAACATCTCAAAACGGCCACGAGTGCTCCAGATCACATTAAGATGATTCGTAAGAGTGAAGATATCAGGCCAGAAATCAATGATATAACCAAGAAGGCATTTCTTCCATTTACTAGCATTTTCCTCCGCTTCCTTTCTAGGATAAAGCAGTTTACCATTAACCGTGGAGATTTTAACATGTTGTAATTTCGATGCATTCCCAGCAGATAACGGTTTGAAGGCATCCCACTATTGTGTCGACTTAACTGTAGCATGAACTGTAGCTTGTGGAGCGACCAGAGCTTGAGTTGAGACTAAGGTTTCCACTCTTTTGCTGCAATCTGATGACAAACACAGACTCAAATCTAAGGGAGAGGGTCGACAAGGAGGTGCCACCGTCTCCTTGCCTTTCGCCTTGTCGCCCACGACAGAGGGAGCTCGGGAATCCATCGAATATCCATCGAATACCCTAAAGATTATTAAGTTCAAGATTTCCTTAGTTTGAGTTGCATAATGAGAAAATGTCAGGCTTTGCTATTGTTCATGCTCTGATACCACCTGTGATGTCCCCGTATTTTCTAAAACTTAATCTTATTTGTGACATCCAAATTGAAACCTCACCTCAGTGAGAATCCTAATTTAAACACCCCACACCAGGCTAAGAAGAAGAAAATCAGAGGAAGCCCGAAGGAAACAATCAGTAGCACATGCACATGAACAATAATAAAACCATATAACACATGTTCACCATTCAACGTATAATTACAACATGAATAATTACATCATTTGATATTACATATTGAACCAAAAACTTCTACATACACATGTACTACCACTAAACTACATGATCTTAAGACAACAGGTCCACCTGTACATCAGCTCGCTATACAACTCTCAACTATCTTGATTCTTCAAGATCATAAGTCCACAACCTAAACAAAAGATTACATGTGGTACACGTCAGCACAATATTCAAGAATATTGTACTGAGTATGCATACATGTCTTTTAAATACCTCTCATCATATCTTGGCAATAAGATAAAACTAATACTTGGTAGCATTAACAAATATAAGAAAAGTGTATACTTGCACAAAGTTATTCATTAACAAAAATGAACACATATTTTAAGCTCATTTTCCATTATATATCCATGCATTGACCACCAAAGGTTTTGATGCATTCTCTTGACTCTCAAGGAGCTCAAGATTAAGGCCTTTATGATCGACTACCAAAGAGTTAGATCATATGTAGAATGTGACCGACTACCAAAGAGTTAGGTCACTTCCAAGCACTGTACTACCAAAGCGTTTAGTGCTTTCATATAATGGAACAGATATATTATGTTTCATGTGCTCATAGCCATAAGTACAAAAAAAGCAAGTAATATATCATGCAAGAACAATCATTTCAGCCAATATCATATGCCAAGTATTTACTACACATATAACACAAGCATATTGTATAATAAGCCAAGTAAGAGGTAATGGCATACCTTCCAAAGAGATAGATCATTCTAATCAAATATTCCTCATGTCATCTATATCTTTGGTCAACCCTGATTAAGACAAGATCATATATCACCATCAGGTTCTCATCATATCAACCCTAGTTATATCCATTTTAGGGTTTAGCTTAGTTCATTAGGATATGTGCATCATTACGTGCATTCTTGTCTTAGAATTATTGTACTGATGTCATTTTCCAGATTATGGTTCATTATCCAAACATTAGGTTCCATATCCTCTTTGTGCACATTTTAACCCCATTTATATACATTATACAAATTAGGGTTACAACCCATGCATTAAGGGTAATCTTCATATACCATGAATTCTATGCATCATCATGATCTCATAATTAAATATGAGGTTCCACATAATGATATGAGATTACTCTATAAATTTCATCATTTATTGAGCATGTAAGCATTTATTGCATTCTATTTAGGGTTATTAGCCCTAAATTGACATTTTAAGAAAATTACATGATTTCGTTCATCAACATCATAAATACTAACATAAAATGGATTATAAGTCACTAATTAGTCATATGGTACATTCTCATAATTTTAGGTCTTCGTTTATTATTTATTAGGGATGAAAGACCATTTTACATCTTACATGATTACTCTGATATTAGTTCACCAAAAGCCTAATATTATAATTCTACTGTGTTCTACTCATTTTTCTGAGAATTTTGGCACCTTGTATTTTTCTGATAATCAGGCTATTTTCTACGAATTATTCAAGAATTGAGCATTTTTTATTAATTACCTTTTTGGATGAATGGCGTGTCACCACGTGGCCATTTGGGTTGCGCAGCTCTTTCTTGCTGGTCTCAAGTGAGCCTCTGGTTCACTAGACATGCAAATGGTTAGCTACCTGGACCCGGTCCGTCATTTTTCTTTCATCATCTCATTCTCATCCAAGTCCTGAGGGGGACTCCATTCTTCTGCTACGCGACGCTACCGTTGCCGCCCTCTTCCTTTCTACCTCACCATTGGACTCTCTCTCCCTTCTCAGTTTGATGTGATCTCGGTGATCTTCCCGCTGCACCTGCAAGCGTCATTCTCTGATGGATCAGGCGCCGTTGTGGCCTGCTCAGGGCTCAACCACATAGCTCCGGTCACCGGTGCATGATAGGCCGGCGGTCTCTTCCAAGCCGTCTATGCCGGCGCCTACACTCCTCCGTTCCTAAGATGCTGATGCACCACCACTGGCTAGTCTTGCTCCTCCAAGATTGGATCACCGGTGAGAGATCAATGCCGCCCCTCTCGCCTCTATCGATCTCTGATCCCACGTGAATTTGATGCCTGACTCATCCTCATCTCCGATCGCATCCTCATCCCAGTGGGAATCTCTGCCAAGCAAGACATGGCGTCCTCTTCTCACGTTCGACGCCATATGTGAGTCCGCCGTTGTTGGGTTTTCCTCTAAGGTCTGTTCTTCTAGGCGCGAGCCACCACCGTGAGACTTGATCTCTGGCCAGGGATGATCTACGAGACCCTCCTCCTCATAATTACCTTCTAACGACGACAGATAGCCAACATACCCTCATCTTTCCCTCTCGTGGCTCCTCCTGGAAGTCAGCATGCGTTCTCCAGTGCCGTGATCTTCAGCAGTTGCAGTGGAGAGACAAGGTTGGAGAAACTGGATCTCGTCACTTGGCAGGCTAAAGGATCCATGAGAGGGTTGATTGCTATCTACTAACCTACCTAAAGCAATTGAATGCTTTGATACATGCCTCACCCATGACCACATTATGCGTAGGTGAAGAGATCGTGGAACTACTTGCTTACTATTATAATCCAACTGCATGCTATGAGATAACTTGCAATCGGTCAATTTCACATCCAAACACCTTACCTTAGCACTGATCTATGGTTACCTCCTTCCCAAGAGTCAAGGTTGTGGTGTCTGATGTGGTGACATAGCTAACACATAACAAAGAGCGTGACATTGAATTAATTTAAGACTTGGCTTCATTTTCATTAATATGCCATATATCTCATCATTATTAAAAGCTTATAACTCATTGTAGCAACCTCTATACTTCATCAAAAATTTTACCACATGATTATCATCATATAAACTACCTTACATCTTTTGTGCCAAACTCTTATATTGACCACTCAAGGTAACTTAGGATTAGCATGATATCTTGTGTCTGCTGTATTTAGCTATGTCGGGGTATAACGACATCTTTGATATAGAGTTACTACCGTAGCATGTACTCTCTTTGGGAGAAGTCCACTTAGCTTTCCCGGATTATCAGGATGTCCACTAAGCGATCCTAGTTTAGTTTTATCAGGGTGGCCACTGAGCATCCTGATGTTTTTAGGGAGTCCACTAAGCACCCTTTGGGAGTTCACTTAGCACCCTTTATTTAATTATCACATATTCAAGTATATGCGTTCTGAGTAAAACTTATTTCTCTATTCAACAATTCTGACAGTGAATGGATCTATGGTCAGGGCACTACATGATATGATTGAACTTGATTACTTAGTTACATTACAATATTCTTATTGCATCAACCAAGCTACAAACAAGAAATATTTCAAATACTACATGGAAAAACATAATTGCATTTGTCTGATACTTTCACATTCATTGAAACACATAGATCACTTAGACTCTCAAGCTCATATTATCATTATCACTTGGGTATCCAAACCCTTCATTTATCACTGAGCACTGTCACCACTTAGTAGATAATCATTACCTCTAGGTCATCAGACCAGGGTATTTATTCACATAGTCCACATAACTCATTGAATCTGTATCATATTGTTGGATCCTTGATGGGTGATTAGATGCTCTAGAGGGGGGTGGGGTGAATAGAGATGAATGCACTTAAACAAAATTCATTAGACCTTCAAGATATATCAAAAGATAAGGTTTCTAAATAGGAAATTTGAGTGCAACTAAAACATGCATAGAAAGGGAGAGAGAGATTGAGCAAGCACAAGTAGACAAGCTATTTAGAGTGGTTCCACACTTCAAACTAGAAGTGAGTCAGTCCACTTACCTAGAGAGGTCAACCTCTAGGATTTCTTAACCTTGCACCTTCATTATATTCATTATAAGAGATACAATACATGACCACCAAAGGACTTACCTATCCAATACAAAGAGTCTTCAACCTTACCAAGGACTTACCCACTTTGCAAGGAGTCTCCCACCTTCTTCCAAGGACTTACCTACTCTTACACAAGTCTTCAGCCTTGTAGGGATTACCCAATCTTCTTGGATCTTCAACCTTAACTTCACCCTCTTGGAGAAGCTTCCACCAAGGACTTACCCACTTGAGCAAGGAGTCTTTTTCCTTCACTAAGGGATTACCCACTCTTATTCCAAGTCTTTAGCCTTGATCTTCACCAAGGGACTCCTTCCCTTGTTCTTCTTCACCTCTCTTAGCTAAAAGAGAGAACCTTCATCTTCATGGTTGAAAAGAAAGATAGGGAGGTGGTGGAAGTGAGAGCCTCACAAGATATACATGTAGGAAGAGCTCTCTTACAAATCTCCTACTCACTCTAATGGATGTAGAAAGTGATTAAGCTTAGATAGAGATAGAGGAGGTTGTAGGATCACTCAACTATAGAATAGGGACCTTCATAGTGCTTGGCTAACCATGGAATGAAGCCCAAGGGGTCCTATTTATAGTTAAGGATGCCTAGAATCCTTTGGGAACACTTGCGAACAAAAACTACCCATTTGTGGCTTGCAATGGATATATTTTCACTTGTTGCAACTTTACAATGGCTAGAAACAATTTTCTTCACTTTTTTGTACAGTGCAATCGGTCTAGTTTCTATAAAGGTAACTCGACTGATCCCACTAAAAGTCAAGACCAATTTAGGCCATCGATTGAGTTTGTCCTGGGGTAACTCGACCGATTCACTTAACTCAGTTTTGGTTAGTAGAGGGATCGGTCGAGTTCTGTGAAGTGTAAACTTGACCGATCAAAAGTCATTTTCAAGATCCAATCAGGATTGGTCGAGTTTGCAACTCGACCGATGAACAACCTGATGTGAATTTTGGAAAATGGATTTTGAGTGCTTAAATATTCGATCTAAGTGCTCCTAATTTTTTCTAAGCTTAATTGCAAGTCATACGATCATTAAAAGTGATTTACAACATGATTCTAATGGATTTACATCATATTACAAAAATGTGCACTTGTATTGACTTTGACTTGTCTTTTCTCCAAGTTGATATGCACAAGTTAGGACATTTGGAGTGTGTCTATACCTAATCTGAAATCACTCAAGTTGATACATTAGACACAATTAATTGGAATGGTTTAGTCATCATCAAAACAAGGGTTTAGTCAATTAAGACCTTGAGTCAACATTCTCCCCCTTTTTGAAGAAGACAAACCATTCCATAAATGTATTGAAGGCATTTAAGTAAAGTCATACCTTAGGAGAAACCTAGGGGTTTCAATAGAATTGAGTTCATATGCTCCCCCTCAATTGATGCTTAGTGGAGTTCTCATACTCCCCCTCAATTGATGCTATTTCTCTTGAATGGTTAGCTTTCATAACATTTATAGAATACTATGTCTTCTACTCATATATGTTCTGCACATATATATCTTCTCCCATTTACCTTCTCCCCCTTACATGGACATACTTCTCTTCTTCATGTAAGACATGCCTTCTCCCTATTTTTTCAAAAGAAGACATACCTTTCTCCCCCTTTGTCATTTCAAAAAGTGGGGGTATGAAGAAATAAGAAACACCATTTGTTAAGAGAAAGGAGATAACAAAAAGTTATATAAGGAGAGTAGAAGAGCACAGATAGGGGCTTGTCCAAGCATAGAAAGAAAAGAAAGTTAAAGCATGTACTTAAACAACCCATAAAGCAAGATAAAGTGCTGAAGAAAATAATAAAACATAATTTTGACCCTCAAGATGACAGAATTTGCCCAAAAAGTATCAGGGCTCATGGTGAAGCGACGAGTCTTGCTTAGAAGGTCATTTCTGCATTAAAAACACTACTCTTGCAGCAAAAACTGAAACTGGAGAAAAATCTGCATAAAATCCAAAAATACTCAAATTTCTACATACAATGTAGCTCTATGTGCCCTGCATCACAATGTTATGTAATCAACTCAAGATAGTAGATATGCAATTCAAGGAACAAGCTTGAGCAAGTATGAAACAAGATACAAGCATAGCATACAGTGAAATACCACTAGATGAGCAAAGATACCAAATATAAACAACGTTAGAACTACATGTATGTGAACTACTAGTAGATGTTGTCACATGTTAGGACCACTAGTAGGATCTAGATCATAGCAAGATATACCAAAAGATACACAAGATAAAGCAAGCTATGAGTAAATGTAGAGATATATCCAAACAAAGAGATATGCAATTTTAGAAGCATGAAATGATATAACTCACTAGCAAGTATGCATTCTTTTCCAAACAATGATTACCAATAAGAACCTCAAGGTTGTATCAAAACAAGATATACACCTAGATAGATATAGAAAGTTAGAGTACAACAGAAGCAATTTTAGACACAACCAAGAGATCCAAAGAGATCATCACCAAAACCTACAAAAAAACTCAAAGCAAGTAATTGCAAGATATAGACATACCAATTTAGAGCAATTAGAAAGATAGATTTGTAAGCAAGATAGACAATTTAGAAGATGGCAATATGCATATATAAAGGTACCAAAAGAGAGTGTCAAAGAATGAGGCTATTGGTTGAGAAAATCTATTTGAGAGGGAAATTCTCATTCAATAAGACAAATGTATATTCTATGCACAGTGTTGTCGGTCAAGTTCTGTGTATCGACAACTCGACCAATGATAGATGTTGGCAACACCCATTGGTTCCTATTGGTCGAGTTTCAAATAGGAAAAACTCGACCGACAGAGCTATTGTCAAAAGCACATATATTTCATAAAAACATATTTAAAGGCATGCTAAAAATACAAACCATATCCAAACATGTGTAAGCAAGTTAGTAATGCACTATAAAAGCATTTGAAATAGTTTTTGAGAAAGAGTGTGAAGAGAAACACAAAATACCATTTTTGACTCAAAAACCATATGCATAGTGCACACTAACTTGACAAAAACAAGTTAGGATTGGTTATAAGTAAGAAAAACATTACCTTTGTGCTTACCATTGCTTTCTTACTGGTTTTCACCTCATACACATCTCACCTTTCTTCTTTCATGTGGATTGAGAAGTCAATTTGCAATTCAATAGCTCGAGTCAATCCATTTGCAAGTGCCTACAAGGAGAAAGATGAAATGGTCCCCAATCATGTTTTTGGGTCCAGAGGGGTTAGCTTAGCAACCCAAGTCCTATTGCTCTTAGGTGCTTTCCTTAAAGGACAACAAGTAGAATAATGAACAATTTCATTGCAACAGTTGCATGTGCACATAGTCTTGGAACTAGAGGATTCTCCATGGAATATTGGAGGTCCTTTACCTTTTTTGTTCCTTTGACTACCATTATACCCTAAACCATGTCTACCAATTTGTTTAGTAGTAAGGTGTAGGATATCATTAAGGCTCTTCTTACCAACTAAGAATCTTTGCAAAGAAGATCTCAAACTATGATTATCATGCATACGAGAAGTAATAGTAGAAGACAAATGATTTATATTATCTCTAGCATGCAAAAGATCATTTTCTAAGCAAAGAGCTTTAGTTACATAAGAATCTCTATCAATATGAAGAGAAGCAACATTTTTCTCTCTACTAGAACAAGATTCAAGTACATTGATTTTAGCAAGCAAGGAGGCATTTTTTGTTTCAAGCAAAGAAATCTTAGAAAGATAAACACCATTTTCAGATTCTAATCCTTGCAAAACAAAATATTTGTCCTTGTTTTCAGATTTAAGAACATCAATATCATGCATGAGATAATCAACAATTAAAGTATGCTCTTCATTAGAACTAGGCATAAGAGGTTGAGCTTCTAGAAATTTAATCTTATCAAGCAAACTAGCATTTTCAAGTTTAAGAGAGTCTACTTGGCTAAGACAAGCATTTTTGTCATCAAGCAAGCAAGTATTATCATGTTCAAGATCATCTAGTTCTACATGCGTATTATCAACAATTCTAGCTAGATTTTTCCTTTTCTTTTTAGAAGACTTAAGAGAGGCACGAGTAGCATTAATGATAGCAATCAAGGGTTCGTTATCTAAAGAGTTCAGATTTACCTCATTTGAGTCTTTTCTTATAGAAGCCATAAGAGCGAAATAACATTCTCCTTCTTCACTAGAGCTTGAGCTAGATCCTCTACTTGAATCTTTACTTGAGCTTGAGTTGGAGGAGTCACTTGAGCTTGAGTGCCATTTCTCCTTCTTCATGTACTTCTGTTCTTTTTCCTTGTGATGATGGGTCTTCTTGCCTTATAGACAATCTATCTTGAAGTGACCCTTCTTTCCACACTTGAGGCACCAGATGGAGGAAGAATTCTTGCCTTTGTAGAATCTACCCTTGGAGTACATGACATCTTCTTCAACTTGAGAGAATGGAGAAGCTTGACCAATAATATACTTGATTTGAGCTTTCATTTCAGCCTTCTTCATTCTCTTCAGTTCTTTTTCTTCTTGTCTTTCTACTTCCTCCCTCTTGTCAAGTGTGGCTTTATGTGCTTATAGATTTCCAATGAGCTCTTCAATAGGGAAATCCTTAAGAGACCTTGTTTCTTCAATGGAAGTCACCTTGGGCTCCCACCTCTTGGGGAGAGTTCTAAGGATCTTTGAGTTGATATCTCCTCTAGACATAGGATGACCTAGAACTGCAAGGCCATTCACAATGGTGTTGCGCCTTGAGTACATGTTGGCTATCTTCTCCTCCTTTCCCATCTTGAAGTTCTCAAGCATCCCTTTGAGCATGTAGACTTTGCTTTCCTTCACTTGAGTTGTCCCCTCATAAGTGATGCATAGCCTTCTCCATACCTCATAGGCTGTCTCACAAGAAGAAATCCAGTTGAACTCGGTGGAGGTCATGGAGGCATAGAGGATGTGCATGGCTCTAGAATTCAAGGTTGCTTTCTTCAAGGTAGCACATCCCATTCTTTAATCTTTGTCTTTGGTAGCTTGTATGGGCTATTCACCATTTTCCACATCTCAAGACTTGATCCTTGGATGTAGAATTACAACCTTCTTTTCCAATAGAGAAAGTTACTTCCATCAAAGATTGGAAGGTTGATCAAGTATCTCCCTACTTCGTAGTCACCCATATTCTCCTACTTGTTAAAGTATGCTTGGAGAAGCCCGCTCTGATACCAATTGTTGGATCCTAGATGGGTGATTAGATGCTCTAGAGGGGGGGGGTGAATAGAGCTGAATGCACTTAAACAAAATTCATTAGACCTTCAAGATATATCACAAGATAAGGTTGCTAAATAGAAAATTTTAGTACAACTAAAACATGCATAGTAAGGGAGAGAGAGATTGAGCAAGCACAAGTAGACAAGCTATTTAGAGTGGTTCCACACTTCAAACTAGAAGTGAGTCAGTCCACTTACCTAGAGAGGTCAACCTCTAGGATTTCTTAAACGTGCACCTTCATTATATTCATTATAAGAGATACAATACATGACCACCAAAGGACTTACCTATCCAATACAAAGAGTCTTCAACCTTATCAAGGACTTACCCACTTTTCAAGGAGTCTCCTGCCTTCTATCAAGGACTTACCTACTCTTGCACAAGTCTTCAGCCTTGCAGGGATTACCCACGCTTCTTGGATCTTCAGCCTTTAACTTCACCTTCACTCGGAGAAGCTTCCACCAAGGACTTACCTACGTGAGCAAGGAGTCTTATTCCTTCACCAAGGGCTTACCCACTCTTTCTCCAAGTCTTCAGCCTTGATCTTCACCAAGGGATGCCTTCCCTTGTTCTTCTTCACCTCTCTTAGCCAAGAGAGAGAACCTTCATCTTCATAGTTGAAAAGAGAGATAGGGAGGTGGAGGAAGTGAGAGCCTCACAAGATATACATGTAGGACGACCTCTCTTACAAATATCCTCTCACTCTAATGGATGTAGCAAGTGATTAAGCTTAGAGAGAGAGAGGAGGCTGTAGGAACACTCAAATATAGAATAGGGACCTTTATAGTGCTTGGCTAACCATGGGATGAAGCCCAAGGGGTCCTATTTATAGTTGAGGATGCCTAGAATCCTTTGGGAACACTTGAGAATGAAAACTAGCCGTTTTGTGGCTTGCAACAGAAATATTTTCACTTGTTGCAACTCCACAAGGGCTAGAAAAACTTTTCTGTACTTTTCCATACAGTGCAATCGGTCGAGTTTCTATAAAGGTAACTCGACCGATCCCACTAAAAGTCAAGACCAATTTAGGCCATCGGTCGAGTTTGTCCTGGGGTAACTCGACCGATTCACTTAAATCAGTTTTGGTCAGTAGAGGGATCGGTTGAGTTCTGTGAAGTGTAAACTCGACCAATCAAAAGTCATTTTCAAGATCTAATTAGGATCGGTTGAGTTTGCAACTCGACCGATGAACAACCTGATGTCAATTTTGGAAAATGGCTTTTGAGTGCTTAAATATTTGATCTAAGTGCTCCTAATTTTTTCTAAGCTTTATTACAAGTCATACAATCGTTACAAGTGATTTACAACATGATTCTAATAGATTTAAATCATATCACAAAAATGTGCACTTGTATTGACTTTGACTTGTCTTTTCTCCAAGTTGATATGCGCAAGTTAGGGCATTTGGAGTGTGTATATACCTAATATGAAATCACTCAAGTAGAGATATTAGACACAATTAATTGGAATGGTTTAGTCATCATCAAAACAACAGTTTAGTCAATTAAGACCTTGAGTCAACACATATAACATCATGGCTCTTACTTAGCTATACTCACTATCATATAATACATGTATGGTTAATATCTCATGCTATCGACAATTTCAAACATGTCTCAATTATGAAATACTAAAGAACACATTTTCTCTAATGAATTTAGGGTTATATTCAATTGATTAGGGTTTCAAGATTTCATTATCATCATGATCACTGGATCTGGGTATTCAAACACCTAGATCCCCACATAGCATTGTCACTTCTATAACAGGTAAATATTACCTCAAGGTTCTCTGACCCAGTTATTCATCTTACTTGTTGTACAAACGTTTCACATAGCTCACAAAGTTCATAAGACATCTTGTCACCTCTTATTTAGCAACAACTTATCCTTTAAGACATTAGAGTACTTGTTATACAAGTATTTCACACAGCTTACAAGACTTATTTAAATCTATTAATATAACACATCATAGCTCACATCTTTATATGTTCATCATTTCATTATTTAGGTATAGTGTGCACTTTATGATGAAATATTCTCATCAACATATAACATCATTATTCAATTTTAGAGAGAAATACATCCTTCCCATGATTAGGGTTAGGATTATCTACATCATCTCTCTGTGATATAAGAAAGTACAACTTTCCCATTATTAGGGTTAGGATTATCTTGATTATAATTATAAAATCATATCATCACCCTTCATTAGGGTTAGATTTCCCTTTTATTACCAATTAGGGATTCAAGATCATAATGTCTAGAATCAAACCCTAATTCATACTCCACTCATCATAGACGTATCAGTACATACTTCTCCACATATTTATCACCCATGTTAAAGTGTTTCTCTCTTACCATTATTAGGATATTGATTGCATCTTACTTAACATCATTAAATTATATTAATCTCACTATATCTCAATACTAATCACACAGCATACATCACTTAGGAATTTATAATGGATTGGAACATGCCTACCATATCGGGTAGCATGATTGATAATACTATTCTATTATGCTTGAGAATGCATATATCATCATAACACATATTCATTTCATTATGTGGAGAAATCACACCATCATATTGGGTTTAGGGCATATCCCTTAACACCATATCAAGTAGTCATGTTGAGTTAAGTATCACTTCCACTTTTCTTATCTTAAGTCAACCTCATGTCATGTATAGGTTTGACTATTATCTTCATATCGGGTATAGGGTGTATTCAGTTCTCATATCATGTACATGAGTACACCATATCGGGCATCAAGTGCCAAGGGTTTATCATATCAGGCATCAAGTGTTGTATCATATCAGACATCACATGAGTTGCCTCATCAAGTATTGTTCAAGCATATACCAATAATACCATATTGGTTTCTAACTAGGGTTTCCCATATCGAATTCCATCTAGGGTTTCCCATATTGTGTACCATACTAGATTTGTCATATCGTGATCCCATGTTGACCTTCATATCGGTTTGCCTCATGGGTTCACCATATCGGGTATATGTGTTGGGCATCATATGGGGTATATGTGTTGGTCATCATATCAGGTACATGTATTGGGCATCATATCGTGTTCCCATGTTGATCATCATATCGTGTTCCTATCATTGATAAGAACCTTAAACTCAAAATATAACAAGGTGGGTACCAAGTTGTTCTTTATCCTGACACAAAGTAAAGGGAGTATATCAAGTTCCAAAGGAAAAAGCATATCGGGTTCCCATTCCTTACTCTAGGGTTTCACTCATATCATTTTACCTCTTGGGTTTTACCATATCGGGTATGAGTATTGGGCACCATATCGGGCATATGTATTGGGCACCATATCATTTTACCTACCTTATGAAAACCTCCTCTTGTCTTTAACCTATTCAATGGTTCTAATCATTCTCCATAGTTTCACGATAGGCAAAACACTTAGCTACTCATCAACTCATCTCAACATGGTAAGGTGTACCAAGTTAACATATCAAATTTCTATATCCTAATCTAGGGTTTTGCCCATATTGGGAAAAGGTATTTCTTTACCTTTGTGTCATGTACAAGGTGATTGATAGGAATCCCCAATACCGTTCGTAGGGATCAATATGACCCACCTTCATATCATGCAAGTCTCTATGTCGGGTTCCATATTGGTTTTCATGAGCCTTCAACCCATATCGGGTTTCATGGGTCCTCAACCCATATCGGGTTATCCAATGATGATGTCATCATCATCAACCTCAAGATCGTTATTTAAATATTCTAAATCATGAACAACAATCCTCCTTACTTATTGGAACTCATGATTATATCAATTGATCAAGGGAAAACTGAAATTGCAAGCAATCAACAAGTTGAACAATATTAAAGAAAAGATAATAATATTGAAGGGTTTAAGTTATATAACCCACCTTATGAACAACTTCCAAGCTTCAAGCTTCAATTCCTCACATTCTAAGGTTGAAGATGAGCCTTCTCCAAGCTTCAAGGCTTGATCTCCTAGCTTTGCATGATATCTCCAACCCTATTGGGCAATATCACCACACTTGGTTGCTTCAACCCACTTTGGCCGATATCTCTTCTTCTTGGTTGATATCAAGCTTCAATACTCACTCTCCTCACCATGGGAGACACAAGGGGAGGGTTTTCCATGATACAAGAGGGAAGGACACTCTCCAAGATCTGAAAATCCTTTCCAAGAAATGAAGGTCAAGGTATTTATACTTGAGGTTTTTAGAAAAGAGTGTCATATGTGTCACTAACTTAAGGTACTTCATGCCACCTAGCCATGCAAGGTCGACACATACTCTTGCATGCATGCCACTACTATATTGCCATCCAAAACTAGAAGTCCAAGGATAAAACAAAAAACAAGGGTCGGCCCTTGAGTTGTCCTCTAGGGCAAGTCTTTTTCTACCAACTATATTAGAATATTTATCTCCATCTTTTCTAAGACAAGTTGCAAATTGATGCTTTATCATTTCCTTGAAGTTCCTTTCCCATCATGGGCCAAACCAAAGCTCCACAAACCAATAGGAGGCTCTTATGGCTCTATGGCCAATAGGGACTTCCTTCTAAGTCCATAACTGGATATGGCTCATGTGCATAGCTTTCAACTTATGCATTTCCTTGGTCTTTTCATTATTAAGAGTAACATCCCTTAAAGGTGGTTCAGTTATGGAACCCCCTTCTTGCTCTCTCTTCTAAATGATATCTACAGGGAGTAGGAACACACTATAGGTGGTAATTTGCACATCAACCCTATATTTTGTATGTATTGCAAATTGTACTACAATTTATGCACCAAGCACTTAGCATTATTTTCACAAGTTCTCACTTAGAATTTAGGCTTTCCACAAGCAACCACTTAGCATCATATTCCCTCTCATGATATACAAAACACTTAGAATACATTTAACATTTAACATTTGCAACATAACCCCTTAGCTTGGGTAATTTGCACTTTTCACTTATATTATCATATAATGCATACATAGTTTGCATATGAGTCCAAATTTGAAAGTAAACTTTCACAAAGGGCCTTAATTATTTTTCAAAAGATAATAAATAGTTTGTAAGAAACTTACTTAAGCAAAACATCTAGGTTTAGGTCATTACCCAGGTCAGGGGTGTTACAATTATAAACCCCTAACAAGGATTTCATCCTCAAAATTCTAGATACAGGAAGAGAGTTGTCGTTCATGCATCATATCATCAAGTCTCTACATAACATCTTGATGCCATGGAGATACTATAGAACTTTGACCAACACAAGGTCCTTTCATTAAAGGCTATCATAAGATCTGTCACATATGTCACATACTCAGCTGTCTTATCCATTACCGACTACAGAATCAACTCTGTGTCAAGTAACATTTTCTAAATTAGAGAAGTACTATTCATTCTTCAAATAATTCATGTATCAAACCTTATTGACTCACATCTTTTATGTAATAATATTCTTAACTCTAAGGGGTCTTCCATACTCCTTACTTAGTTTAGCATTTCACTTCCAAGGAAAAACCAAAGTTACATTTTGTCACTCACTTGGGACTACAAACCTTAATATGTATCTGTGGTGCCATCTAATCTACTGATATAATACTAAACTTTCTTATGACTTGTACTAACTATCTTCCTATTTATATATTTTCTTTATAAGAAAAGGTCACTTATTAAATAAGCACTTATCTCAGAGGTATCTCTAGATGCTATAAATAAACTTCCTCAAAACGGTTCTTCAATAGTTCCTTCAATTAATACATACCTATCAACATTATATTTATGCAAAGCATAAACCCCTAACATATGACCTCCATATTAGAGTTATCTCAAGGTTGGCCCTTCTAAGTCACCAAACATTATTCATATTCTCAGGAGTTATATTCTTAACCTCCCATACCACCTGACACATTTTGGATATCAGAATTCCTCATCTTGGTAGCCTTCACATGCGTCATAAACTCATCACATTCTAATCATTTTCATCTTTCTATTTATTAAAGGCACATATTTTTATCTTTAGAATCAAAGTCCCAGATGAATTGATACTTTCTAAGTATCAATAGAGAACTTTTAACTCATGCACATCAAGTGTCATAAGACTCATTTGATTGCCATGTCTCTGAAAGAAAAGAATATAAAGGAACATATTCCTTTTATCACCCCCTCATTAGTCAGGGTTGTTCTTTAAAGAAGAGACATGTATATAGTTGAGGAAATCCATTCAACAACCCTTGTTTAGTTAGGGAAGTCCACTTAGAAACCCTTATTTAGTTAGGGAAGTCCACTTAGCAACCATTATTTAGTTAGGGAAGTCCACTTAGAAACCCTTATTTAGTTAGGGAAGTCAACTTAGCAACCCTTATTTAATTAGGGAAGTCCACTTAACAACCCTTATTTAGTTAGGGAAGTCCACTTAGCAGCCCTTATTTAGTTAGGGAAGTCCACTTAGCAACCCTTATTTAGTTAGGGAAGTCCACTTAGCAACCCTTATTTAGTTAGGGAAGTCCACTTAGCAATCCCTTATTTAGTTCATTCCTTTCTTTATTATTATCTAACATGTTTATGAACATTCTATAATTTTATCACATTTCCCATCTCCACATTATGAGAAAGATCCTTACTATTCACATAGACTTTATCGAACATGGATCATATCCCTCGTTCTTCTTTCTCTTATCATAAGGATTATACTTTTTACTTTCTCATATGTATAGATTGATCTGAGATCATCTCAGATCCCAATTTATTTTACTTAGGATGTGATAAAATTATCAATGCCATATTTCTAATTTCATTATACTCACTAGATTATCTCAAAATGGCTACTTGATCCGAGTAATCAAAAGGATAACAATCTAAGAGTTCCATACTTACCTTGTCTTCAATAATTGAATACCTAGCTAGGGTATATAAGTACTGAGATTAGGTAGTATGCACCTTGTTTTAGTATCATATTCCTTCCTTTCTATAACATCAAAATATAAGACTTAGCATCCCTAGATTTTCTCCAGGTATCATTTCCACACTCCATCCTCTTTCACATAGATAAGAAGAATTTATAAAGCATTTTGAGTAGAATGTAAGTTATTTTCTTCCTTATGTTCATAAGATTAATTAAAGGAAGTTAAACAATAACTACCTTCTCATACTTAATACATAAAAACTTAAATTAACATATCAGAACGACACAATTTTATCTAACCTATTTCATATTGTGGATTGATAACTGTCCCAGGATGATTCATTGCATTGAATCTTGTTGTTTCCTGGTTCCAACATCGTGCTATATCATTTATCATAGATAGATCCACTCGGGGTGCTTATCCATGTCCTCACATGCCACTACTAATGTAACACCCCTGACCTGGGTTATGAGCTAACCCTAGGTGTTTTGCCTAATTATGAAATTAGATGGTTGTAATTATCCTTTAGTATATAATTAAAGCTTTTATGGAACATATGTTTCCATTTCTGTCCCTTATAAATCAATGTTGAAGTATTGTTTGCAAAATAGGGACCTATGTGCAATTTGCCCAATCAGAGGGGTTAACTTGCAAAATTCACATGTTTATATGTTCCTTCAATGTTGAGACAACATAAGAATGAATATGATGAGGTTTGAGGGATTTCCCAAGCTTGAGCACCAAGGTGCAGCTGTGGAAGCAACCCCTGTACTTGAAAACCCTAAATTGGTGTAAAATGCAATTTACCCAATTTGAGGGGTGCAACTTGTAAAATACATCATCTAAAACATATTTTATGACTCTTGGCATCATTTAGAAGATAAATGATGAAAATGTCACTTCATGTGAATAATCATATAATAAAGAACACCTTTGTGATTGAATAATCAAGGTGTATGTATAATAGCCCTTTTATGTGTATACTTTAGTAATGGGTTGATCCTTTTTGCCTTCAATTCTTGACCTTATAAGGAGTTTGTCCTTAGAAATAAGATGTGGGGACGTGCAAGGAAGAAAGGAAGGACTTAGATGAGAAATGAGGAAAACATATGTTCTTATGTTGAAATTTCACTGAAGTATATATACTACTTTTCTCACTTAGCAAGGGAACGATCCTCTTCCTTTCATTTCTTTTCCCCTTGCTCAAAACCGACCAAGGCTAAGCTCTGGAGCAGAGAAGGACGACCAAGGGTCCTAGGTAAGTTTGGATCATCCCTTTTGCTTGAATTCATGGAGGAAACTCGTTTTCAAGGTTGAATTCATGGCTAGCTCACCTAGCTCTATCTTTCTAGCCATTCCTTTCCAACTTTTCCTTGGAGAATTCACCTTGACCGACCTGTGGAGCTCAAAGACGCCATTAAAGCTTGGAGCTTGGAAGCTTGGAGCTCAAGGAAAAACCTTTAGGCGGGTTTTATAACTCTAAACCTATGCTTTGTTATATACATCTTTTCTATGCTTTTAGTTGCTAGTTCTTCTTCTTCCCTATCTTCCCTTGCTTCCTTGCAATAAAATCCGTGAGGAACTGTTGCTGTTCTTGATCTAGAAGATGAGGGCGTTATTTCCTATGCTTATCCACAGTTTTCCACTTTACCATACGACCTCAACCAAGTGCCCATACGGTTTGCAAAACTGTTTGATGGGCAACGGTTTCAAGGTCGTATGAAGGAATACGGTCTCAAGACCGTATGGATGCGTTAACCAAGCATGGACCGTATGAGAATCCTGTTCATAATTATGTAAGTTAATCACCCACAAAATTTGAGAGGTTAACTCCGAAGTAATCGTGAGATATAGGCAAAACAATTAACAAATTCAATTAAATTTAGTTCTGATTTTCAATCTGCTTAATTTGCCCTTTTTGGGCAAACGGTCTCAAGACCGTATAAGATGGTTGACTAAGCATTGACCGTGTGAGATTAATGTTCATAATGATGTTAATTAATGACTCACCAAATTTAATGGACTAATTCTAAACGAGTTAAGAGTTGAAGGTTGATTACTAGGGCAAACCCTAATTGAAATCAGTGCTGAAATCACAATGAGCTAATTTGAGATTTTGGGTTGATTAGCCCAAACGGTCTCAAGACCGTTTGGGGAATCATCCAAACGGTCTCAAGACCGTTTGGGGATCACCCAAGACCGTATGGAGGTCTGGGGTCAAGTATAGTTGACCAATTGAAGGTACAAAGATACCAAATTACATTGCAATTAAGTATTGATGTAATGATCAACTCAATAAATCAAACCTTGATGAATTTTCACTAGAGTCCAAAGGATGGATGGGCAAACGGTCTCAAGACCGTTTGGAACTCATCCAAACGGTCTCAAGACCGTTTGGTGACAACCCAAGACCGTTTGGAGGTCTAGGGTTAAAGTAATTTGATCAATTGAGGGCCCAATTACAATGGATTATTGAAATAATCAAATTGTTGATTTGTGACTTAATTAAGGTTCAACCCCTATCAAATCAATCTAGATTTTGATGAATTCTTGGGCAAACGGTCTCAAGACCATTTGGAGGATATCCAAACGATCCCAAGACCGTTTGGGCCAAGTTTGAGCCCAATTGGAGGTCAATTGATGGGTTCAACTTTGATTTGATTCACATTGTTGAGTGTTGATGGTTGAACATTTATAGACCTTAATTGAACCAACTCCAACCCTAATTGGATATCAATTGAGGGTCAATTGAGTAATCAATTGGTTAAGGCTAACCCTAGTTGTCTCAATTGATAAGTGGTTAGCAAGCTTAAGACCAATTGAAGGCTTCAACATAGGAAACCCTAATTGAGTCTACCCTTTGAATCACCTTGGAGGTCTATACGATCTTGAGCTTCTAGGACCATTCGATCTCAAAACCGAATGAGGGCATTCGATCTCAAGACCGAATGAGGGCATTCGATCTCAAGACCGAATGAGGGCATTCGATCTCAAGACCGAATGAGGGCATTCGATCTCAAAACCGAATGAGGGCATTCGATCTCAAAACCAAATGAGGGCATTCGATCTCAAAACCGTATGAGGGCATTCGACCTCAAGATCGAATGAGGGTATACGACCTCAAGATCGAATGAGGGTATACGACCTCAAGATCGAATGAGGGCATACGACCTCAAGATCGTATGAAGGTTGAAGGTGTGAAACCTATTGAAGACTTTTGAGGATAAGTCTGCCTAATGCCTTGAAGGCTTAGATGGTTTGATGGTTGTTCAACCTAAACCATAAGAATACCAAGAGACATTAAGGGTCAAATGGTTAGTAAATTAACCCACGATGATGATCAATGTGTAATTTACCATAATGCTCTTAAAAGGTTCAATTGAGTGAAACCTTGTTCTAATCAAACCCTAATCACTCAATAGTGGTAATTTGGTTTATGTTAATCAAAGTGGTCTTAACCCAACCTGATTTAGAGTGGTGTTATCACCATCTGCTGGTATGAGGAGAAAGAAAGTATCATAGGAAAGAGAAAGTATCCTTTTATGGTGGAAAGTCAAGTAATTACCTTCAATACACATGAATGTGCATGATTAGGGTATGATCCACCTATGTGAGATCATGGAAACCCTAATTATGATATATGATGAATCTTAAAGCTAATCTAAGAGCATCAATGATGATGTTCCTCATACATGACAATGTTATGAGTTCAACTCACCATAATGTGAATAGTAAACCCTAATTCTAGGGTGATAACATATAATGAGAATAGTAAACCCTAATTTATGGTGATCTGATAAATGTAGTAATTCAGGGTTATGCCTTGGAGTGATGTATAGCCAAACCAATGAGTATGATGTAATCATACCATGATAAGGATGAGAAATGAATTCACACCTTGAATTGGTAATCATTATGATGTTTGATAAACGTTATAATTAAAGGTAAACACTCATCATACCCTGGTATATTTCCAAGAATGGCAAAGTTGCATACTAGAGTTGGATTGATAATCTGAATAGGAAATATTAATTAATGAAGGATGGGGTATGTTAACCTTAGTCCTGTGTCATGCCCTTAGGTATGAAACTTTGAGAACAAGTTACCAAATATGATGTCTTATAAGATAAAGGGATTTCAATAACCTTATTTTTTGAATAGGGTGAAACCCTATTTCCAGTTATGCTTTTAAGCATGAATCCTCATGATTGAAGTATGAGATGAGGAATCAATATTCCTAATCATAAGTAAAGGAAATGAATTACCCTAATCGATGAGATACAGGGAACCTAACTCTTGTAAGAGTAGGAAGGTACAACTTCATTGAAATGAATTGTTTACTATTATCAGTTAGATTAACCATGCAGGTTCCTTCATGAACATGATCAAATCCAGGTAAGGATTAATATTCTATATTCATTGAAAGCATGCTTTAGCTTTATGAATAAATGAAATATTCTGATACCTTGTTGAGTGGCATCATATGAGATTGATAGGCTGTGAGAGCCATGAATATCATCAAGGTCATGCTTGACAGATGACTTGTGATGAGATATTTGGGAAATGATAATTGATGCAAGTTAGACTTGTTACATTTAGTATTCTATTTTCATAGCTGTTATGCTAATGATTATTGTTTGAGAACATGTATGATGTTAAAAGAATACTGAAATGTACCTAACTAATTAAGTTTAATCATTCCATGTAGAGCCCTGATCATAGATCCATCATTGTCAGAGACCAAATGATGGTGAAATAGGTTTTCCCAAGGGAACTCTTGGATCACATACTTTTGAGTATGTGGGGGAGATGGATGCGTAAATCCTTACATCCTAGTGTAGGAATTGATGTAGATTTTTATAGTCCGTCAATCCTTCACTACAAAACCAAATGGTGAGATGTACCACAATTCTCCCAAAGAAAACACAAACACCGCATCAGTGGAAGGTAAACACAAAATCTCCTTATGACGAAGAGAGTACAGAACGCCACTGTAACTCTAAAATAGCGAAGGACCAGATTACCCTAGTAAGCTATAACAGCGGAGACACAAAGTGTCCTGCAAGCAATCCTCTAACTGACTGAGGAAGATGAGGTCTTAAGAATCTGGCTCTTTTAATGACCTATGTATGATACTGATGTGACTCATTAGCGATCAGTTGGAGTATGAGTGGTATGCCTCATCTCCACAGGGCATAATAATGTTTGTAAAACATAATCAACCGCGTAGTATATCTGCTTAGGTTTTACTACGAGGAACAATGTTTGGTGTTACATTGTTTACATTAATGATCTGTTCAGATATTTTGTATACATGTTCTTTATATGCTTTAAAGACATGACTGCTTAAGTAGAAGTTGCTTCACTTGTTATTAAACCTGTTGTTGTATGATTTATGTTATCTTGTCTATGATATTCCTTAATGTTATAATAAAGCTTCTAGTTGAGAGTTATAACTCTCGCTGGGACAATTTGTACATTGTCTCATTTCGTAGATTTCTACTCTTTTTAGGTGGTCGTCGAAGACGAAGGATTCCATTTAAGGATGAGCAACAACAACAACAGTACCAGGGGCAGCAGTGAATCTCAGGTGGAGATACTGGCTGCTGAGTTATGTAGTTAGATAGTCCTATGCCGTCTCTGTACTCTCAGGTCCTAGGAATCAGTGGTTTGAGTTTTTGGTGTTGGCTCCTGAGAATTTTGAATCATGTTGTACATAACTACTCAAGAAGTGGTTTAACAGAGATGTAAACTGTTTACTTGGTTTCTTATAAAAAGGAATTTTATAATTTCCAGATCTTGTCTCAAAAATTTTAATTTTCAGAAATTTTTCATATTCCGCAACTAATCGAATGCTTCCGCTAAGTTTAAATTGTGTTTATATCGTGGTAATTGGAGATCGGAGCCAACAATTAAGTGGTATCAGAGCTCTAGGTTCGCCGAGTCTACAGAGACATAGGATTTAGGATGTCGAGTCTGTCTTTAGTGTTTCTTCCTCATCTAATAGAATCTTCTGCTCCTCAGGAGAATAAGACATATAAGGACGAGGAGTTTGTTGTAGGAAGCAACAATGCTACACCCAGATGGAGTGAACAAGAGCAAGCAGTAGAGGAACACTTACCTGAGGTTCCCCTAGTTAATCCAACCATGATAAGGAATCCTTCCTTAGGAATCACTGTTGGAGAATTCAGGGCAACCATGATGTACCTAGTGGATCAAACACTAGCAGTACAACCTAGATTACCAGCTCCTAATGATGATGTTCTGGATATCCATAGGATATGTAACCCTCAACAGCAGGTTGAAGCAGAAGTAAATGATGAAGCTTTGAACTCAGAGCAAGCCTATGCTCAGCCTCAGCCTGATGAATCAGTCCACAGTAATGTAGGGATTAGAATACAACCAGAGACCAGGACCTGTTATAATTGTAGGAGGCCTGGACATATCAGATCTAATTGTCCAGAAAGGATATATAGAGGAAGAATTGAGAAAAGGCCTATCCAAATCCAGAAACAAAGACCTGGAAATTCCTGAAGGAAGAAGTTTCTGATCTCACCAACACAACCAGGACCTAGTACACCAAGGCAACGGTTATCTAGAAAGGATAAGGAACCCTTTAGACCACAACAACTAGAGAGACGCTGCTACAACTATGGTAAGATGGGGCATTTGATGAAGGACTGTCGATCTAAGCTTGTCAGTGTGACACAGCCTCCAAGGCAAGGGCAACAAGGATCACAGAGAAGGCAATTTCAAGGAGCAGCTCAAGGACGTGGACAAGCGTCCCAAGCTGGATCATCTGCACCAAATCAACCACAGACAATAGTGAGGTTCTTTGTTATGAACCCACCTGATGCAGTGGTCGATCCACGGGTTGTGACATGTCAGATGAACTTTTATATTCTGATATGTCTAATTCCTGTGTAGTATCTGTTCTGATAGACCCGGGTGCTACACACTCTTTTATCACTCAAAGAGTGATCCGTAACTGCAATATGACATTCAGCCATAGGGCAGGAAGTTGTTGTTGGAGACTCCGTTGAGTGAGTCTGTTGTTATGCAGGAGGTATGACCTCCCTGCATCCTCTTCTTTTCTAATCATTGCATTCGAGTGGATATTATACCTTGACATGCAAGGATTTGATAGAATCCTCGAGCCATGATTGATTAGACAAGATAAATGGTATTTCTTATAAATCTCTTTATGACCTTTTGGATAAGTTGAAATAGTAGTTGATTGAACTATTCTTTGATTGGTCTCATAAAAGTTTTCAATGATGCATCAGATATAATCGTTTTATATTACATGTTACTTCTATAAGAAGAAAAAGGTATTACAGAATTGATCTGGATGTAGGATTCAATAAAGTTAATAATTATGTTTGTAAGGATGGAAAAAGAGAAGGAACATAGTAATATACAAGTACATATTTTCTTACCTCAGTAATCATATACCCTGGCCAGGTATACAATTACTGATGATGAAGTAAATATGGAAACTTTGAAGTTGTTATCTTTTGATTACTCTGATCAAGTAGTCAATCTAAAACAAGTTAAAGAGCATCATAAGATAAGAAAAATAAGAATAAAGGTCAACCATGATTAGTAACGATTGAAAGAATATATGTAATGAGCAATGTCCCATGATAAAAGGAAGAAAGAGATATAAAGTTTTGATAACACACGTAATTAATACCAAAGTAAGAATGTTAAGAACATCCCTTGTTAGGGGTTTATGTTCTTAAATAAAGATAGAATTTTAAGAACATCCCTTGTTAGGGGTTTATGTTCTTAAAATAAACATATCCTTCTCCAGAATGTCTGTTAAGTAAATCCTTGTGTGACAAGAAATTTTTTTTTCTCTATGATAAGAATGTGTAACTGATGAGATAGTTAATGCATATAATAAAGGAAGTTAGTATGCTAATTATCAGATGTGATGATACACTCAGGGTGAAAAGGCCCTTATATGGTCTTGAATAAGTATCAGGGCCTGAATCTGATCCTAAAGAATGTTGATCAAAATTCTATAACATCTCCCTGAAAATGGTATGTTACCTAAGGATGTAACAATGTGTATGCTGAAACAATATCTGCTTTCCCCTTTTCTTCCTGAGATTTTGGGGACGAAATCCTTGTTAGGGGTTTATGATTTGTAACACCCCTGACCTGGGTTATGAGCTAACCCTAGGTGTTTTGCCTAATTATGAAATTAGATGGTTGTAATTATCCTTTAGTATATAATTAAAGATTTTATGGAACATATGTTTCCATTTCTGTCCCTTATAAATCAATGTTGAAGTATTGTTTGCAAAACAGGGACCTATGTGCAATTTGCCTAATCAGAGGGGTTAACTTGCAAAATTCACATGTTTATATGTTCCTTCAATGTTGAGACAACATAAGAATGAATATGATGAGGTTTGAGGGATTTCCCAAGCTTGAGCACCAAGGTGCAGCTGTGGAAGCAACCCCTGTACTTGAAAACCCTAAATTGGTGTAAAATGCAATTTACCCAATTTGAGGGGTGCAACTTGTAAAATACATCATCTAAAACATCTTTTATGACTCTTGGCATCATTTAGAAGAGAAATGATGAAAAGGTCACTTAATGTGAATAATCATATAATAAAGAACACCTTTGTGATTGAATAATCAAGGTGTATGTATAATAGCCCTTTTATGTGTATACTTTAGTAATGGGTTGATCCTTTTTGCCTTCAATTCTTGACCTTAGAAGGAGTTTTTCCTTAGAAATAAGATGTGGGGACGTGCAAGGAAGAAAGGAAGGACTTAGATGAGAAATGAGGAAAACATATGTTCTTATGTTGAAATTTCACTTAAGTATATATACTACTTTTCTCACTTAGCAAGGGAACGATCCTCTTCCTTTCATTTCTTTTCCCCTTGCTCAAAACCGACCAAGGCTAAGCTCTGGAGCAGAGAAGGACGACCAAGGGTCCTAGGTAAGTTTGGATCATCCCTTTTGCTTGAATTCATGGAGGAAACTCGTTTTCAAGGTTGAATTCATGGCTAGCTCACCTAGCTCTATCTTTCTAGCCATTCCTTTCCAACTTTTCCTTGGAGAATTCACCTTGACCGACCTGTGGAGCTCAAAGACTCCATTAAAGCTTGGAGCTTGGAAGCTTGGAGCTCAAGGAACAACCTTTAGGCGGGTTTTATAACTCTAAACCTATGCTTTGTTATATACATCTTTTCTATGCTTTTAGTTGCTAGTTCTTCTTCTTCCCTATCTTCCCTTGCTTCCTTGCAAGAAAATCTGTGAGGAACTGTTTCTGTTCTTGAGCTAGAAGACGAGGGCGTTATTTCCTATGCTTATCCACAGTTTTCCACTTTACCATATGACCTCAACCAAGTGCCCATACGGTTTGCAAAACCGTTTGATGGGCAACGGTTTCAAGGTCGTATGAAGGAATACGGTCTCAAGACCGTATGTATGCGTTGACCAAGCATGGAACGTATGAGAATCCTGTTCAAAATTATGTAAGTTAATCACCCACAAAATTTGAGAGGTTAACTCCAAAGGAATCGTGAGATATAGGCAAAACAATTAGCAAATTCAATTGAATTTAGTTCTGATTTTCATTCTGCTTAATTTGCCCTTTTTGGGCAAACGGTCTCAAGACCGTATAAGATGGTTGACTAAGCGTTTACCGTGTGAGATTACTGTTCATAATGATGTTAATTAATGAATCACCAAATTTGATGGACTAATTCCAAACGAGTTAAGAGTTGAATGTTGATTACTAGGGCAAACCCTAATTGAAATCAGTGCTGAAATCACAATGAGCTAATTTGAGATTTTGGGTTGATTAGCCCAAACGGTCTCAAGACCGTTTGGGGAATCATCCAAACGGTCTCAAGACCGTTTGGGGATCACCCAAGACCGTATGGAGGTCTGGGGTCAAGTATAGTTGACCAATTGAAGGTACAAAGATACCAAATTACATTGCAATTAAGTATTGATGTAATGATCAACTCAATAAATCAAACCTTGATGAATTTTCACTAGAGTCCAAAGGATGGATGGGAAAACGGTCTCAAGACCGTTTGGTGACAACCCAAGACCATTTGGAGGTCTAGGGTTAAAGTCATTTGATCAATTGAGGGCCCAATTACAATGGATTATTGAAATAATCAAATTTGTGATTTGTGACTTAATTAAGGTTCAACCCCTATCAAATCAATCTAGATTTTGATGAATTCTTGGGCAAACTGTCTCAAGACCGTTTGTAGGATATCCAAATGATCCCAAGACCGTTTGGGCCAAGTTTGAGCCCAATTGAAGGTCAATTGATGGGTTCAACTTTGATTTGATTCACATTGTTGAGTGTTGATGGTTGAACGTTTATAGACCTTAATTGAATCAACTCCAACCCTAATTGGATATCAATTGAGGGTCAATTGAGTAATCAATTGGTTAAGGCTAACCCTAGTTGTCTCAATTGATAAGTGGTTAGCAAGCTTAAGACCAATTGAAGGCTTCAACATAGGAAACCCTAATTGAGTCTACCCTTTGAATCACCTTTGAGGTCTATACGATCTTGAGCTTCTAGGACCATTCGATCTCAAAACCGAATGAGGGCATTCGATCTCAAGACCGAATGAGGGCATTTGATCTCAAGACCGAATGAGGGCATTCGATCTCAAAACCAAATGAGGGCATTCGATCTCAAAACCGAAAACCGAATGAGGGCATTCGATCTCAAAACCGTATGAGGGCATTCGACCTCAAGATCGAATGAGGGTATACGGCCTTAAGATCGAATGAGGGTATACGACCTCAAGATCGAATGAGGGCATACGACCTCAAGATCGTATGAAGGTTGAAGGTGTGAAACCTATTGAAGACTTTTGAGGATAAGTCTGCCTAATGCCTTGAAGGCTTAGATGGTTTGATGGTTGTTCAACCTAAACCATAAGAATACCAAGAGACATTAAGGGTCAAATGGTTAGTAAATTAACCCACGATGATGATCAATGTGTAATTTACCATAATGCTCTTAAAAGGTTCAATTGAGTGAAACCTTGTTCTAATCAAACCCTAATCACTCAATAGTGGTAATTTGGTTTATGTTAATCAAAGTGGTCTTAACCCAACCTGATTTAGAGTGGTGTTATCACCATCTGCTGGTATGAGGAGAAAGAAAGTATCATAGGAAAGAGAAAGTATCCTTTTATGGTGGAAAGTCAAGTAATTACCTTCAATACACATGAATGTGCATGATTAGGGTATGATCCACCTATGTGAGATCATGGAAACCCTAATTATGATATATGATGAATCTTAAAGCTAATCTAAGAGCATCAATGATGATGTTCCTCATACATGACAATGTTATGAGTTCAACTCACCATAATGTGAATAGTAAACCCTAATTCTAGGGTGATAACATATAATGAGAATAGTAAACCCTAATTTATGGTGATCTGATAAATGTAGTAATTCAGGGTTATGCCTTGGAGTGATGTATAGCCAAACCAATGAGTATGATGTAATCATACCATGATAAGGATGAGAAATGAATTCACACCTTGAATTGTTAATCATTATGATGTTTGATAAACGTTATAATTAAAGGTAAACACTCATCATACCCTGGTATATTTCCAAGAATGGCAAAGTTGCATACTAGAGTTGGATTGATAATCTGAATAGGAAATATTAATTAATTAAGGATGGGGTATGTTAACCTTAGTCCTGTGTCATGCCCTTAGGTATGAAACTTTGAGAACAAGTTACCAAATATGATGTCTTATAAGATAAAGGGATTTCAATAACCTTATTTTTTGAATAGGGTGAAACCCTATTTCCAGTTATGCTTTTAAGCATGAATCCTCATGATTGAAGTATGAGATGAGGAATCAATATTCCTAATCATAAGTAAAGGAAATGAATTACCCTAATCGATGAGATACAGGGAACCTAACTCTTGTAAGAGTAGGAAGGTACAACTTCATTGAAATGAATTGTTTACTGTTATTAGTTAGATTAACCATGCATGTTCCTTCATGAACATGATCAAATCCAGGTAAGGATTATGATTCTATATTCATTGAAAGCATGCTTTAGCTTTATGAATAAATGAAATATTCTGATACCTTGTTGAGTGGCATCATATGAGATTGATAGGCTGTGAGAGCCATGAATATCATCAAGGTCATGCTTGACAGATGACTTGTGATGAGATATTTGGGAAATGATAATTGATGCAAGTTAGACTTGTTACATTTAGTATTCTATTTTCATAGCTGTTATGCTAATGATTATTGTTTGAGAACATGTATGATGTTAAAAGAATACTGAAATGTACCTAACTAATCAAGTATAATCATTCCATGTAGAGCCGTGATCATAGATCCATCATTGTCAGAGACCAAATGATGGTGAAATAGGTTTTCCCAAGGGAACTCCTGGATCACATACTTTTGAGTATGTGGGGGAGATGGATGCGTAAATCCTTACATCCTAGTGTAGGAATTGATGTAGATTTTTATAGTCCGTCAATCCTTCACTACAAAACCAAATGGTGAGATGTACCACAATTCTCCCAAAGAAAACACAAACACCGCATCAGTGGAAGGTAAACACGAAATCTCCTGATGACGAAGAGAGTACAGAACGCCACTGTAACTCTAAAATAGCGAAGGACCAGATTACCCTGGTAAGCTATAACAGCGGAGACACAAAGTGTCTTGCAAGCAATCCTCTAACTGACTGAGGAAAATGAGGTCTTAAGAATCCGGCTCTTTTAATGACCTATGTATGATACTGATGTGACTCATTAGCGATCAGTTGGAGTATGAGTGGTATGCCTCATCTCCACAGGGCATAATAATGTTTGTAAAACATAATCAACCGCGTCGTATATCTGCTTAGGTTTTACTACGAGGAACAATGTTTGGTGTTACATTGTTTACATTAATGATCTGTTCAGATATTTTGTATACATGTTCTTTATATGCTTTAAAGACATGACTGCTTAAGTAGAAGTTGCTTCACTTGTTATTAAACCTGTTGTTGTATGATTTATGTTATCTTGTCTATGATATTCCTTAATGTTATAATAAAGCTTCTAGTTGAGAGTTATAACTCTCGCTGGGACAATTTGTACATTGTCTCACTCCGTAGATTTCAACTCTTTTTAGGTGGTCGTCGAAGACGAAGGATTCCGTTTAAGGATGAGCAACAACAACAACAGTACCAGGGGCAGCAGTGAATCTCAGGTGGAGATACTGGCTGCTGAGTTATGTAGTTAGATAGTCCTATGCCGTCTCTGTACTCTCAAGTCCTAGGAATCAGTGGTTTGAGTTTTTGGTGTTGGCTCCTGAGAATTTTGAATCATGTTGTACACAACTACTCAAGAAGTGGTTTAACAGAGATGTAAACTGTTTACTTGGTTTCTTATAAAAAGGAATTTTATAATTTCCAGATCTTGTCTCAAAAATTTTAATTTTCAGAAATTTTTCATATTCCGCAACTAATCGAATGCTTCCGCTAAGTTTAAATCGTGTTTATATCGTGGTAATTGGAGATCGGAGCCAACAACTAAGCCATTTCCCTTGAGAGTCTTGTTGACTCTGCCTGAGTGGTTGGGCCTTTTTCTTCCTTCTTCTTGGACAAGAAGGTCTATCATGCCCAATCTGTCCTCAATCAAAACATGTCCTATACACATCCCCTGGTCTTGTCGGCCTTATTACTGATGTAGGGGTTACCTCAAAAGTCCTAACTGGTGGAGCATTAGGTACTTTGTCCCTTCTTGGTAGCCACTTCCTTGGTGCATTAGATGTTTGTTGCATTTGTGGCATCAAAAACTTCCCCTTTTTATAACTACTAGGCATCTGTTCCTGGATTTTGGCAAATCTTTTCTTAATTCCTTCCCTATTATCCTTCTCTGGACAGTCCTTTATAAAATGTCCTGATTGACGAAACTTATAACAAACCTTGTTTCTGTGTCGTAACCTAATTCCTTTAACATTTTCCACTACTTTATTACAACTATGTGGATCAAAGATTCTGCTAGAGCCCAAAAATTTCATCATTAGGGACTGGTAATCTAGGTTGTATTGCTTGTATTTGATCCTCGATATGCCTTAATGTTGTCATAACTGATCCAATGAAGGCATTAAAGGAAGGGTTCTCTATCGTAGTTGTATCATCCTGAGGATTCCTAGGCAATCACTTATCTCTTTCCTGATCCCTTGAACCTTCTCCTGGTGCAACATCATTGCTTTCAACAATGTATTCCTTGTGTTCTCCAGACATCTTTAAGCTTTATTCTGTCTTCTGCATAAGCAGAAGTCACTATAAGACACACTAAAGGACACTAGAACAGACTCAACACCTTAGTCCTATGTCTCTGTAGACTCATTGAACCTTAAGCTCTAATACCAAAACATTATGACGACCCGATTACAAATCAAGTCATCACCAAAAATAATCGCAGAATTACCATAAATAAAAAAATTAACAAAAATCACTAAGAATTAAAACCATTTTGCACATAGATCCTCTTCCAGGAAACTCTTGCAAAAGAACCGAAACTTTATATACATGTGGTTCATATCGTACATACATTGTAACGTCTCATCTCGAGAACAACAAGTACTAGTTGCTTTACTTTATCATGTACATGAGCAACATAAAAATCTCAAGGTAGACCACCAAAAACTCAAGTCGTTTGTAAAAACCACTAAGAACTATATCCCAAAGACCTGAGAGTACAGAGACGACACATAGGACTTCTAACTATAAGACATGACCTAACAGTACTTTCACCCTGAGTTGTCACTCCTATTCCGGCCGATGTTCTCCTTCTGTGGTAGGGTCTCTATCTTCTCGGGCACGTCCACCTAAAATTTTTGAATCCCACGGGGTGAGACAATTGTCCCAGCGAGTGATATAACTCTCCACCAACTATATTATTATCAAGATTAAGTAGTATAAAAAAATTGAGCAGAGATCCTTTTATATCAATAAAAAGGGTTAATCACTTGATATAAGCAGAACATAGTAGTCATTCTTCTTAAAATAAAGCATCTATCTATGGTAGAGCAATAAATCATCTATCCACTATTCAAAGGATTACAGAGAAATATGAATAACATCTATGCAACTAAGATGTATAAAAAGGGGGGTGTACATCAACCAATGCCATTTCATATATGATCCTTAAGCAAATAAACTACATGGTTGATTATGTATTACAATCACACTTATGCCCTGAGGAGATGAGTATATACCTTTTATACTCCAACCGACCACTAATAAGTCACAATCGGTACCATAAAAGGTCAATGGCAGAGTCGGCTATCAAGACCTCACCTTGTCTCGGTCAGTATATCTTGTGTATGTTGTATTTAGCTATGCTTGGGTATAGCGGCATATTCGCTATAGAGTTACTATAGTAGCATGTACTCTCTTCGGGAGAAGTCCACTTAGCTTTCCTGGATTATGTCCACAAAGTGATCCTGGTTTAGTTTTATCAGGGTGGCCACTGTGCATCCTGATGTTTTAAGGGAGTCCACTAAGCACCCTTTGGGAGTTCGATTAGCCCCCTTTATTTAATTATCACATATTAAAAAATATGCATTTTGAGTAAAACTTGTTTCACTATTCAGCAATTCTAACACCGAATGGATCTATGGTCAGGGCACTACATGATATGATTTAACTTGATTACTTAGGTACATTACAATATTCTTCTTGCATCAAACAAGCTACAAACAAGAAATATTTCAAATACTACAAGGAAAAACATAAGTGCATTTATATGATACTTTCACATTCATTGAAACACATAGATCACTTAGAATCTCAAGCTCATATTATCATTATCACTTTGGTATCCAAACCCTTCATTTATCACTGAACATTGTCACCACTCAGAAAATAATCATTACCTCTAGGTCATCGGACCAGGGTATTTATTCACTTAGTCCACATAACTCATTGAATATGTATCATATAACATCATGGCTCTTACTTAGCTATACTCATTATCTAATAATACTTGTATGGTTTATATCTCATGCTATCGATAATTTCAAACACATGTCTCAATTATGAAATACTAAAGAACACATTCTCTCTAATGAATTTAGGGTTATATTCAATCGATTAGGATTTCAAGATTTCATTATCATCATGATCACTGGATATGGGTATTCAAACCCCTAGATCCCCACATAGCATTGTCACTTCTATAACAGGTAATTATTACCTCTAGGTTCTCTGACCCAGGTATTCATCTTACTTGTTGTACAAGCATTTCACATACCTCACAAAGTTCATAAGACATCTTGTCACCTCTTACTAGGCAACACCATATCCTTTAAGACATTAGACTACTTGTTATATAAGTATTTCACACAACTTACAAGACTTATTTAAGTCTATTAATATAACCCGTCATAGCTCATATCTTGCTATGTTCATCATTTCATGATTTAGGTGTAGTGTGCACTTTATGATGAAAGATTCTCATCAACATATAACATCGTTATTCAATTTTAGAGAGAAATACATCCTTTCCATGATTAGGGTTAGGATTATCTACATCATCTCTCTATGATATAAGAAAGTACATCTTTCCCATTATTAGGGTTAGGATTATCTCGATTATAATTGTAAAAGCATATCATCACCCTTCATTAGGGTTAGATTTCCTTTTATTACCAATTAGGGATTGAAGATCATAATGTCTAGAATCAAACCCTAATTCATACTCCACTCATCATAGGAGTATCAGTACATACTTCTCCACATATTTATCACCCATGTTAAAGTCTTTCTCTCTTATATTTATTAGGATATTGATTGCATCTTAATTAATTCACCTCTTAAGGTATATTAACTTAACGTCATCAAATTATATTAATCTCATTATATCTCAATACTAATCACACAACATACATCACTTAGGAATTTATAATGGATTGGAGCATGCCTACCATATCGGGCAGCATGATTGATAATACTATTATATTATTCTTGAGAAAGCATATATCATCATAACACATATTCATTTCATTATGTGGAGAAATTACACCATCATATTGGGTTTAGGGCATATCTCTTAACACCATATCATGTAGTCATGTTGAGTTAAGTATCATTTCCACTTTTCTTATCTTAAGCCAACCTCATGTCATGTATAGGTTAGACTATTATCCTCATATCAGGTATAGGGTGTATTGAGTTCTCATATCATGTACATGAGTACACCATATCAGTCATCAAGTGCCAAGGGTGTATCATATCAGACATCAAGTGTTGTATCATATCGGGCATCACATGAGTTGCCTCATCAAGTATTGTTCAAGCATATACCAATAATACCATATCAGTTTCTAACTAGGGTTTCCCATATCGAATTCCAACTAGGGTTTCCCATATCGTGCACCATATTGGATTTGTCATATCGTGATCCCATGTTGACCTTCATATCGGTTTTCCTCATGGGTTCACCATATCGGGTATATGTGTTGGGCACCATATCAGGTACATGTGTTGGTCATCATATCAGGTACATGTATTGGGCATCAAATCGTGTTCCCATGTTGATCATCATATTGTGTTCCTATCATTGATAAGAACCTTGAACTCAAAACATAACAAGGTGGGTACCAAGTTGTTATTTAGCCCAACACAAAGTAAAGGGAGTATATCAAGTTTCAAAGGATAAAGGCATATCGAGTTCTGATTCCTTACTCTAGGGTTTCACTCATATCATTTTACCTCTTGGGTTTTACCATAATCGGGTATGAGTATTGGGAACCATATCGGGCATATGTATTGGGCACCATATCAGTTTACCTACCTTATGCAAACCTCCTCTGGTCTTTAATATGTTCAATGGTTCTATTCATTCTCCATAGTTGCACGATAGGCAAAACACTTAGCTACTCATCAACTCATCTCAACATGGTAAGGTGTATCAAGTTAACGTATCGTATTTCTATATCCTTATCTAGGGTTTTGCCCATATCAGGCAAAGGTATTTCTTTGCCTTTATGTCATTTATAAGGTGATTGATAGGAATCCTCCATACCGTTCATAGGGCTCATTATGACCCACCTTCATATCGTGCAAGTCTCTATGTCGGGTTCCATATCGATTTTCATGAGCCTTCAACCCATATCAGGTTTCAAGGGTCCTCAACCCATATCGGGTTATCCAATGATGATGTCATCATCATCAACATCAAGATCATTATTTAACTATTCTAAATCATGAACAACAATCCTAATTACTTATTGGAACTCATGATTATATCAATTGATCAAGGGAAAACCAAAATTGCAAGTAATCAACAAGTTGAATAATATTAAAGAAAAGATAATAATATTGAAGGGTTTAAGTTATATAACATGCCTTATGAACAACTTCCAAGCTTCAAGCTTCATCTACTCACATCCTAAGGTTGAAGATGAGCCTTCTCCATGCTTCAAGGCTTGAGATCCTAGCTTTGCACGATATCTCCAACCCTATTGGGAGATATCACCACACTTGGTTGCTTCAACCCACTTTGGCAAATATCTCTTCTTCTTGGCCGATATCAAGCTTCACTACTCACTCTCCTCATCATGGGCAACACAAGGGGAGGGTTTTGCACGATACAAGAGGAAATGTCACTCTCCAAGATCCAAAAATCCTTGCTAACAAACAAAGGTCAAGGTATTTATACTTGAGGTTTATAGAAAAGAGTGTCATAGGTGTCACTAACTTAAGGTACTTCATGCCACCTAGCCATGCAAGGTCGACACATACCCTTGAATTCATGCCACTACTATCTTGCCATGCAAAAATAGAAGTACAAGGATAAAATAGAAAACAAGGGTTGGCCCTTGAGTTGTCCTCTAGGGCAAGTCTTCTTCTACCAACTATATTATAATATTTATCTCCATCTTTTCCAAGACAAGTTGCAAATTGATGCTTTATCATTTCCTTGAAGTGCCTTGTCCATCATGGGCCAAAACAAAGCTCCCCAAACTGATAGGAGGTTATCTTATGGCTCTATGGCCAATCGAGACTTCCTTCTAAGTCCATAACTCGATATGGCTCATGTGTATAACTTTCAACTTGTGCATTTCCTTGGTCTTTTCATTATTAAGAGTAACATTCCTTAAAGGTGGTTTAGTTATGGCACCCCCTTCTTCCTCTCTCTTCTAAATGATATACAAAGGGAGTAGGAACACACTAGATGTGGTAATTTGCACATCAACCCTATATTTTGTATGTATTGCAAATTGTACTACAATTGATGCACCAAGCACTTAGCATTATTTTCACAGGTTCTCACTTAGAATTTAGGCTTTGCACAAGCCACCACTTAGCATCATATTCCCTCTCATGATTTTCAAAACACTTAGAATACATTTAACATGTAACATTTGCAACATAACCCCTTAGCTTGGGTAATTTGCACTTTTCACTTAGATTATCATATAATGAACACAGTTTGCATATGAGTCCAAATTTGAAAGTAAACTTTCACAAAGGGCCTTAATTACTTTTCAAAAGATAAGAATTAGTTTGTAAGAAACTTATTTAAGAAAAACATCTAGGGTTAGGTCATAACCCAAGTCAAGGGTGTTACATATACTTTGCAGGTCTAGATGGTATATAGAGATTGCTCTAACAAGCATATGACCAGAAACCTAATGACATTTATACACATGGATGAAAAGTAAAAGTTTCAAAGGTAAAACTATTGACATAGGTAATGTTGGTATAGTTTTTATGTTCTATTTGTAAAAGAGCTACATCATAAGTAACATGTCAATTGAAAATATCAAAAGGGAAAATGATTGTAAACCTCTTAACTCTATAGAGATTATTTGAAAATGATGGATTGAAAAGAGTGTTCATATAAGTAAATTGCATAGAATATAATCATTACCTAAACTTTCTCTTGATAAATTTGATATCTGTGTATTCTAGGCAAGCAAAAGCAATATCTTTTTAAATAACTAAAATCTCGCTTCACTAGAACTCAATTGAATTTTATCTATATGTGGGTTGTTGTCTTCTCATCAACAAAAGATGAATTCGATCTTAAGACACAAAAATGACACATCATGGACTATTCCATATCTAGAAAATTATATAGGATTTATAAGTTTACATCTAAGAGAAATGAAGAATAAATGATGTTTATATCCAACAAACTCAAGACTTAGTCATATCGTAAAAGAATTTGATTATTGGAAAACTTCTATATGAGCTTAAACAATGCATAAGTTTCAACTCCTAGACCCTAAAGAAAATAGTCAATTGGAACTAAGTAGACATGATGAAATAAATAAAGCTTAGATATAATGAAAGCAAATAGACTTTGATATGACTCATGTATTAATGGGTTAGACTTGAGGTCATTAGGACATCAAACTCTTCAAATGGATGTAAAAGTAAAATGATCATTAAAAGTGAAATCTATGACTTGAAACAAGATTGAATATGCATAAAAAGGAAGTTGATTGGTCACTTATGTCAATAAAATATTATATCTTGGCTCATTCTAGATAAAGCTGCATTAATGGAAAATTTGCATAAATGCCACTTAGCCAAAAAAGAGTTCGAACGAGGGGCGTCCTGGTCAAAGTCATGGTCAACTGAAAATAAGCCTGACAAAAATTCTTATTTGTAAATCAAATCATTCACTTGCACCCAACAATGATATAATAAATATATAATTGATTATCATGTTAAAGATTTAGAATAAGAAAAAAATTTAAGATAGTGCAAGAAACAAGATTGCTTATAAAAAATTGACTCATAATCTTACTTAATCACTTGATTTTAAAGTTGGTTATGATTTGAAATACCTTAGTATTTTTAAGCTCACTTTTGTTATGAGAATAAGGGGGATCTTAGAAAAATTCTTGGATATATATATATATATATTTGATCTTTCTCTTAACTGGATTCTCTAAACCAATTTGGGCTTAACATCCCTTATATTTGGTTAGAGATACATTTATTATGAGCCTAAAGGAATCTCATATCATTTTAGGATTAACATCCTTTGTAAATGATTGAGAAATTAATATAAAGATATATTTATTGATTCCATTATGAGTGTAAAGGAATCTCATATTATTTTAGGGCTTAACATCCTTTGCAAATGGTTGAGAAATTAATCTTGGTTTTTGAAATGTCTCTAAATTTGAAATTTTTTGTAGTAACTAATTAAGGGGGAGTCTTATTGACTTACACACATGATTATCTTTTTGAAATGACAAAGGGATAGAAATAAAATAAAGCAAAATAAAGCAAAATCTTATCATGAGTTTTGATGATCTCCTGGCTTGACATTAATTGGTGCTACATTGCCTTAAGAGATGGATATCATGTTCCATATCTCTATAGATATATTAGCACACATTTTATGAGATCAAAAGATTCTATTCATCTCAGGTATATCACAGATATGAAACTCATTTCATTTCAAATATTTTGTTTATATTTTAGGAATGTTTGTCATCTTCAAAGAGGGGAAGATTGTTGGCTAAATTGGACATTAATATACCCTTTGTTTTGATGATGACAAACATTTCACACTTGTGGATCTAAAATGTTATTTGAGTATTTTAGGGTTCAAAAGAATAAGGAAATCCTACTAAGTGGGAAGATGAAGGTCACTGCAAATTGAAGGCCAAATGCACTTAATTGTATAAATGTTCATGATTGTACTTAAATGTAAACACTTGTACAAAAATATAATGTACAAGTACTTAGACATCATGTAAATCAAGCATTAGATCTTCCTTACCCACTTATAAACCTTATATAGGTTTCCCCCCAAAGTTAGAGTCACCAACACACATTGAAACACACACTTAGTAGGTGATTGGAAAGTCTAAAATAGGGACACCCTTGGTCAAATAACTTTTCGACTGAGACACACTCAGTCAAAGTTTTTTTCGACCGAGAACCACTTCAGTTGAACTTGTGAGCACTGTTCAACAACTTACACAATTGTTCTCCAAAGTAGCCTTCGGTGAAAAATATTCTCGGTCGAGTAAGCTTCAGTCTAAAGCTTGTGACTGTTACACTGAGAGGTTGGTAGTTGGGAGTTGAAAATAGATGCTGCAACACTTTTGCCTCAAACCCAGGCTCGGTCGAATAAATTCTCGACCGAGACAGTTCGGTCAACCAAATTATCAACCGAGCAGGGTTGTGGATTGCTCTTTTGAAGAATGGACAAATTAGCAATTGCTAGCCAACTAATGTACACCTAACAGCTAGTTAAGCACTAAGAACACTCTAGACACTCCATAGAACATCCCTTGACACTTACAAATCATTCCTATAAATATAGAGGCCTTAGGACACCTAAAGCATATAAGATACACTTGAGCATCCACTATTGAGAGCAACAAAGCTAGAATTCACATGCCATCTTCATCCTTGTACTCTAGAGTTGTGTCCTATAGTTACAATATCCTAGCCACCACATATAGCCATGTACATCTTAAGTGGATAGGAGATCTAAACACTTTATATAGGATCAAAGTTTTGTACTTCATTGGATAAGTATTTTCTTTCTTCTAATCTATTTCTTCTAAATTGTACTTTCTTCTCCTTGACTACTCCTAGGGTTGGAGGTTGTTGAAAGGAGGTTTCTTGGTGCTACTTGAAAAAATTGAAGGCTTCTCCAAGGTGTGCTTGAGGTTACTTCAAGAAGGCTTCTTCAAAGGAGGTTGGAGCTACTTCTAGGTGAAGGCTATCTCAAGGTGGTGGAGCCACTTCAATGTGGTGAAGGCTGCTCTAAGGATTTCTCATGGTAACTTTAAGAAGGCTACTTCAAGGGGGTTGAGGCTACTTCAAGGTGAAGTCTACTTTGAGTGGAAGGTGATTTTATTTTATGTAACATCCTTGGGAGGTAATAAAATAAATCACTTTCAAAATCCCAACCGGAAAAATTTGGGTAGTGGACTGACACCTTTGATTCAAAGGTTGGAACCACTATAAACCGAAGTGTCTTCCGTGTTTCCTCCTTCTTCTTTGGTTGTGTGTTTTAAATGTTAATTATCTTTAAATTATCAAAAAGCTCTATTCATTACCCTCTAGATATTTCATTATTCATTTCATATCATCTCATAAAATCTAGATCAAAAAGGCAATTTAGGGGTTGTAGTCGTATACTAAGAAATCGAAGATTATTGATGATTTAACTCATTTTCATAAAATCTACTATTTAAAGGAAGTTCCACTCACCTAAGGTGTGAAAACACATTAAAAATACATCCCATCTCTAAAATTCTCTAATCCATATCAAAACCCTAGAAAATCACTGGTTTCTTCTTCCTTTCAACTCAGAAACCCTAGGAATGAAGATTTGTGGAGAAAGAGTGAGAAAAGGGGAAGATTTGATATCATTTCAAATCAAGTCAGAGGAGGGGAAGAATATTGAGATGTGAGAGAAGATTCAGCATGAAAGGATATGCAAAGAAGCTAAACTTACTTGATTTCATCATATCTCAGATAGTGAAAGCCTAAGTCAACATCTCTACCACTTTCTCCTCTCTAAAACCTAACTCTCCTCTCTCTAGAAATTTATTTGTCTAGAAAGAATCATGAAATATGATATATACTTGGGTGCTAACTTTCTCATATAGAACAATTGATGTGCTTGGGTAATTTGCACACTGACCCCTCACTATGCTTTCTCTTATTTCAATAGATTTTTCTATCATAGAGATGTTACTATAATTTGTTTATTTTAGAGGTCAAACATTCTCCAAAAATTATTTCAATTTAGAATGATATATAATGTGTAATTTTAGAGCTATAATAAAAATTTCAGATCATTCAAACAAGTAATAAATAATTAAAAATCAAATATGACACTGCTAAACAATAGTCTGCAACATGGTCGGTCGAAGTATAGTTTGATCGAGAACCACATTAAAAAAACCTCTATATATTCTAAAATGTTTCACTAACATTCATGATTGAGTTATCCATATCATATACAAATTTTAAGTAAATCCAAGTTACATAGAAAATATGAAAAATCATTTACCACATTGCTATCCTGGTTCAATTCCATATTCATGTACTATCAAAACCCTAATTTTTGTCAGCTAGTGTTTATATTTCTCAAACCCTAATTCTTCAAATTATAAGCATACTTAGAGTTCCTTATTAGTTTTGAAACATCAAAATTTAGTTAACATCATTAATAAGGTTTAAACAATGTTAAATCTAATTTAATCATTTAATCATTCAGGTAAACCCTATTCTACCAATTAAGCTCATATGTGTTCATAATAGTTACATACCTAAGTGACCTCTTTATGATTGAGTTTAGTTTTTGGAAGTTGAAACATATATAATATATCAATAAAATGTAATATTTGTTTGATATAGGGGGATAATATGAGCTTTGATCCTCAATCAATCAAAATGTTGCTATTTTGAAAGTACGATTGACCCAACCCTCGTTATAATTGATACCAAGACTGAGCTTTTATTGTGCGAGTTAGGAGGGTTTTGATCTAAGAAGTAGATATATTAGGAGAACAAATCCCAAATCCCATTTTTAATGTATGATATTATCTATGATGTATGCATTCAAAGTAAATGTTTTACAAGTATATTGATACACATTCACATGTATGCATTTAAAGAAAATGTTTTACAAGTATAAACAAAAGTTTCTATTTTCAATAATAAGAAAATTTCGTTCCAACATATGTTTGGATGAGTTTCATATCATACTATTTTCTCATATATATATCAATGAAAATAGGTTCTACAAGTATAATTATTTAAATGATCTAGATCAGATAATCTTAGGTTTTATGATCATTTTTGGAAAGACTGTCGAATCCCAATATACAAAAAATGAAATTTTACATATATGATCTGGAATATATTCAATCTTTTTCATACAAATAACAACTTTGTGAATTATTAAGAGTAGATTATGTTTTGATTTAGTATTTCTTTATTACATATCTTTCATAGTTGAATTTAGAGTTGAGAGTAATTAATGCATAACTTTCCTCATTCCCTTAATGGAGGTCCTAAAGAGATATTAGTTAAATAACATAGACAGAGACATAATCATGTTTATTATAAAGGAGAATATTAGAATGAAATATGCATGGTATATATCAAACTTGCAAACAATGTGGTTGAATGAGCAAAACGGATTTGGAGCCAAATTGTTCCAAAAACTATAGAATGAAAGCATGGAAAATGTATATGAATTTGTCTTACTACTATGTGCATGCTAAGAGGTAGCGGTCTCCACTTCTTTTTTTGGATATATCAATGTCTCAAAGGGGATGATTCAGTTGAGCTTACGCTTTTTGAATGCGACTTTGATGTTGCCATCTGGGAAAGAGTAGTGGAGAAGGGCTTTGACATTAACTGAATTGGATGGTTTGTTTAAAACAAGCAAGTGTCACTACTACAGAAACGGCCTTTGGCGTCGGTCGTTTAACCCCATTTGGCGTCGGTTTCCAACCGACGCCTATGTGGGCGCCGCTAAAGGTCGAACACTTCGGCGTCGGTTTTTTAACCGACGCCTATTTAGCCTATAGGCGTCGGTCGTTTAGTAGATATCCGACGCCAAACAGGGTCCGCGCCACAGAAAATGGCGTCAGCTAGGGCACTTTCTGCGTCGGTTATTCATCTCAAAACCGACGCAGAAAGTGCCCTAGCTGACGCCATTTTCTGTGGCGCGGACCCTGTTTGGCGTCGGATATCTACTAAACGACCGACGCCTACAGTTTAAATAGGCGTCGGTTTGATATGAATATCCGACGCCAATTCCAGGACTGCTTTGGCCACATAAGGCGTCGGTTTATATTAAAAAACCGACGCTGTAGGTCTTTGCTGACGGTTTTCGATAAATAACCGACGCCTATTTATATTTTTTTTTTTTTCATATCAGTTTGCAGGCCTGTTGTGGCTGGTCAGCAGGATGAGAACCTGCAGTTCAGTTTTCTGAACTGCAGGTTTACGACATCCATTGATATCAGCCTACAAACAGGCCGCAAACCTGCAAAAGTCACAAGCAAAATTCTACACAAGTACATTCATTCAGACATCAATTCAATTCTCACATTCACACATATAGAAACATTCAAATACATGCATTAACATTCACAAACATTCATTTACAAACATTCATTTACAAAGTATCATTCATTATCACTATCAGCATCCCAATTATATCTTACAGTTGCCACTGTTTGTACAGCTATTGCCCATTCTTCTCTTACTTCATTTAATGCTTCCATCGTATATGGAGCATTTATTTTTTTTAAACGTTTACCTGTAGTGTGGTCAGTTTTAAACACCTGCAAAGAGAATGATGTATATATATAAGTAATAATATAAAAATAATATAAGATTGATATATTGCATACTAACTAATGAGACTATATATAATACCTCATGTATGGTATCGATGTCCAATGCGGCATATTTGATAATCATATGCATAAATCGCATCACATAGTATGCGCATGCCCAGCCATTGTCTTGTGTAGCACACTATAAATTGAAACATACAAAATAATACAACTAAGCACAATTCACATCAATAATATATATATTCGAGTCGGGAACTTACTTTTACGTTCTGCCAATTTATTGGCTGGTTCTTTTTCGTTGGGACCGTTCCTCCAGCCTTTTTGAATGCATCTAAACCCCTACATGATAATATAACACAATAAATTGCATAAGTAAATAGTAATGTAATAAAAGATGTTAACGGATATAAAAATGAAATATTTCTCACCAGAATATTGGCATTCTCATTACGTGTCCAATTTTAGTGTTCAATGTACTCCCCGCAGGATCTAGATAATAAACAGTGAATGTCTCGGGGGCAATAACTAGTAACTCCCAATGTCTACCGCTACAAGTAGAAGTTAACAATTAATAACTCAAAATGCAAAATAAAAATGGAATTTTCTTAAGTCCAAATTATAAATAAAGTAAACATACTTGACATTGAATGGAGCTATTATTATCTTCTTCTTTTGCTGACCAAAAATTGTAAAAGCATCTATACAGTATTGTTGAACATTATCAGGGTCTTTAGCTACCAAACTAATCAATGATGGAATCAAAAATCCCACATGATCAAATGCAAATTGTTTGCAATGATCTTCGACTAGGTAGCTGCAAAACATATAGGCGTATGCATTAATATATAAGAAACCAGATCACCGGAGCTTACACAAGGTATATGGATGTATAAACAAGATCTCACCTTATCCATGTCTCTATCATTGATGTATTCAGCCAATCATACTTAAACAGCTCAATAATATCTTCTATCAATAAAGAGCTATCGTATGATTGACCTGCATAATCTGCATCTAAAGAAATAATTATAGGGCAATGTACATTATGTGCCCGTAGCCAACATGCCATTCCCCTACAAGCAGGACCTAACGGGTATGTTAGGTCAGTTGGAACCCAATCGGGTAATGTGGGAACTGGAAGTGGAGGCCTAGGTGCTCCTGGTGTCTTCTTTTTAACCTGTACATATAATTTCAGATCAGTTGACATCATATATACACATTAACAGTCTAAATCAATGTAAATTTATCTTACAATTTCAGTCGTGTAGATGACATCTGCTTTGGGCCACAATATGACCCCGCCTTCTGCCTCACCAAGTGTATCAATATCCGGGTGGGCATATGGCAATGTAGCTTCTCTCCAATCGGGTAACACACGTATCGGGCTCACACGAACGTAGCCCTGTGGCATTGGAGTCCCGTGAAACATTGCCCCAGGAAGGGACGGGTAAGCCTGCGCCTCTGCGACAACGTAGTTTTGCATTCTTAAGCGGCATGGCTTCAATGCCTACAAATTTACGTAAAGAATATTATACATATATACATATCATCTTGAAAACATAACAACTTGAAAAGACTAACTACAATGTCATAAACAATACTTACAGCAGACGTGCTAGGCGATGGGTCTCCAGGATTACTCGCAGTGTGTGCATCAGGAGAAGAGTGGGTCGCCATAGGCGTATTGGAAGCCTGAGATGCCTGCCACCGCATCAATTCTTCCTTGACCTTCTCAGCAACTACATCGTTGACCTTCTTAGCAACTAAATCCTCAACTCTCTTATTCTCCTATACATGGATAAAAGAAACATTAGATTCTTATTAATGAATTTCCTTTTGCAGTAACATTCTAAAAAAAGAATAGGTTACCTCTTCTTGAGAAAGTCCCACTCTGGGTTTGCGCTGGGATGGCCCAAAGAATGCTTTGATGCCAACACCAGCGCCGGCACCTCTAACACGTCCAGGATGCTCTGGGTTACCCAGAGCAACTGTCAATTCATCCCTTGTGCCCTGAGGGATGAACGTGCCTTGTTTCCTCTGCTCGTGCAGCTCCCGCTAATCACCATAAACAGAAATTGGTAAGTTAACACCACAAATAATCAATATTCAAACGATTTCTGTAAGAGTTGTATTTTACCATTTTTTCAGCCGCCTCAGCAGTTACAGGCTTCTTTATTTCACCCTTCTTGTTTTGCCTGCCAGCTATCCAGATATCATGGCGAGGAATGGGTGTGGTAGACTCCTGAGTAGGAGCAGACTCCTGAGTAGCCGCAGACTCCGCCTGTAGTCTTTGGCGAACGCTTGCATAGCCTTTTGGACCCATAGTGTGGTCATGCACATTCAGTGCACGCCTTGCTTTTTGTGCGTCACTGAGGGCCTAGTTAGTATGCACATTAATGATTTGGTTAGTAGCACTAAATGCTAATCTTGAATAGGTGAATACAATGTATATTAATTAAATTAGGAGTGACGCCTAATACCTTGAATTCTTCAGATTTTCTTGAAGCAACAAAATTGTCCCAATCTTCTTTGTCCAAGAAGTTCCATTGTTCAAGGGCTGACTTCTTCTTCTTATCACCCTCTTTTATGTATTCTCTATTCAGATTTGTCCTATAATTCCTAAGCATCTTTCCAGCGCGTTGCATCACATTTTTACGATGCAACTTCTCATCCAATGCAAACAGATTCTGTAAAATAGAAATGTTATTAACTAGTATCCAAAATAGAATTGCAAATAATAGAATTTGTAATCTACAAAATAGAATTGCAAATAATAATAACTCACGCATAAATCCTTCCATATCGAGTCTTTTTTCGCTTGAGGAACTTTATGCCAATTGTCATACTTAACACCACAATGGCTCCGAGTGGTACACCCAAGATAGTTCACAAAATTATTGCGGTTCACTCCAATTGGATTTCCTCCATTATCAAACTCCACCGCCAATTTAGATCCACTACCACTTAGCGCTAATAACTTCTTCAACAGAGTGATGCCCCTTTTCTTGTTAAGTGTCTGGTGTTGCGCATCAAGTTGCTCCAGTGCTTCAGTGGGTACAGGTGCATCAACCTAAAATTTGACAAAAATAAAACACACTAATTTAGCCCAATATAGAAATATAGGATATATGACATAACTAGAAGATAATGAATTTTATAGAAATACAGGATATGTTTTTAGAACTTACATTAGTATCCTCGCCATGCTCATCATGGACTTCATGCTCATCATGGACATCATGCTCATCATGGTCAGCCATCTGAAAATGTCATTAAAAAGGCAAACATTTAGCATTTGTATTAACTAGAAAAAGGCAAACATTTAGCATTTGTATTAACTAGAAAAAGGCAAACATTTAGCATTTGTATTAACTAGAAAAAGGCAAACATTTAGCATTTGTATAAACATACATGTCTCTAAAATTGTGATCTTTTATCAATTAACAATCCTTCATTGTGATCTCCGCGCACATATAAGTCATCATTAGCTTCAATATTTTGTGAAGTTGGCAACCCAACTGAGAATGGACTGGAGTCATCATACTTATCATAGTACTCTTCTTCATCTATAGGATCTTCAATGAACTGTCTTTTACCATGAAGAACAACCGACCATTTATCATTTGCAGGATCATCGATATAGAATATTTGTTTCGCCTGTGATGCCAATATGAATGGTTCACCCTTCTCGCCGATCTTTTCAAAGTTCACCAAAGTGAAACCCAATTCATCCACTATAACTCCTTTGGTGTTATCAACCCAATTACATTTAAATAGCGGAATTTTGAAATCTATGTAGTCAAACTCCCAAATGTCCTCAATGACACCGTAATATGACATTTTAGCTTCACGTGGACTCTTATCCTTTGCACTTGCAAAGTACATAGTCGACGCTTGAAGAGTGACCCCACTATTTTGGACGACACTCTTATCATCTTGGCGCTTTGTGTAATATGTGAATCCATTAATGTCAAACCCTTCATAAGACATAACATTCGGTTTTGGTTTAAAGGCGAGGCATTTGATAGTTTCTGTAATATCATTTGGTGTTTGAGATAGTTGATGTAAGACTTTATCTTCAAACCACTTAGTAAAAGTCTTATTATGCTCTCTAGCAAGCCACATTGAACTTGCTCGAGGATGTTGTCTCTTTATGAAATTGGTATGTTCCTCGATATAAACACTCACTTCTTCCATATTGTGTAAAATATACAAGTGAGCTTGTTCCAACTGCTCACGGCTGATTACTTTCACCCGTGATCCCAAAATTCCTTTGCCCTCGTCAATATTCTTGTCATTATTAGGAGTGTCATTACCACTGAGAAAGTCATTGCAAAAATCCATAACCTCTCTCGCCACATAACCTTCAATAATACTCCCTTCAGGCCGATAACGGTTTCGAACATCACCTTTAAAAACGCTCATGTATCGTTCAAAGGGATACATCCAATGCAAGAAAACTGGTCCCAACATTTTCACTTCCCTAGTCAAGTGGACAACAAGATGTACCATGATATCAAAGAACGAAGGAGGGAAATACATCTCAAGCTGACATAGGGTAACAACCACTTCTCTTTGCAAATTATCGAGAGTATCAGGGTCAATAACTTTGCTGCATAGACTGTTGAAAAAGAAACAAAGTCTGGTAATCGCAAACCTTACATGCTTCGGCAATATAGATCGAATTGCCACAGGCAATATTTGTTGCATTAGAGTGTGACAATCATGAGATTTAAGACCTATCAACTTCAGATCTTTCATTGATACCAATCTACGGATGTTGGATGAGTAACCATGTGGCACCTTAACATTTACCAAGCATTCACAAAAAGTTTTCTTCTCCTTTCTAGACAACGTGTAACAAGCGGGAGGTAAGTATGTTCTTTTATTACCCATTTCACGTAATTCTGTTAATTCTGACCTTATTCCCATTTCACGTAGGTCCAGTCTGGATTTTATCCCATCTTTAGTCTTACCTGGTATATTTAATAGAGTACCAATGATGCTATCACAGACATTTTTCTCAACGTGCATTACATCGATACAATGCCTGACTGTCAAAGAACTCCAATAAGGAAGATCCCAAAATATTGACTTCTTCTTGAATAAAGAATTGTCACTCCGTGTGGCCATACTACATTGTGATTTCTTACCAAATTCATTGACAATGTCTTTTACTCTTTCATAAACAACATCCCCTGGTATAGGTTTAGGTGCACTTCGTTCATCATTCCATCCATTGAATGCTTTGCGCTTCCTACGATACGGATGGAATTTTGAAAGAAACCTTCGATGACCAAGATATACAGTCTTGCCGCCATGTTTTAGTCTTATTGAATCAGTGTTTTCTTCACATATAGGACACGCTTTAGCTCCTTTGACACTATATCCAGACAAATTCCCATATGCTGGAAAGTCATTAATAGTGCAAAACAACATAGCGTGCAAATGAAATGTCTCTTTTGCTGAAGCATCATAGGTCATCACACCTTCAGCCCAAAGTTTCTTTAAGTCATCAATCAAAGGTTCAAGATAAACATCGATATCATTTCCGGGTTGTTTAGGGCCCGATATCAACAATGACAACATAACATACTTATTTTTCATACACATCCAGGGAGGAAGATTGTATATAACAAGCATGACTGGCCAAGTGCTATGTTGGCTGCTCAATGTCCCGTACGGATTCATCCCATCTGTACAAAGCCCAAGTCTTAGATTCCTATCTTCTTCACCAAATTTAGGGTACAATAGATCAATCTTCTTCCACTGTGGGGAATCAGACGCATGTCGTAGGATCCCATCATTATTTTTCTTAACATCTGCATGCCACCTCAGATTCTTCGCATCTTTCGGATTTGCAAACAAGCGTTGAAACCGTGATATTATAGGTAGATACCACAACACCTTGGCAGGAGAACCAGTTTTGAACTCCCCCGAAGTCGTCAATTTATACCGTGACGCACCACATTTTGGACAATCTTTCAAATCTACATAGTCCTTTTGAAATAATACACAATCATTCGGGCATGCGTGTATCTTCTTGGCCTCCATTCCCATTGGGCACAACATTTTCTTTACCTGGTATGTTGAGATTGGAAGCTCGTTTCCTTCAGGAAGCATTTCTTTCAACAAAGTCAACAATGAAGTGAAGCTTTTGTCGCTCCATCTATTGTTAGCTTTCAACTTATACAATCTCAAGACAGCGCTAAGCTTCGTAAACTTAGCACAACCTGTGTATAACGGTATCTCAGCATCATGCACAATGTTTGTAAAGATAGGTGGTGGATCGGTGTGCTCTACCCTACAACTATCCAGCATCGCATCAACGATGTCTGCTGGAACTGGTTCGTTCACATTTACGTCATCGCTATCGACATCTACTGGTTTCGATTTTGAAATTTCTCCATGCCAGTGCCATTCTGTATAGCCTTGTACAATCCCGTTGCACATGACATGACTTTTGATTTCCTCACCAGTGTTGACTTTCAAGTTGTTACCGCAATGCCTACATGGACAGTAGAACCTATCTGTAGGTTTTTTCCTATGTTCCTCGGCAAATCTAATAAACTGATCAAGACCAGATATAAACTCTGGGGTACAACGATTACGAATCGACATCCATGATCTATCCATTCTATGATCAGAGAAAACAAGTATATATTAGGAAACAAGTATATATTAGGAAAAGATTAGGCAACATTTCCCCGCTGTTCTCTAAGTACATATATACTTAGAGAACAAACGGGGAAATGCCAACAAACACATGTGATGTCATTCTTATATATAATAAATGTGTACCACCTATCCCATCCTTGAACACCTAATCTCACTAGTAAGTGTATAATGTGTATTGGGTTTTCAAGAAAATTTCGGCAGCATTTCCCCGCTGTTCTCTAAGTACATATGTACTTAGAGAACAAACGGGGAAATGCTACCAAAATTTTCTTGAAAACTCAATACACATTATACACTTACATCCTAAGTGAGATTAGGTGTTCAAGAACAGTCCCAAACCGGGGACTATCCAAGATTTACTCCTAATGAGTCAATCTTGGACGGGTTTCTAGGCCAACAAACACAATAATAGACATCTACAATGAAGCCGGACTCCATACAAACAGTATATAATTTGGTGATTGTTCATTCTAATTTATACCAATGTACAAGTAATATAAAAAACAATGATTGTTCACATTCTAGGCCAACAAACACATGTGATGTCATTCTTATATATAATAAATGTGTACCACCTATCCCATCCTTGAACACCTAATCTCACTAGTAAGTGTATAATGTGTATTGGGTTTTCAAGAAAATTTCGGCAGCATTTCCCCGCTGTTCTCTAAGTACATATGTACTTAGAGAACAAACGGGGAAATGCTACCAAAATTTTCTTGAAAACTCAATACACATTATACACTTACATCCTAAGTGAGATTAGGTGTTCAAGAACAGTCCCAAACCGGGGACTATCCAAGATTTACTCCTAATGAGTCAATCTTGGACGGGTTTCTAGGCCAACAAACACAATAATAGACATCTACAATGAAGCCGGACTCCATACAAACAGTATATAATTTAGTGATTGTTCATTCTAATTTATACCAATGTACAAGTAATATAAAGAACAATGATTGTTGACTTTCTAGGCCAACAAACACATGTGATGTCATTCTTATATATAATAAATGTGTACCACCTATCCCATCCTTGAACACCTAATCTCACTAGTAAGTGTATAATGTGTATTGGGTTTTCAAGAAAATTTCGGCAGCATTTCCCCGTTGTTCTCTAAGTACATATGTACTTAGAGAACAAACGGGGAAATGCTACCAAAATTTTCTTGAAAACTCAATACACATTATACACTTACATCCTAAGTGAGATTAGGTGTTCAAGAACAGTCCCAAACCGGGGACTATCCAAGATTTACTCCTAATGAGTCAATCTTGGACGGGTTTCTAGGCCAACAAACACAATAATAGACATCTACAATGAAGCCGGACTCCATACAAACAGTATATAATTTGGTGATTGTTCATTCTAATTTATACCAATGTACAAGTAATATAAAAAACAATGATTGTTGACTTTCTAGGCCAACAAACACATGTGATGTCATTCTTATATATAATAAATGTGTACCACCTATCCCATCCTTGAACACCTAATCTCACTAGTAAGTGTATAATGTGTATTGGGTTTTCAAGAAAATTTCGGCAGCATTTCCCCGTTGTTCTCTAAGTACATATGTACTTAGAGAACAAACGGGGAAATGCTACCAAAATTTTCTTGAAAACTCAATACACATTATACACTTACATCCTAAGTGAGATTAGGTGTTCAAGAACAGTCCCAAACCGGGGACTATCCAAGATTTACTCCTAATGAGTCAATCTTGGACGGGTTTCTAGGCCAACAAACACAATAATAGACATCTACAATGAAGCCGGACTCCATACAAACAGTATATAATTTGGTGATTGTTCATTCTAATTTATACCAATGTACAAGTAATATAAAAAACAATGATTGTTCACATTCTAGGCCAACAAACACATGTGATGTCATTCTTATATATAATAAATGTGTACCACCTATCCCATCCTTGAACACCTAATCTCACTAGTAAGTGTATAATGTGTATTGGGTTTTCAAGAAAATTTCGGCAGCATTTCCCCGCTGTTCTCTAAGTACATATGTACTTAGAGAACAAACGGGGAAATGCTACCAAAATTTTCTTGAAAACTCAATACACATTATACACTTACATCCTAAGTGAGATTAGGTGTTCAAGAACAGTCCCAAACCGGGGACTATCCAAGATTTACTCCTAATGAGTCAATCTTGGACGGGTTTCTAGGCCAACAAACACAATAATAGACATCTACAATGAAGCCGGACTCCATACAAACAGTATATAATTTAGTGATTGTTCATTCTAATTTATACCAATGTACAAGTAATATAAAGAACAATGATTGTTGACTTTCTAGGCCAACAAACACATGTGATGTCATTCTTATATAATAAATGTAAACCACCTATAAAAAACACATTGTCCAACATTAGGTTCAACACTTGAAACATAGATTCGTTTTCTTATATAATAAATGTAAACCACCTATAACAAACACATTGTCCAACATTAGGAGATGCCTGACTGGGGGGTTGGGGGGTTGGTGGGGTCCACTTTTGACTCGCTCCCAGGTACGAGCAGGGGGCTGCACTCGGTTGTGTACTGGCAAAAAGAAAGATGAGTGGGGTAGCTGGTTTCACAGATCAGTTTTTGACTCACTCAAACATGGATATATATTAAGTGATTATTAGCTTTGCGAGCCACTATAGAGATTGTATGATAGTTTAGTTCCCAATTGGTCTATGTTAAAATAATCTTAAGAATCTCCTATTGGTGCCACAAAAATAAATTGGACGGATCCATCCGAGGTTTGACGTACGTAAATCTAATCTGTTCTACCGACAAGGTGAAAATAAAGAAACTTGCCCTAAACGTTTGTGATATTGCTATTAGGAAATCGTTTTCGAATTCAAGTGCAATAATGTTTTAGCTCCTTTATTTAGATAGTTTGTGATCATTGACAGATACTGTTCAAAAATACATATTGGAAGTCATAGTGCTCAAATGGATTAAGCAATCTGCATTCATTGTACGCAAGGTCCAAAAACTTGAATATTATGTAGTAGTCTGAGAGGGTCCGAAAACGTGGAATTCATCTGGACCTATTCTCTAAGACTTGAATTGCAGAGCAATGCACTTCATATCAAACAAGGCCTTTAGTGTATATCCAGAAAACCAGTTGGCGCATACCTGTTGGCGCGGGAGGCAGCGGGAGTCAGGTGGAAGCTGATGGCGTCAGGCAGGCTGAGGCGGCGAGCTCCAGGCTCGTCAGGCGTCGGCGGCGAGCTCCAGCAGCAGTGGCGGCGAGCTCCAGCAGCAGTGGCGGCGGCGCGGCGGAGAAGGGGGCTCCAGGCTCGTCAGCAGTGGCGGCGGGGCGGCGGGGCGGCGGAGAAGGGAGCTCCAGCAGCACGGAGAAGGCGGCGGCGGGGCGCGGAGAAGGGGGCGCGGAGAAGGCGGCACGACGGCGCTGTCGTGGAGAACAAGGAGAAGAAAATCGCCGGCGACAGGGTGGGGAATCGACGGAGAAACAGAAAGGGCTCGCAATGAAACAGGAGGAAGGGGAAGAGTCGGGCACCGCGGGTTATTAAGTCCCAAATCGCGTCAGTTTTTTACAACAACCGACGCCTAAATGTCTTTAGCGTCGGTTGTCCGAGAAAACCGACGTCCAACTGGGCGATAATTTCATGAAATTGTTTGGCGGGAACCACCTTCAGCGTCGGTTATCCTTTAATCACCGACGCTGAAGGTGACACTTTTCGCGCAAATTTTCATCACACATAGGCGTCGGTTTCCACCTAAATAACCGACGCTGAAAAGGACACTATTTTTCGCGGGCGACTTTAAGCGTCGGATTGTTATAAACAACCGACGCTGAAGACAAAGCGGTACCCGTGTCTGGCTGGTCTTCGAATATAGACGTCGGTTGTCGTAAACAACCGACGCCTAACATAGAAGGCGTCAGTTTTTCCTAATAACCGACGCCCAGAAAAGTGTCACTGAATGCTATTTCTGTAGTAGTGTGTAGCTTTGTTACAATTGTTTGCTGTGATTACTATATTAGAGAAGTGGAAACCTAGTCATTTTTGAAGATACAAACAAAAATCTAGAATATGTGTAAAGTTGAATTGTAGATCTTGGGTTGCTGGTCTTGGTTTTATCTACATAGTTTGGATTCTTCCCGTCCTATATAGATTCTTTTCTAGAGTCATTCTATTTTTTTTCCCGATCTACATCTCCTTACTTCCCTGCCTTATTATTTACTTATACATATATAAGGACATTCCAATCCTCTGATATGGTGTTGGACCTACCTGAAGTATAAGAAATAGAGAACCACACTTGATTGATAAATACAAAACTTTCCTCGTTCAAAGACACTTAAGTCCATTATACCTTCTAGATAACTTTTGTGCATTATGAGGCACCTCTTGTATGTCAAGAGGCACTTCTTAACACTAAAAGGAAGTGTATTGTGCACTTAAAATTGGGACTTATCCACTTAAGGGTATAATTGATTGAGACTCGATTTTTCAATGATTGAGACGAGCTATTGTATAATAGAAATCCTCAAAATAAAATGTATTACACGTATGATGTTAACATTGATTCCTATGACATAAATAAGTAATGGAAGAAAGAACAAGTAAGACCAGAAATATAAACAAAGAATAGGAAAGACCAATATTCTTTGGCATCTGTTTATACCTTGACATTAGAAAAAAAATCATTTCTTATATGGTCATGTTTATGTTTTAGAAACCCCATTAAAGTTTTATGTTTGTTATTGTTCTATGCTAGTCATGTTACTTACCAAGGCATATATCTGCCTTCAATATCTCAGTTCAACTTACCATTTTGTAACTAAAATCTTCATTGTTGCATGTCTATGTAATATCATACATAGGCATAACACTAAAAAGCCATGGATTTTACTTATAACTACAAGTTTCCAATGAGAAATTAAACCAAAACTTAAGTAATCTAACGATATAAAAGTTCCATTCAGGCATCTCTCTAAAGAAATTGAATCCAACTAGAAATTAAGCATCATGCTATGTGATTGTATGGCATGACTGTTCTATTGGTGCATTTCTCCAAAGATCTTTGCTATGTGGTGATATAATGGAACTTGTAAGATGTACGGTAGGATTCATACTAAATATTTTTCATTAACACTTATCGGAGTTCTATATATCATGGATCATGAATTTTACTTGCCTCATACCATTGTTGATTTGATTTTCCCAAATAATTATTTTGTTATCTATTTTATACATTATTTTCTATGAACATTGATTATGTTTTCTTTTAGAAAACACCAATCGGTAGTTAAATATTATAGATTGACTGAGTGCAGAATGAAAAGGCTATTGAAAAACTAAAAATCTTCCTGGTAAGATGGAAGAAGGGGAGTTGGGCAAGTAGCCCATGAGCATGAGCCGTCAAGTTGTTTTAGGCACTGCTTAGCTAGCCAATCTGCTAGCTTGTTCTGGCTTCTTCGCTAAAATGCCACCTTGAAGAGTGGTTGTTCTTCACATAGGAGATGGATGGTGTTGGTCAGGAGGACATATTTTGGTGGGGGCACTTCGAGACCCTTGATCCAGTTTGTGGGATTCCATGAGTCTATAATCAAGATTCCAGAGTTGAGACCTTCTTATTTCATATATAGCAGAGCTTCTCTGATGGCCATCAGTTCTCCTCTCATTGGGTCTGTGTTGAGAGAGTGTTGAGCTTGGGCATGGATCCAGGATCCATGTAGGTCCCTAACGATTAAGCTTGTAGCTCGTGTACCTTCTACTTTGTTGATAGCAGTATCCATGTGGATTATGAAGGAACTAGGAGTGGTGGAATAACTTGTGGTGCTCGGGGGTGACACTGAGGAAGGTGTTGGGGGGGTATTAAAAGCATGGGTAGCCATGATTATCAATGCTCTGCAGTGTGTGACAATCACTGAGGGAGGTAAAGGTTTATGCTCAAAGATGTGGAGGTTCCAGTTTTTCCATAGCCACCCGTAGGCTGTTATGAAGAAAACACCCCAGCTGGGTATCTTGCTAAGGGCCTTCAAGTTATATGAGATCCAGTCCTGGGTGGAGTTGAAATTGAAGAAGTGTGCTGCTTTAGGTGGCAACAGTTGGTTCCACACTGCCTTCACCTATGGACAGTCTCTTATGGCATGGATAGTGTCTTCTACGGGACATTGGCAACACGTGTAGGATGTGTCTTGTGTTGGGTGGCGACTGACCCTTAGCTCATTGGTGAGAAGCCTATCGTGGTGGAGTAGCCACATGGTGGTTTTAATGCGTTGTTGGGCCTTCAATCCCCAGATAGAGCTGTACCAGTCGATGTTGGCCATTTTGGTGAAGTTCATGATGATCTTGTAAGCTGAGTTGGAGGAGAAAACACCATCTATAGAGGGTAGCCATATTCTTCCATCTTCCCCATAAGATTGTCTCGGTGGGGGCATGAGGGTAATGGCTTGTGTCGAGGTTTTGTCAAACCAGAAGTTGATGAAGCTTGTGTCCCATTCTCTAGAGTCTGAGATGAGGTATGACATTGTCATGTCTCTTAGATCTTCTAGGATCATGAGATCTGTTTCAAGGGTAGGGGCAACCCAATCTCTGACCCAAAGGTCTGTTCATACATTCATTTTGTCGCCAAAAATAGCATTCATAGATGAGTTGTTCAATATGAGAGGGAAAAGTGGTTTGATCCCCCTCTAGGTATGTGAACCATATGTAGTTTTAGTTCCTTTCCTGTCGTATTTGGCATGCATAAGTTTTATCCAAGGTGTCGGGCCCTTCTGAATGTACTCCCAAGCGATCTTAGCTAAGAGAGCTTTGTTGAAACCTACTGCCGCTCTCACTCCAAGACCACCTCTATGTGGAGGTTTGGTAATGTGCCTCCAGGAAACCAAGTTCAATTTCTTGGTGTCCTGTGATCTGCTCCATATGAAATTACAAATCATTTGGTCAATTCTATATGATGTAGTAACAGGTAGAAAAGTGGGTTGCATTATGTAGCATGATTGGGCGGATAACCCTGATTTCTCCAAGGTGACTCTACCTGCCAAGGATAAAAATATGTTCTGCCAACTGTTAATCTATGAACAGATCATGTCTATAAGATATTGATAATGGCCCTTGCTTTTCCTCTTGTGTATGATCAGAATGCCTAAATGTCTTCCCAGATCGAAGGTCTCTTTGATATCTAACGCTCTACTGACCTGCGCTTTTATGTGCCTTGGGGTGCTTGAAGAGAAGAATATCGAGGATTTTTCATTGGAAAGTACTTGACCTGAAACTTGGCTGAAGTGATAGAGGCACCGGTTGATGATGTTTGCCTAGTGTACAGAGGCTTCCACGAAGAGGATGATGTCATCCATGAATGTGATGTGGGAGAAGGCAAGCTTTTGTCTGGTTAAACGAACAAGTTTCCCATGGCCTAGAGAAATTTCTTATTTGATCAGTTGGCTTAGATGCTCGAGGTAAAGGATGAAGAGGTATGGAGAGAGGGGATCTCCTTTCTTCACTCCATAGGCCAGTTTGAAACAGCCTATTTACTCCCCATTCCAAAGAATTGAGGTCGTGCCCGAGGTAATGATCTGCATGATTATGTGTGCAAGGTTGTTGGGTATTTGCATTTTGGAAAGAGTGTCTGCGATGAAGGGCAAACTAAGTTTGTCAAAAGCCTTCATAAGATCGAGCTTAATGTCACAATAATGTTTTTGGCTCTATTTGGATTCAAGGGAATGGATGATCTCTTAGACAAGTACTATATTGTCTCCAATTTTTCGGTCGGGCATGAAGCTAGATTAGTGGGGTGAGATCCAAAATGGAAGGTATGGCTTCAGTATGTTGGCGATGACCTTAGACAAGAGTTTTGAGCATACGTTATTCAAGCAGATTGGACGCAGCTGTGAGCAGGACTCCGGTTGCATCACTTTGGGGATGAGGATCAGGTTCGAGTTTGTGCTGCCTGGCTCAATGGAAAGTCCAACAAAGGGACCTTACACTAGATCGCAAGTATGTTATTTGAGAAGAGGCCAGTGCTTTTATATGAAAGATACAACTATTCCATTTGGTCCAGGTGCCTTCAGTGGCATCATGGATTCAAGAGAGGCCTTTATCTCATCGCTGTCTAGGGTCAGAGCCAGGGACTCCATGTCCTCCGCGCTAGGTGGGATAAATCTCCCGATAAAGGTGCCACTGGTGTGACGACGCAGTTCGAGTGTCGTTTCCTGGTAGATGTTAGAGAAAAAGGACATGATAAGGTTATTAAGGTCCTCACCTTCTTCAATCCAATTACCATTAGAGTCCTTCAAGTGAGTTTTCTTGTTCCTGCTCCATCTCATATTGACGATTGAGTGGAAGTATTCTGTGTTGTTGTCGCCCAGTTTGACCCAAGAACATCTCACCTTTTGTTGCTAGTACAACTCCTCTCTCCTTAGGATCTCATCCAGTTGACATTGTAATTCCACCGTGCTTTTTGTTAAGTTGTAGTCGAAGTTGAGGGCGAGTTGGAATTGGTTCCAACGAATTATGTTTCTAATTCAATCTTTTCTTCTTCTATCTTCTTTCTTCTTCTTTGCAAACCATGATGTTGCCTCCTTCAAAAAACTCGATCCTACCCTTGCAAAGGAGGACTCGGGATCCCAGTTTCTATGAAGGAAGAGGTTGAATCCCTCTGTCTTAGACCAGTTGGCTGTTGTACCATGGAAGGGACGTCTCTTATGTTGTGAGTCAGAAGAGGTGACCAACAGAGGGGCATGGTCAGAATTGTTCCTTTCAAGAACCATAACTGGAGTGGAGGTTGTTAGGTTGAGCCAATGGCTATTGCTGAGAGCTTTATCCAGCTTCTCGTAGAGGAGACCTCTCCTAAAGTTGGTATGGGGGGGCGTTAGTGCTGAGGTTGTGGAGATTGCAGGAGGTTGCAGTATCTATGAAGTCTTGGCTGTTTGCCCTGTCAAAGGATCTACTACCAAACTTCTCTGATTTGAACATGACCACATTAAAATCACTCACCACAACCCATGGAATGGTGATGTTAGAAGCTAGTAGGTTGAGATGGTGTGAGAGGAACTTTCTACTTCCCCTTGTTGTGCCTCCATACACGAAGGTGCAAAGGAAGCTATTGTTTATGCAATAATGAATGAATTGTTTGTGGGAGAGGAGAACTTCCAGGTGGGTGTTCGTCTTCCATAGGATCCAGATCCCACCGGAGAACCCTATCTCTTTGACCCTATCAGAGTGAGGAAAACCCATCTTCTTGATGATGGTGGTGGATCTATTCCTGCTACAATGAGGTTCATAGATTCCTACAACTAAAACGTGATATCTGTTGACTAGATTCTTCAAATTGTTCAAATTGTTCTGGGATGAGGGATCCCGCTTCAACATTCACCCACTTGGAAACATTCTCATCTTCGAGTTTCTTCTTACAATCCTTTTCAATGTGACCTGTTCTTCCACAGTGGAGACAAATATAGGGTATGTTCTCGTACTCCACCTTGTATCGGATGCCATCCACCCAGATCACTGGGATGAGTGGAAAAACCATGTTGAGTTCTACTGCTATGCGTGCAAATTGGCCCCTAAACTAGAGCATGGTGTTCATGTCTACTTTAATGGTTTTCCCTAGGTGATTTCCAATTTCATGCATAAGCACTTCTTGGTACAGGTGGATCGACATATTAGGGATGCGAACCCAGGCTACGATGCTTGGAGGTAAGGATCTATCTGGGGAGAACGTCAAAGAACATCTTTGAACTATTAAGTAAGAACAAAATATCGGCCAAGGCCCTCCTGCCAGTGCGTTGATGTAGTAATCATTCACCACGTTGATCAAGTTGAAGCCTCCCACTGGTTTCCACATTGCTTTGATTATGTCCCTTAATGTTAGATATCCGATCTCTTGTGAGAGAAGTTTGACAACATTAGAGAATAGCCACAGTTTCAGTAAATCTTCGAAGGATTCTTGACGGAGGCAGAATGCTGGAATGCCTTGCTCAACTGTGATCTCAATATTGGAAGGAAGCAGGTTGGTGACATTCTCATCTGCATCTATCTGAATGAAGTTGCGTGGGTTGTCCCTTGATCCTTGGGTGATTGTGTCCTTTTAGGATGGCTTTGTGTTTCCCTAGGATTCGTTGGATTATTGGCTTTGGCTCAATAGTGGGGGGAAAGGTTTGATATTTCCCTGAGATTCAAAGTCCATGGACGTAACGCCGACCGTAGGGGAACCCCTATAGGCGTGTTCGATAGATTGTTGGCCATAGGATGAGAATTTAAGAGACAACCCTGAGGATCCCAACACCACCGTGCTGGAAGGATGGGAAGGCGGTTACCCATCTCCTTCGTCTTCAAGAAAGCATCGGTCACCTGGGTGGTCGCCTTCTCCCGCAACAGAAACCCTAGCTGCCATCTCAAGCTCTTCGAACATTGATTATGTTGATGGAAATTCATGTATACCATAAAGTGTTTTTTTAACATTGAATGGTTATTTGCAAATAACAGTTCTTTTATACTTTGAGTTTGGAAGCATTCTAAGAAACGTTTTTTAAAATATTTATCATTATGATTTAAGTAGAAGATATGATTTAAGTAGAAGAGCCAAAGATAGATCATAATGCAAGAACATTATAGTCGCATGTCTTTGTTTACTTGATTTAAACTATTAACTCAATATGATCTTGTAATACAACATGTTCCTCCATCAATATTATAGGGTACGTTACACATATATTTATACCTTTTTGTAGGAATGTTATGAGTAGTTAGTGAGGGATACTAGGTTCATGCAAGAACATATGAGGAGATGGGTGTATTGCTATGGTGGACTCAACTATTTTAAAACTTGGTTTGTATGATGGTCATTTCACATGGTGTGAGTGTATGGTTCTCATTTCACTTAATATCGACCCATAAGTAGAAAAACCATTAGATTAAATTCATATCACTATCAAGACTAAATATGGTTCATTTTCTTTAGTGGATATGTTGTTTGGGATTCGGGAGGAAATTGGAGTGCAACAATGTTCTTGAGTATATGATTAAGGATCAGTTTAGGATTGTACAACCCAAACATAAAAATTGGAAGTAATAATTTGGTTGATAACAACCATAAGAGGGAAAGTGAATATTAAGTTCATACAATTATAACTATTATTTATATCCAAGGTCAACTAGTACAATTCAATCCCTTAGGGTGAAGAGTTTTGTGTATGGTAATCTTGAAAATATATTAATTTTGATCCCATGACAATATTATGAAATAAATGAATATATGGAACACATGTTCCTTATATTATGACTATCATTGAGTAACTATATTTCTTTTGAGTATATGAAGTGTCAATGTTAAACACCATTGATCCTTGTTTACTTATATGTTGACTGCTAATATTTTGGATATATTCCTTTTTCAATCACTATGAAGAATGAATTTTATCTTAAAATGATAAGTCTTTTCTTCTTCCATATTGTAATGTGTTGGTATATATGTCTGTAGAGCAAATCTTTTAATGTTTGTATGGGGCATATGTACTTGATTTGATAATATTGTTAAAGGTAATTCCTTCTGTTATGCATGTCTCGGTTGTAAGATAATGACATAAAAATATATGCCACACGTGTGTATATATATATGCATAAGAGATAACAATACATATTTATAATATGGTGAGCATGTACATCCATTAGAGCATAATTTCCTTACATTCCGGGGTTGCAAATAATAATATAGATAGAAATCATATTTTACCCCATTGATTTAATTTTGATTTCTACCCATTTTCCCCTGATTAGGATCTACTTTTATTATATGGCTCAATGGCGAGAAATTATTAATTGAGGTCAAGATATGGTATGAGTTAGACATCTAAAGAATGAGATCATATGTATAATAAGAGTACATATATTCTTGTTATGTCCTTGGTTAGACATTATTTTGGAAGGAAAATAAATTACACTAATACATAAGATTGGAATGTGTGTTGACTGATGGTAGAGTCTCATTAGTCATGATATTGGATATCAAGTCAAACACATAGGTATGTGCTAGATAACAGTGTACCAGACAGACCCACCTTGAGAGAAATACATGGAAACCATGAAATCGTAGTCAGAATCATCTCTCAAAGTGATAGTGGTGATTTTAGTTCTTAGATTTAAAGTCACTACACTCATCACATATCGTTAAATGAACTTTGACACCATCCAACATGAATCTGAATAAGGGTTTCCATAAAGGTGGTGATTGGATACGTTGTGACACATGGGGATTGACTATGAGTTATGTATATGGAATTTGTCCCACCAATGAAAGCTTGATATCCTAAGGCCATAGATAAGAGAGAATGAGAAATGTATGACCATGCTTATATCAATCTATATATGATATGTGTACTTACTATATCTCAACAATATGATCTAGTTCAAGAAACATAGATTCAATATTAAGAGGATGAAAATTCCATGCCTCATATTTAATCTGAATATCAGAAACAAAGGAAATATTTGATCATAGTAACACTGATCAAGGATTGTAGGTTGAAAATTTTCTCCAACTTCCTGATTACTTGGGTAGAAATGATGTGTTGCTACATAGCACTCATTTATTATGTATTCATAATGGTTATGGACTCCACTTCCAACATAAATGGGACATATAGGGGAACACACATAGGATTCACTTGGAATAGGAGTTTATTCATGAATAAGATTTAACTTGGTTACTAAAAGTGTTTAGGTAATCAACTTAGACAACACTGGTTGTCAGTCAACTAATTGGAATTTTGATTCGACCGTTTGACATGCCAGTCGATTGAGTGGAGTGTCCAATTAACTGACTAGGCTATTGGTCGATGGAACCAGCTAGTAGACTGGAGGGTCCAACCGATCGAATGGATGACTAATTTGACTGGGTCAAACAATTAATGATATGTGTAATGACATGCAGTAATCATCACACTAAAAGACAATGTTATTGCACCACTAACCACAAGACAATCAACCAACTGGATAGTCTAGTTGATTGACTATATCTACCAATCGATTGACTGGATGGAATAGTTGACCTACTAGCCACCCACAATAGTTGTCCAACTAAGATATCAGACCTTTCATATCCCTTGGGTTTTGGAAACCCTAGCCCATCCACTCCTATATAAGGATGAGGGTGACCAAGACTCAAGACACACAATAGACATAAAGTCTAGGAGGTAGTATAAATATTCTCTCAAGACTCCTCATCTCTCACTTCTGGTAACGTGTGAGAGAGCCTAGCAATGTTACCTAAAAGGTTGAGAGATATCTAAAGGAAAGGAAGTCGAGTTGATGAACAAAAGGATAACTCCTTACCGTTGGCTTGGAAGCACAACGTGACATTCCCCATGGTCCAAGTGGATTTTGTAGAGGCGTGGAAGCTTATGTTGCCACACTAGGAGGATGTCGTCAATTGCCATCTATGCGTGCTACACCAGGATGACATCTACAGTTGTTGTCCGTGTGCTACTTAAAAGGAAGCACATCTCTCTATAAGAATTATCACTGGGCATGCTCTAGGACAAGGTATGTCTTACACCCTCTTTCCCAATACACTAATGTTAACGTAATATGTTGGTTAAGAAAAATATGGGTAATTTTTTTTCCTTTCAACTGTCTACTCTATCCCCATATTTCATAGTGGTATCAGAGCCATGTAAACTTATGGGGTATCGTGATTAAAATAAATACAACCGGATTTAATTTCATTGTTTATTTTATTGCATATGATATGAATATTTAAATAGTTAATGTCCATGTCCAATTAATACTACATACACTAGGGAATGTCAGATAGATCCTATATATATATATATATATATATATATATATATATATATATATATATATATATAGATGCAATCTGTACAAGTCGCCCTTAATTGTTTTTGATGGTGGATGTATGCATTGTTATGGCCAATACCCCTTGGATGCTTGTGTGGTCAGATGATATTTTTCCTACCTTTTAAATCCAATTTATGTACCGAGCCTTCCTCTTTCTTCTCCAAATGTAATTAATGCTTAACTCCCTATACTACCCTCAAATGTAACTCGAGGTATTCTCACTAAACAATATAATATATAAACATGATTAGCATTAGTTTTCATTTTGGAAAGAAGAATACATTCTGACCAGGTGATTCGATCGATTGGTATTCCACCCGATTGACCAGAAGATTATAGGAGTTAGCCGATCACGACTGGAGGCCCGACCAACTGATTGGAGGAGTCTAGACAACCACTTGAGCCATGAGCCAACCGACCTTCCAACAAAAACCATCCAACTGACAGGAGGCCCAAATGATCGACTGGAAGATCCAGTTGAATGATCGGCCTATTCCCAACATAAGGTTTTTTAGTACAATTGCATGCATATGATATGACCTTAGGTGGTTAGCAATTTTTTTTGGTTCCAAAGAACTGCACTAGTGTGGCCATAACCATCCCTCATTTATTTGTGATTACATGTTTCATTTGTAAATATAGTATATATATGATACATATTATAAGTATATGGTAATTGGATATGTATATGTATTTAAAAAATCTATCAAGAAATATTAAGTCTTAGATGCTTTTCATAAGCAGCACACATGAAAATCTTGATTGACCAAGTGTGGGCACGTCACAACATGGTGTACCATCTATCTTGTAGAAGTGTGATGGTAGTTGTGTTGGATTGTCAAGCATGATTCATTTCTATCATGTTAGCTTTTGGTTTATACTTAACTATGTGACCTTAATGAGATTAAGTGCCTAGAATCTTACATATGGATTATGACAATGAGTTGTGCATACCATCTATCAAACGGTTGCATTGGATGCAATTGATAAATGTTGCCTACCTTTATAATTAATTATGGACACCGACGTTGGTTGGAAAATTATTCAATAATTTTAGATTTTGGATCACTAGAGTATTGTACACTGTGATCTTCCAAATTTATAGTGAGGGTTATCAATTAAAAGAAAATAGTGGGAGCACTAATTACTTAAAGGACTAATTAATATCGTCAATATTTTCAAATCAAACAAAAAATGTTTTGACAATGTAAATTTTTTGATGTAGAAACAAATGGAAAACACCAACCCCTTTTCATTAGATCAGTTCTTAAGAAAGAAAAACTATATGAGAACAACTTTCATGACTGGTTCAGGACTTTGAAAATCATACTCACTCCAGAGCACAAGCTCTATGTGCTGGAGACACTAGAGCAAGAGGAACCCATTCCCACTATGCCCAAGGATGGAAGGGATGCTTACAAGAAGCATTCTGAGAATGTCATAGATGTCAAGTGTCTGATGCTATGCTTAGTGAACTATGAGTTGCAGAGACAACATGAGAACATAGAAGTTATTGAGATGGTAACACATCTTAAGAATATGTTCCATGATAAGGCAAGATAAGAGAGATATGATATCACAAAGGCGTCATTTTAGTGCAACATGGTAGAGGGAGATCTAGTAGGGCCCCATATGCTCAAATTGATTGGGTACATGGAAAACCTAAAGAGACTGTGATTTCCTTTAGGGCAAGAGTTAATTACAAATGCAGTTTTGAAATCATTACCTATATCATATAGCCAATTTTTCATGAACTATAACATGGAAAATTTTGCTAAACTGTTGTCTGAGTTTCTTAGCATGTTGAGAACTTTTGAGATATAAATAAAGAAGGACAATCCTATATCTGGGATGATGATCAGTAGAGGAAAGGGAATTCCAAGGTCAAGGACAATGCCTAGAAGAGTTCTAAGTCTATATAGAAACCCAAGTCTTCTGTACTTAAAGCAGAGGAGTGAGTAAGGAAGGGAATTGCCACCACTATCTCCAAACTGGACACTAGAAAAAGAATTTCTCTCTTTACATAGAGGAACACAAAAAAAAGAAGCAAGGGATGGAAAAATCCACTTTAGGTATACACATTATTGAGATAAATATGCCTACTTCATCATCATAGGTATTGGATACTGGATGAGTCTCTCACATATGTTATTGTGTTCATGATCTGAGAAGATGTAAGCAAGATGAGGTGGAACTGCACGGATACAGTTGGAACCTATCATTTACCTCAACCCAATAAGATTTTAATAAAATTAGTGAATTGCTATTAAAAATAGCCTTTAGTGGAAACATCAATGCATCTTGTTTGGACAAGAGTGGATTCAAATTTCATATAATGAAAGACTGATGTTTTATCTTAAAAATAAGATCTTGTATGACAATGCCCCAATGTCTCAATAGTCTATACTCGATAGTTTCAGATACAAGTATATTTGACATAAATACTGTAAGACTCGATAACTCAAATAAAACAAACCTAGTACATTGTTGTTTAAGGAACATAAATAAGAAACACATATCTAGATTCCATAATGATGGTTATCTAGACTCTTTTGGTTTCAAACCAATAAAGACATGAGAGTTTTGTTTATTGTGTAAAAGACAAAAGCACCTTCTATTGGAAATAGTGGGAGAGCGAGTGATCTATTGGGACTCATACATACTGATGTATGTAGAACTTTTCAAAATATGCTAGAAGGTGGTTACTAGTATTAAAGCACTTCAATATGATCGATATGGAGAATACTTGAACCATGATTTTGAGTACCTTTTGTGAGACTGTGGTATTACATCACAATGGACTCCACCAGAAACATAATCATGTATCAGAAAGAAGGAACCGTACCTGTTGGACATGGTGCGATAATAAATACGCCTGGTTGATATTTTAATTTTCTTCTAGGGGATATATTTTAGAAACCATAGCATTTACACTAAACTGCATACCATCTAATTAAGTTCAAACAAAACCATATGAGATATGGCATGAGAAACATCCCAATGTGTCTTCTTTGTGAGTCGACCAACTAGTAGTCAAGTCGATCATCCGAAGGACAGATGAAACCAGCAAATGAACTAGACCCAACCGACTGACTAGAGGAGTTCAACCAACTGCTTGATCCAAGACAATCAACCATCCAATAGAAACCATCCAACCAACAAGAGGTCCAACCGACTGAATGGAGGTGTGTTGATACCGTGGTCGCAGTTAGCATTAATCGCGGTCGTAGTTTTCATGTCGTGCTTGCAGTTCTTCTCTTTTTAACTGTGGTCACAATTTTCATGCTGTGGTCGTGGTTCTTCTCTCCTTGACCGCGGTCGCAGTTTTCATGCCGCAGTCGTGGTTCTCATGTCGCAGTCGCGGTTCTTTTCTCCTTGACTGTGGTTGCGGATCTCATGGACCAAACCCACCACCGCGGGGGGGGGGGGTATTGGTGAGGGTCAAATAGCCTACATCAATGAATCCTCTGACTGATGAGGATGCTTTCTGATGAAGGATCTAGCCATCGAAAAATGGTACAAAATATTGAATGTTTCTCGGGCCACCATCTCCTACACCTCCCACACTGGCACACATAGTGCGATGTTCAATCCTACAATGGAGATAAAATAGATTTGATCAATACTCTAGATAATGATATGGAACTGAGGAAAATTATATATGAGCATATTCAAGGGGTGAATGTGAGCTTTCAATGCAAAACTGGGCCAAAAGCGGTGACTAAAACTAAGATGAAAATGCATTCATCATACTACCGAATGCACTATGGGCATATAGGACCGCGTTTAAGACACCTACAGGCACCACACCTTTTAGGTTGGCTTACGGGCAGGCTTGTCACTTGCCGGTGGAGTTAGAGCACAAGGCACACTGGGCTCTAAGGAAGCTAAACATGAACATTGATGATGCAGGGAGAAAGCAGATGCTAGAGCTCAATGAGTTGGGAGAGCTAAGGATGAATGCATATGAGAACTCGAGGATCTACAAGGAGTGGACAAAGCAAATACATGATTGCCACATTCAATTGTGAGTATTCAAGAAGGGTGATAGTGTGTTATTGTTCAATTCGAGATTGAAGTTGCATCCCGGGAAATTGAAATCCCAGTGGAGTGGACCCTTTGTGGTTGAGGAGGTGCAACCCCATGGTGCTATCATGGTGAGAGATGGTGTGAGAACATTCTTGGTGAATGGTCAAAGGATGAAGCACTACTATGGGGAAGACTACGCAAGGAAAGTGCATGAGATCAAACTCAGGGCACTAAAAGAGGAATGAGGAGCATGATTGCGTCTAGCCCAAGACGTTAAATGAGGCGCTTGTTGGGAGGCAACCCAACCTTGGTAGATTACATGGTTATCTCTTTAAATTTTTTGTATTCCTAGGTAGTTTTCATTAATTTAGCACTTAGTCTCTAAAACTGATACCCTGATATGTTTGTTGAGTGTGCAGGCTGGGAAACGGTCGATACCATCGATGCCTGGGTCGATGGTATCAAATTTGGAACAACAAAAATTTCTACTGAAACTTCATCCCCTCGTCGATAGTATCAACATGGGAACAGTGAAAGAGAGGATCAACACAGAAAAAGGTCGATAGTATCGACTGTATTGTCGATGGTTGCGAGATGTCTGAAGATTTTCAGACTAGTTTTTCTCAGTAAAGTCGATACCATCGACACCCTCGTTGATGGTATCGACACACCATCGGAAATAGCACTGCCAAACCCTCACGAGGACTAGAAGTATTCAGAGGCATCGATGGTATCGATGGACACATAAATGATCCGCGTGTCTCCATCAATGGTCTACATTGATGATCTGAGGACACTGTCGATGGTAGCGAAACCTCGTCGCTACCATTGACACTTTGACGATCCGGGCCCCCGTCAGCCAACCATCGACAACCGTCGATACCAGTGAGCAACAGATTGTGCTACCCGTCAATACTATCGATGGATCCATCGATGATATCGATGCGCCAACAATAGCGGCGGCCGACCCTTATAAAAGGGAGTGAAATTCTTCAATCAAATCTCACACTCTCAAGCCATCTCTTCCACCTTCGAGCCCTAGTAGCCCGGAGCACCAGGAAGCTTAAGAAATCTACACCGACAATCTTCCTTGTGCATCTCCATTGATGTTGCAGATCTCCGTCTTCTTCAATCTTCACCGACAAATCTTCTCCGAGCTCTATTGTTAAACCTCTTTCTCTCTCACTCGTTGCCCGTGAAACAATGGTGAGATCAGGAGTTTCATCATCCAGGGCTGCCCCACCTGCCCTACCTCCGCTGTTAGAAAGATTAGTCCCTCACCCAAGGCTAGTCCACCCATCCCTGGAGGTTAAAAAGATGTATGAGGAGCTATGGAAGTGCTCCATTGAGACGACCCAATATGGAGACCGGTAGTTGATCAAAGACCTGGGTTTTGAGGCCAATATGGCCTATGTGCTGCAGGGACAATTGAGCGAGTCCCCTATGTTGTGTCGTGACCACGCCGATGGTCATCCATTCTTTAGTGGGTGGCCCACTTACAAGGAGATCGTCATCGAGTTCATGGCATCTCTGGACATTTATGTCATTCCCAATGAATTAATACTGGCACGCACAGAGTGGAAAGAAGGGCGCATTTCTTCCCGCGTCTGCAACAAGGACTATACGATGACCCTTCATGAGTTCAACATGATTTATGAGTGGACCCATAGAGACCTTCTCCAGCCAGTGCACAATGCAGATTATGACGCCATGATTGCAAAGCTAGTTATCGTACCGGTAGGGTACTCGATCAGGTGGCACAATGCCTCCATAGCTGATTTTGAGCATCCATTTGTCAAGATCTTGCACCAGATTCTCTCCAACACCTTCTTTACAAGATCAAAGTTGTCTCAAAGAAAATTTTAGGAGACAGACCTGTTCTTCCTCTATAGTCTGTTGGAGAGGACACCCATCAATTTTGGAGCCTTCTTCCTCATGCGTGTAATGGTGGTTAAGAGGAACACTTCTCGTAGGGCCCCCGTTTATTTTGGGGGTCTAATTACGCTGATTGCAATGTACCTGGGCCTGGATCTGTCTGGGCTACCCAAGCTGGAGTGCAAGAACACACTCAATTTGAGCCATTTTGTGAATGCGGGCTTCGTTGAATCTCATCATGGCACTCTCTATGCTACCTGCCATGTGGCAGGAGTCTTTCTGAGGAGGGAACTACCAGACCCTGCTTTCAACATCAAGCCTAGCCAAAGATACGTGTGACCTATCATTGATGTTGAGGAGGATGAGGAAGAACAAGCCAAAGAAGTGGAAATTCAAGATGGCGATGATGATGCAGAAGAGGAGGAAGCCACCATTCCTCTTTGACGATGAGTTGCTCCGCATAAGCATCCACAACACTATGGAGCCTCCTCTTCTTCCCAGCCACCACCACCACAACCATCTCAAGGTGGAGAGGATGTTTATTCAATGCAAGGGATGTATACAATGTTGTAGGATATTCAGTAGACGCAGCACCTGCATACGACCTCTTTTGTGAGAATTCAAGAAACAACAAACCGGTTGTTCGAGAATCAACAAGCAATCTACAAGAATGAGTGCCTCCTCTTCACCAACCAAAAAACCATCCACAACAGGTTGCATAGGATGGAGATGCAGTAGCAGCCATTTAACGACCACTATTGGAGCCAGAACTTTTTTGGAGGATACCCAAAGCCACCATTGATGCCCCCATCTGATATGTCATTCCAGGGACATTATCCTTCTTGGGATCCTAGCGGCCACCAGTACCTGCCACACCTACCACTGGTGCAATAAAGGGGTATCGATGTTCCACCTCTTAAGTTAGGATTTTGACTATGAGGCCATAGTCGAGTTCAAGCTTGGGGGGGTGTTGGAACATCATCTATCTAGTTTGTTTTATTATATTTGATCTTTTATTTGTTTTTGCAATTTTCATCTTTCTTTATCTTAGTTTTCTCAATTGCTAGATTTACTATTTTCTAGGATCCACTATCTATCTAGTGTAATCAGTGGAGTCTAATTTAATTGCATGTCATCTCATTTTCACTTGGGGCTTTGTGAGAAAATTTTTTTTAATGAAAAAATCCTTAAGAAATTGTAAGTTTGTCTTGTGAGAACTTGAGGGCATTGCTTGTGAAACTCATTGGGTAGGTCAACTTAAAAACATATGAACATGATTGTGTATCTGTATGGTTCATGTTAAGAGGATTGATATGGATGTTGAGCCTAAACCAACCAAATGATAATGTGATTTTAATTTGAAGTGATAGAGAGAAACCCCTTGATTAATTGGTACACAAGTCAGTAAGGAGGGACATATAATTCTATCTAAAGGTTTTTTCAATTAGTCTTGTGATCTGATCCACCACAATTTCATTCACTCTCCACCATAAGAACTGGGAGCACATTACTATCTTTCACTCTTTGATTGCATCCCACGTAGATAGGTCATGCATTATACTTATTTCTGCATGTTTTGCATAAAAATGGAAAATGAAAGATATAGAGTAGTTATACATGCACATTATCCTTAGGTGCATGTCATTTAGTTGCATAATTGGCGTAATGAAGTGCATTCACATCTTTTGAGCATATAGTTGTACATCATGTGTTGTATGTTCTTCTAAAAAATTAAAGGTGTTGAACTTGTTCCATACCCTCCAAATAGAATGCATCAAATGTGCCAGTTAGAAAAAAAGAGAAGGAAGCCCAACAAATAATCCATTACCATTTATGAAAATGAGGGCTTGGAAAAAATGAATGAAAAAAAAGTATGAATAAGAGGGAGAAAGGAACATGTTCTCACCCACATTTTAGGAAGAACAAGCACATGGTGTAGTTACTTAGATATTCCATCTCACTTTGAGATAGAATGATAGTGCATGCATCATTTCACAGAAAAAATGTAACATTAGGGCATTTTCATTTGTAGTTGCATCATGATAGGTCATTCATTTTTGTTTTTGTATGATCGACTGTACTGTGCTTCCATTTCTTCCATATCCACCCATTCCATTCACCCGTTGCTCTAAGTGGTAGGCTACCCATGCTATTCTCCTCATTCATGTATATCAGGAGATCTGCTTCCATTTAGATGGTAGATAGGAAATGAGCAACGTAGATAGGAGATCACAAGATGCACCAAGCCTGAACCTGAGGATTTTATTATATTAACTGCTTTACTTGATAGTGTTCATGATCTTGGGATGGACATCTCTCATGAATGATTATTATCACTTTAAGGGTAGTTATCATTCCATGGTTGGTAAGGACCGGTATGTGAATGGCAGGCATGAATCATATTGAGATATCAATTTTGTGATTATGTTCTTTAGTTGACCCTCTCAATCAGATTTTAAGTTTTGTTGCTTGAGGATGAGCAAGATTCAAGCTTCGGGGAGTTTGATGCAGTGAATTTGATTCACATTTATAGGCTAGTTTCATACTTGTTTTGCGTGGTTATGTGTCATTTTATGACTTTAATAGCATGATTCATATTCCTTTAGCCTATAATCATTATATGCATCAAATTCAGTTTATTTTATCTTATTTTGTATAAATTATCAGAATTTTTGGATTTGATTTGTGTTCCTCTCTTTGTTTTAGGTACTTTGTATATATGGACACGTCGATACCATCGACGACTTTGTCGATACCATCGACATGGCATTAGTACCCAGGCTGGAGGGAGAACATCCAAGTCGATACCATCAACCAAAGTCATCGATGATCTCGAGATCGTCTCAGCCAGAATTAATTAAAGCCCATCAATACTATCGACAACACCGTCAATAGTATCGAGAGTTCACCAGTTTCTAGCAACGGATTCCATTATTTTTAGCGTCAGAAGTTCACCTTAAGTATCGACACCCCATCGATGGTATCGATGTCGTCAGATCAGAGTTGCACCTAGAATTGCCACGATCGAATGGCTGCAATCTTTTGGCGGCTGTAAGTCATGCCTGTACCTAAGAAAAGATGGATAAGACCTAAGGAGGACGTTGCACTCATCCACACAAGTCCCGAAAGGGGAAGAGCAAAGAACAGAGCCTAGAGCTATGCCTCGAGAGATTCCAGAGCCACAGACGGACGATTTCACTACAGGAAGACTGCAGATCGTGCATCTCGCACCAAGGATCACCCGGATCTTCTCCGTTTCAGGAGTTACATCATATTTTCTCTCGTTTCCCCATGTCTTCCTCTTTCTTCTCCATGTGTACTATTGAGATGAATATGCGGGGCTCATCCGCTCTATCCTTAGGACCAGGAGTAGCATGGGGAATCGTTGTATGATGATTTTTTATTGATTATAATAATTTGTCTCACTTTCCCTTGATATGTTATCATGTTTCCATTGAAATTTACTATGCTTGATCACCATAGTCGATTTCTAATACCGTTAGTTACTTCTGACGGAGAATTAGTGGTTGAAAAGGCATGATTCACACATTAATCAATAAATTCCTTAGACAAGGTAATGTACGATTAATGGTGGATTCTCAGAGAAATAATTAAAGCACCTAGATCTAGGGTATAAGTTACTAATGGCGTGGAACTGATCTAGAACTAGGTAGTGAATTGTATCGCGGAAGTGAGCAATTCTGACTACGGGCCATAATCAGGGAAAGAGAATGAATTATGTTAATTGTGTAGATTTGCGTGTAGTGAGACCTCGCGGTGAAACCACAATCCTAAGGATTCCCATTTAATTTGATTAAAATAAACATTTAATCATCGTTCACTTTTGCTTTCTTTTAGTTTTATTTTCTTTTTCAAAATCAAACTCAATTTTCCCATCGGTCTAGCTGATCATGACCAATTAGTAGTAGTCTATTGAAATTTACATTTCCATGAGTTTGACTCAGGCCTCACAAGGCCTATATTACATTGATATGTGCACTTGCGTTATACACACGGTAAAATCATGTCAAGTGTCATAATTTTATTACAAATTTGCATATAATTCATGAACTTGTCTACTTGATTAAAAACCTTTTTTATACGTGGTCTTGGCTCAAAAAAGGCACAAAAAGAAAAGGGGTTCCTAAGAAGGAGCTCCTTGTACCTATTTAGAGCATCATTGGAGATAAAGAAGGTATCATCAAATAGTATAAGGCCCAAGTAGGAGGAAGATGGTGCTCCATCCGAGGCATCTCTCTTTCTCCTATTAGAAGCTATGGAGGCGAGATAACAGGATTGAGAGGTTAAAAATGTAGGAAACACCACCACAAACCGACCAATACCTAGGGTTTATAGGCAAGAGGTCAAGGAAGGTCGAGCTAGGTCGAACTAGGGCTAGGGAGAGGAAGGTTGGGGGTAGGGTTGAGAGATTGAGGGAGCTGGAGAGTGGATTAGTTGATTTTTCTCTAGTTGAGAGGGAGAAAAGTCGGTTGAACCATACTTAAATTTGCTCTAGCTCGGCCATTGGTTGAGTACTGAGACTGGGAAACTCAACCAAGTGGCTCTTTACAAAATCCCTCAGTCACAGATCGGTCGAGTTAGCAACTCGATCGATGGTCAACTTGAACCAACTTTAGAAGTTTTAATTTCTAGCCATTTGAGTGCTAATTAAATTAATTTTTCTAGTCCATTTTGCATTTTAAGCATACTTAGGCACATATCCTTATCATTGGATACTATTTTGTGATAAAACAAGAGTTTGTGAAAAATACCCAAAATAAGCAAAAAAAAACAAGGCAAATGAACATGAAAAATAACTTAGCATTTTAGCATGCAAGGGTGATCAAGACATAATCAAAGCATATATGATAGATGGAAACTAGCTAGAAGGCATATCAGATTCATTCAAAGTAGTTATGAGAAGTTTAGATCTAATAAAATTAAATCACTTTCTAGCTAAAGGTTTAATGAAAATGTCTGCCAACTAATTTTCTGTGTCCACATGCATGATATAGATATCCTTTTTTGCAATGTGGTCATGAAGAAAATGATGACATACCTCTATATGCTTGGATCTACTATGCAATATAGGATTGTAAGATAAATTAATTGCACTAATATTAACACAATAGATAGGAGAAGCATAAAAAAAAGAATGTTAAAGTCTTAGAGTATTTGCTTCATCCATAGGACCTGGGCACAAAAACTCCCAACATCAATGTATTTAGCCTCGGTGGTTGATAATTCCATAGTGCTCTAGTTCTTGGAGAACTGAGACACCAAGCATGGTCCTAGGAGAAAGAAATGCCACTTGTGAACTTTCTATCAATCAAGCATCCTACACAATCTGCATCACTATAAGCTGTATGAGTAAAGTCCCTTTACTTGGGATACCATAGTCCAAAATTTGGAGTTTTGCTAAGTACCTTAAAATCCTCTTAACAACTATTAAATGTGATTTCTTGGGATTTGAAAGCGAGCACACATGCAAACACAAAACATTATATCAGGTCAAGAGGTAGTCAAATAAAATAAACTTCCAATCATACCTCTATAGAGATTCTCATCTACCTTCTCACCTTCTTCATCTTTATCAAGTTCAGTGGTGTTTGACATGGGTGTGTCCATCGGTTTTGTGTTCTCCATCCCAAAGCACTTAAGTAGCTCACTTGTGTACTTGCCTTAGTTGATGAAGTTCCCATCTTTAGTTTGCTTGATTTGAAAAGCAAAGGAAGAAAGTAAGCTCACCCATCATGCTCATCTCGAACTCACTTTGCATAATATCACTAAACTCCTTGCAAAGATTAAGATTAGTTCTGCCAAAAATGATATCATCAACATATATTTGAATGATAAGAAAATTGTTATAAGTGTGTTTAAGAAACAAGGTAGAATCAACTTTGCCTATGATATACCCATGATCTAACAAAAAGTTATTTAATTTCTCATACCAAGCTCAAGGTGCTTGTTTGAGTCCATAGAGAGATTTTTGCAACAAATAAACATGGTTAGTTAAGATATCATGATCAAATCCTGGGGGTTATGGAACATACACTTCCTCCTCAATTGTACCATTAAAAAATGCACTTTTAACATCCATTTGATATAGAAGAAAGTTTTTATAACTAGAAAAATAAAGCAACATATGAATGGACTCAAGTATAGCTACAGGGATATATATAATCAAAATCTATACCTTCCTATTGATTATAGCCTCGAGCCACTAACCTTTCTCTGTTCCTTACCACCTTGCTTATTTATTCTAGCTTGTTGGAGTAGACCCACTTGTTGCCAATGATCTTTTTATCACTTGGTCTTGGCACTAGGGTCCACACTTTGTTCTTTTCAAATTGCTCCAATTCTTCTTGCATGGCTAGGATCCATTCATCATCCCCAAGAGCTTCTTTGATGTTCTTTGGCTCGAGTTGTGAGATGAAGGCACTATTCACTTGTTCTTTGTTGAAGGAAGCCCACATCTTCACTATTTCAAATGGGTCACCTAAAATCATCTCTTTTGGATGATTCTTTGCAAAGTAAGGATTTGGATCCTTCTTCTCTTCATCTTTCTCTTCTTCTTGAGTGACCACCTCTTTTCCCTTTTGGGTGTTGTTGAGTTCTTTTGAAATAGGAATCACCTCACCTAGAATATTATCATTTGAAACAATATCTTTGGGAATAGAGGGGTTAGTCTCAATTAACTTAACATTTATAGATTCTTCTACTTTAGCAAGATCAACATTAAACACTCTATAAGCCTTGCTAGTAGTGCTATAACCAAGAAAGAAAGCCCTGTAAGATTTTAGAGTCAAACTTGTTGAGAGAATCTTTCATATTCAAACAAAACAAGGACATATGAAAACATGTAAATACTTGATAGAAGGCTTCCTACCACGCCATATCTTATAAGGGGGTTTCGTCAAATAAGGATGTGTAAGAACTTGGTTTTGCACAAAACATGAGGTACTAACAGCTTCGGCCCAAAACTTCTTTGGAGTGTCATACTCTAAAAGCATGGTCCTAGCCATCTCCTCTAGTGACCTTTTATTCCTCTCTACAACCCCATTTTTTTTAGGGATTCGAGGTGAAGAGAAGTTATGTGCATATCCATATTCTTCACAAAAATGTTCAAAAAGATCATTTCCAAATTCTCCCCCATGATCACTAAGGATGGAAAAAATCTGACAAGAAGCTTCGTTTTCAACTCATTTACAAAAACTTGAGAAAAAAATCAAGCGTATACTTTTGGAAATGAGAAAAAAGGTCCAAGTACATCTAGAGAAATCATCAACAATAACAAGACAAGACTTGGAACCACAAAGAAATTGAGTTCTCATTGGTCCAAATAGATCAATATGAAGAAGTTCAAGAGCTCTCTTGGTACCAATGACTCCTTTGGATTTGAAGGAGTACTTGGTTTGCTTTCCTTGGGTACAAGGTTGTCATTCCACATCATTTTCAAAGTCCAATTTGGAGAGTCCCTTGACCAAGTCCTTTTTGCTCAACTTCTTCAACTGATGCATATTTACATGACCAAGCCAATGATGCCAATGAGAAATATCATTCAAATTGACTAGTAGGCATCTACCAACAATAGGCTTAATAGAGTCCAGCACAATTACATAAAGATTACCACTTATAGTTCTCCTTATATATGACTTGATAGGTGAGGGAATCTAGAATCAAGCATTCAAAAGAAGTAAATAACACAAGGTAATCATTATCACATAATTGACTTACACTTATTAAATTGTGATGTAGGAAATCCACAAAGAGAATATTCTTGATACACAAGGATTCACCTACATCACTCTCACCTTTTTACCTTACGTTTTTTGTTGTCCCCAATGGTAACCGAACCTCCTTTCTTCTTAGTGAAGTTGTTAAAATGGCTTATATCACAAGTCATGTGCTTAATCAAACACTATCAACAATCCATCTTCCTTTTTCCTGTAAGAAAGGAGAGTGTCAGTACTCAACTCAAACTTTGGGATCCAGAGTTAGCTTAGGGACCCATTTCATCTTTGGCTTGGACCCATTAGGCTTGTTAGGACAATAAATAGAATAATGATCATCACATTTGCAATGAGAACAACTCATAGGGTTCATAGTGCCAGAAGACTCTCCAATGAAAAATGATGTTTCTGTTGGATCTAGGGCTCTAGATGGGGGGGGGGTGAATAGAGCTTCAAAATTCTCACAAGATAAGTTAGACCTTCAAATTATATTAATCCAAACCAATAGCTTAAGAGCAATTTGAAGTCCTAACTAAGCAAGCATAGCAAGGATGAGAGAAATTGAAACAAGCACTTAGACAAGGTGGTTTAGAGTGGTTCCACTCTCCTAACTAGGAGAGAGTCAATCCACTACCTATAGAGGTCAACCACTAGAACTTTGAAAGTGATTTCCTTTATATATTCACTTAAAAGAGTTACAAAACAAGAACCACCAAAGGACTTACCTATCCATTACAAAGAGTCTTCAACCTTACCAAGGAATTACCCACTTTGCAAAGAGTCCTCTGCCTTCTTCCAAAGACTTACCTACTCTTGCACAAGTCTTCAACCTTTAAGGAATTACCCACTCTTCTTGGATCTCCAGCCTTTGCCTTCTCCTTCACCTGGAGAAGATCTTCACCTCTTATTCAACCATGAAGAAGAACAACAACAACTTCAGCTTCACTCGGAGTAGCTTGCTTCAACCTTTTCTTCTTTGAGAAAGGGGGTAGGGAAGATGGAATGGAATGAGATCTTTACAAGCACATGATGGTAGCTCTCTTACAACTGGCCTAAATCACTCATAATCATGAAATGCTATATAAATTAGAGAGAGAAAGCGGCTCAAGGAGTTGCAACACACTCAACTATAGCAAGGATTAGAATAGCATGAATGAGTAAACTTGGAATGAACTCCAAGGGGGTCCTATTTATAGCTGGGGGTGTTTCCTTGAGTGTAGGATCACTTAAGGGAAAAATATAGCCATTTTCCAAGTTGCAGTGGATCTATTCTTGCTCAAAACAACTCATGAACGGTTATAATCACTTTTTCTATGTTTTTCATACCATACATTTAGTCGAGTTTCAATAAAGATAACCCGACCGATCCACTAAGAGACAAAGCCAAATTTCAAACTATCAGTCAAGTTTGTTCTAGGAAACTCAACCGATGAGCTAAAATCATTTTTGCTCAGTGAGTCGGTCGGTCAAGTTTTGTGAGTGTGCAACTTGACCGATTGGTCTCTTCAGAAAATCCATCACTAGATTGGTCAAGTTTCCAATTCGACCAATAAATAGCCTATAACCAATTTTCTAATTTCACTTTTGAGTAACCAAACATTGGAATTAAGTGTCCCTATTTTTTTCATCTTAGTTACAAGTCATATCATCCATACAATTGATTACAAAAATCATCTAAGGTCATTTGGAGTGATTTTCCAAATTGCACACTTACATTGCTTTTGACTTGAACTTGAACAATGTAGGGCTTAGGTAATTTGATCCTTTTCATGTAACTAAAGCCTAAAATCAATCTTTAACAAATGTAATAGATACATAGGAATTGAATAGTTAAGTCATTATCAAAATATGGGCAATGTATAACTCTCTAGTCAACATTCTCCCCCATTTTTGACAAGGGCAAACCATTCCTCAATCATATTGAAAAGGATATGCAAAGTTATACCTTTGCCTTGTGAAATGCAAGGGGATTAAATATTTGAACAATGTGAATTGCACCCCCTGAATCTATGGTTACTCTTACATGCATAGTTAGTCTATCTACACAACAACTTGACATGAATATTATATGGTCCTTTAGCAAGTCACATGATAAAGTATATAATGAACAAGAAACGGATCACATAGGAAATAAAACCAATATGGTTGAGCTTCAAAATATTGAACTTCTCTCCCCCTTTTAACATCATCAAAAAGGAAGGTCGGTACAAGAGCACAAAAATAGGTCTTCTCCAAGCACAACCAAACATACATCCACAACATGAATCTCAAAGAATACATCAGATAGAGACGAGAGAAACAAGCAATCTAAGTCATAATCAAATATGATAAACATGACACTAACTCATGAGATATAGTAAATCAAAGGGTAAGTGTACAAAGTATTAAGATTACAACCCGAAAGGCATGTTCTAAAAAACCAACTACAAGCCATAACAATGAAAAGTAGATGATAAAATACAACAACTCAGAAAATATACCCAGATGTTTTCAATACAAAATAGCCTAGCAAGATATATATGATCAACATCTAGAATAAAAACTAAAAAAACTAAACATCTAGATCATCTATGTCCACATCATCAACATCATCATCAGCATCAGCATCCGAGGCCTCTGGCTCATACTCATCATCTCTGTCTGAAGGTTCAGTATAGACAAAAACGTCCTCATCATCAGAGTCACCAGCAGAGCCATCATCATAAGCAACACCATTGTCCTCATCAGCCTCCTCATTAGTAGAAACAACCTCCTTATTAGCCTGGTCTGGCATCTCCTTGTCAACAAGAGAACCAAAACCACAATTGTGCCAACGAACATTCTACTTAGCCCAAGATATGCCAAGAGCATGATGCTCATTGTCTTGTGGGATAGAAGGAGCATAAGTACCAAGACTAGCAAGCAGAGTGTCCAAGGGGCCAGTAGTTAGAGGCAACACTCTAGGGGCAGATATACCAACAATAGAGGGAGTAGCAACGGAAGCAATAGGTGGAGGGGTAGGGTAAAAGTGATCATATGCATAGTCACCTCCTGGGTAGGGCTGGAATGCAGGATAAGGGTGTGCACATGATAGGTTCATGTTGAACATGATGGCACAGAGATCCTGATGCATGCGCTCCTGAACCTAAAGGTTGTAAGCTTGTTGATGCATCATGTCGCCCATAAGGGTTTCGTTGGATGCATGGAATGAGGTGCTGGTAGGTCGGGTAGGCTAAGGTGGTGGAGGTTCTTGGGTAGAGGTAGATGTAGAGGCACCAGGTGTGGTACAAGATGGGATAGGAACATATTTATGAAGCATGGTCTCACTGATGCAATCTCCTTTCCAGGTAGGTTTGTAGTGAAGGTCATGGAAAAGAGATTTGCCAGTGGAAAGATGGAAAAGACCATAGATCAGGGTTGGGTAGGGTGGGTGGGTTCCATAAGTGTTTTTGCCTGAGTCAAAGCAGGTCATATGGTGGAGAACGTATCTCACCCACATAACTCGTATGATCTTCAAGAGACAATACATAATTCCCACAATGTTTTCTGCAATTTCAGTCTGATTTTTCTTGGGATGAATATTACAGTTAAGAAATAAGGAAAGTATGTGGTTCTTGAGGTCTAAGGTGGCAGATGGAAGGGTACACTTATTCCTATAAGGGAATTGAGGCTTCTTCAAGAACTTATGAATATCAGGGAGAGTAATATAATACTTCTTGTAGAAGGCCTCAGGCTTGACTATGTCAAAATCCTCAGAATAGTGTCAGTCACTTCAGTACCCAAAAAAAAAGATGTTCAGGATATCCTCAAAGACTTGGAATTTATTCTTGGCGATCATGGAAGTGAGGACTACTTGAGTATTGGGTGGTGATATGCTTGTATCATAACTCCATTACAAGTTAGCAAATAATTCATGAACAACTTCTGTGCTTGTTATGGAATTATTGTAGCACAATCATTCGACACACAAGGCGGAGAGATGATGGTCGTACAACAACTTGGCTACTTGATCAATGACCTCTTGCCTTTGAGGGTGTGGCTCAAACAAGGCACAAAACGGAAAGGGGTTCCTAGGAAGAAGCTCCTTGTACCTATTAAGAGCCTCATTAGAGACAAAGAAGATGTCATAGAAGGGGATAATATGCAAGTTGGTAGATGATGATGGTTCACTAGTAGGGGTGGCCCTCTTTCTCCTATTAGACACCATGGAGACAATGGCGCACTAGTAGGGGCATCCCTCTTTCTCCTATTGGATGCCATGGAGACAAAATGGAGAGGATGGAGAGAGAAAAATCAAGAGAAACACCACTAAAACTCATCCACAAACCTAGGGTTGATAGGAAGGAGGTTAAGGGAGGTCAATCTATGTAGAACTAGGGATAGGGAGAGGAAGGTTGGGGTTAGGGTTGAGAGCTTAAGGAGTTAGAGGTTGGATCAGTCAATTTTTCTCTAGCTGAGAGGGAGAAAAGTCAGTTGAACCTAACTTATGTTTGCTTAAGCCCAACCATCGATCGAGTTATGTGACTCAGAAACTCGACAGATAGGCTCTTTAAAAAATCTCTCGGCCTTCGATTGGTCAGGTTGGCAACTCGACCGATGGTCAACCTCGACCAACATTATAAATTCTAATTTCTAGCCATTATTGTGGTGATTAAATTTATTTTTCAAGTCCATTTTGCATTTTGAACATACTTAGGCACATATCACTCATCATTGGGTACTATTTTTCCATAAAACAAGTATTTAAAAAAATACCCAAAAGCAAGAGAAAAACAAGGCAAAAAGAACATAAAAATTGATTTTTAGCATATTAGCAAGCAATGGTGATCAAAACATAGGAAAAACATATTGGATAGTTGACAACTAGCTAGAAGGTATATCAGATTCATTCAAAGTAGTTATGAGCAGTTTAGATCTAATAAAGTTAAATTGCTCTCTATCTAGAGGTTTAGTAAAAATGTCCGCCAACTAATTTTCCGTGTTCACATGAGTGATATAGATATCCTTTTTGGCAATGTGATCACAAAGAAAATGATGGAAAACCTCTATATGCTTAGCTCTACTATGCAAGATAGGATTATATGACAAGTTAATTGTAACAATAGATAGGATAAGCATCAAAATGAATGTTAAAGTCTTGGAGTATTAAATTCATCCATAGGACCTAGGCACAACAATTCCTGGCTGCAACACATTTAGTCTCAGTGGTTGATAATGCCACTATTCTTGGAAAACCAAGACACCAAGCATGGTCCTAAGAGAAAGCAAGTGCCACTTGTGCACTTTCTATCAATCAAGCATCCTCCATAATCCACATCACTATAAGCGGTAACAGTAAAGTCCCTTGACTTGGGATACCATAGTTCAAAATTTTGAGTTTTGGCTAAGTAACTTAAAATCCTATTAACAACTTTAAGGTGTGATTTCTTAAGATTTTCTTGAAAGCGAGGCACAAACGAACACTAAACATTATATCAGGTCTAGAGGCAATTAATTAAAGTAAACTTCCAATCACACCTCTATAGAGCTTCTCATCTATCTTCTCACCTTCTTCATTTTTGTCAAGTTTTGTGATGTTTGACATGGGTGTGTCCATCGACATGGTGTTCTCCATCCCAAAGCACTTGAGTAACTCACTTGTGTACTTCCCTTATTTAATGAAGTTCCCATCTTTTTTTTTCTTGATTTGAAAGCCGAGGAAGAATGTGTGCTCACCCATCATACTCATCTCAAATTCACTCTACATAATATCACTAAATTCATTGCAAAGATCAATGTTAGTTCTGCCAAAAATGATATCATCAACATATATTTGAATGATAAGAAAATTTCCCATGATATACCCATAACAAAAAGTTCTTTAATTTCTCATACCAAGCTCAAGGTGCTTGTTTGAGTCCATAGAGAGCTTTTTCCAACAAATAAACATTGTTGGGTAAACTATCATGCTCAAATCTTGGGGGTGGTGCAACATTCACTTCCTCCTTAATTATACAATTCAAAAATGCACTTTTAACATCCATTTGATACAGAAGAAAGTTTTTATAACTAGCAAAGGCAAGCAACATATGAATGGACTCAAGTCTAGCTACAGGTGCATATGTTTCATCAAAATATATACCTTCCTACTGATTGTAGCCTTAAGACACTAACCTTTCTTTTTTCCTTACCACTTTGCCACTTTCATCTAGCTTGTTGCGGTAGACCCACTTGGTTTCAATGTTCTTTCTATCACTTGGTCTTGGCAGTAGGGTCCATACTTTATTCTTTTCAATTTTCTCTAACTCTTATTGCATACCTAGGATCCACTCATCATCCCCAAGAACTTCTTTGATGTTCTTTTGATCGAGTTGTGAGATGAAGCTGCTATTGGCTTGTTCTTTATTGAATACAACCTGCATTGTCGCTATTTTAAACGGATCACCTAAAATCAGCTCTTTTGGATGATTCTTTGCAAATCGAGGAGTTGGATCCTTATTCTCTTCATCTTTCTCTTCTTCTTGAGTGACCACCTCTTTTTCATTTTGGGTGATGTTGAGTTCTTTTAGAATAGGAATTACCTCACCTGCAACATCATCATTTAGAACAATATCTTTGGGAATAGAGGGGTTAGTTTCCATAAAATTAACATTTATGGATTCTCCTACTTTAGCAAGATCAATATGAAACACTTTATTAGCCTTGCTAGTAGTGCTATAGCCAAGAAAGAAAGGCTTGTAATATTTCACATCAAACTTGTCAAGAGAATCTTTCATATTCAAAATAAAACAAGGATATCTGAAAACATGGTTATACTTAATAGAAGGCTTTCTACCATGCCATAGCTCATAGGGGGTTTTCCTTAAAGAAGGATGTGTAAAAACCCAATTTTGCACAAAGTATGAGGTACTGACGGCTTTAGCCCAAAACTTTGTTAGAGTATCATACTCTAAAAGCATCATCCTAGCCATCACCTATAAAGATATATTCTTCCTATCTACAACCCCATTTTTTTGAGGTGTTTCTGGTAAAGAGAAGTTATGTGCATAACCAAATTCTTGACAAAAATGTTCAAAAATATCATTTTCAAATTATCCCACATGATCACTATGGATGGAAACGATCAGGAAAGAAGCTTCACTCTCAACTCATTTACAAAAACTCAAGAAAACATCAAGAATATTTGGAAATGAGAAAGAAGGTCCAAGTATATCTATAGAAATCATCGACAATAATGATGCATGGGTTTTTATTTATTTTCACAGGCATATTTTCCTTGATTTTATGTGTTGTTTTGTCATTTATCTAATTAATAATGCATAAAATTCTATTAATGTCTTGAGATATTTAAATGCATCAAATTATCTGATTTTTACTATTTAATATGATTTAATATTTATCTCGAGCATTTATCCACGTTCTTGTGTATTTTTAGGTACAATGGAACTTCACAGAGTCGATACTACCGACACCAAAAGTTAGTGGTACCATCTTCACGTCAATACCTACCCAGAAGAGACTTGCACAGACTTGATACTACCGACACTCCAAGTTGGTAGTATCAAAATAACGTTAGTAAAGTACAAGGATGAATCACAAAAATCTAGTATTATCGAGCTTATAAACTCGATACTACCGAGATGACGTCGGTAAGACAATGCTCGGGCAGACCTGAAGACTCATTGCTATCGAGACATGTCGATAGTACTGACATTGTTAAGAGTCATGGCTACCCTAAGATCTCAGTACTATCGACTACCAAGTCGACACTACCGAGTCTGCTTGATTTGACAATTCTGAAGATGGCGATCTAATCCAACAGTGGACCTTATTTCGTACCGTAAGTGACTCTTATGACCTAAGGGGAGTTCATCCATACAAAAGGGGGTAGTTGTTTTCCATTGCAGGATACATGAGAGAGAGAAGAGGAGAAAGGAACCAAAGGCTTCATACGAGATGATTCCAGCACCTCTGGAAGGTGAATCGACAGTCGGAAGACAAGTGCTTGCACGCACGACGTAGGGGATCATCCAAATCAGCTATTCACCAGGGGTTACTTAGTTTCTCTATTGTTTCCCAAATTTTTCTTTTACTCTACCATGTATTCATCAATAAAAACCATGCGGGGCTAAATCCCTTGATTCCTTAGGACCCAGGAGTAGCTCGGATATGCATTGTAACTAATTTCCATGCATTAATATCATCTTTATCCTTATTTTCTGGATATAAATCTATGAAGATGCATTGTTATGTTTATGTCTGATCAACATAGATAGATTATTAGACTCTTAATCATTTTGAGAGAGAGGTTAAGGGTTGGAAAGAATATCTTTACCCATTTATTACACCCCTTGGGAAAGGCGGAGAATAAACAAGAGGAGAAACCCAGAGTTTAATCATAAAGCACCTAACTAATCAACCAATTGATATGGAAATGGGGTTGACATTAGTATAGGTAGTGAAATACATTGCGGGGGTGGGTAGTTCTGGCAACATGTTCTTTATCTAGGGATAAGGATAATAGATATTGGTGTATGGAACCAATTACAATGTTATCTATTGTGAAACCACAATCCTAAGGAATTCCCTAAATCTGAGTAATTTAAGTGTTAAGTTCGTTTCTAGATATTTTTGCTTCTATTCAATCAAACCCATTCATTTGCACTGACCTAGCTAATTAGATCATGGTTAATAGTAGTCTCTGGAGAATGTTTCCCTGTGTTCGACTTGGGTCTCAAAAGGGCATGTATTACTTTGACACGTACACTTGCATATTACACACACATTATATGCATGTCAAGTTTTTGGCACTGTTGTGGGGAAACGAAAACATCCAACACTATGAGTGTCGTGGTTAGCCACTCTAGGCCAACCATTTTTATTTTTTTCATTTTTCCATTTCACTTAGAGCTGAATTATAAAATTATTATTGCTTATATCACTGCTACTGCACTCTGATAATTAATTTTCTACTTTCAGGTACTTGTGTATGGTGCATACTCAAGCCCAAGATTATGGAGAGACATCTTCACCAGGGTTTGGGCTAGAAAAACTCCTTCATAGAGAGAGGGAAGTTGGACGGTTAGTGGATAAATTCAAATGAACTCCACCACAGACACCTCCGCCTGAGAGACTTGTAACACCAGAAGAACCTGAGGCAATAGAAATGGAGGGAGAAGAAGAACAGACAATATGGGAGAGGATCAGATCATCTACCTCAACAGCTCAAAAAGGACCAGTCAAAAGACAAGCCATCAATGTGGGTAGCTACAAGATTGGCCCGGGGTTGATTTCTTTAGTCAAATCCCAAGCTTTCCATGGACACAGTTTTGAAGACCTGATGGTGCACATCAACAACTTTGTGGAGAACTGTGATATGGTCAAGATAGATAGAATAATTGCAACCATGATATATCTAAAGCTTTTTCCGTCATCACTGGAAGACTGTGCAAAGTCATGGTTTCATAACCTTGATTGTGAATGCATTGAAATGTGGGATCAGATGATTGATGTTTTGTTTGAGTGTTATTTCCCTCCAGAGAAGACCAATGACTTGGTAAAAAAGTCTGTAATCTCAGACAAAAATCCGATGAATCCTATTCTGAAGCATGGGAGGGGTTCCTCAATATGTTGTGGAAAGTACCTCATCATGGCATCGATCTTATGGGACATGCAAAGATCTTCAATTACGACCTGTACAAGGGAGAAAGGACTACACTCGACAGTGCGGGAGAAGGGTTCTTTCTCAATAATAAACCTACTCGCTGTCACGAGATATTGAAGAATATGTCCAAGAATCAATCGTGGGGAGATGAGAGAGAGCTTTCAGCAACTGTTAAAAGTGTAGGCGAGTCTAAGGTCATCTCTGCATTAAATGAGAATTTGGACTTGATTGCTAAAAAGCTATGTGCCAACGATGGAACACCTTTAGAAGAAGAAGATGAAGAGTGTAAGTTTGTGTGCCAACAATAGCAATATAAGGGAAACAATTATGCATGGAGGAAGGATCATGAGTTTTCATGGAAGGATCCTAACAGTTTTCAATAGGACACATCACAGGCACAACCACCCAAGCCACAACAGTTCAGTGGCCAGGCACAATATCAACAGGAATAAAAGAAGATTGACCATATTGAAAAAATGCTTGTAAAGATGGTCAGTCAGAATGAAGTGCTGATAGGACAAACACAAAGAGAACTCTAGAACCAAGGGGTGAGGATCCACATGATAGAAACATAGATTTCTCAAATAGTAGCAAATGTGGGTACCTTGAAGTAGCCAAACCAATAGGGGTTCCCAACTAATACCAACGTGGCTTCTGGAAATCAACATGTCAAGGAAATCCTACTACACATTGGTAAGACATTGTTGAATAAGGCACCAACAACCATAGATGTAGGTGAAGCTACAGGAATAACAACTCAGACTGTGACAGTAGAGGCAACTGACCCAAATAGTATGGAATAGGAGAAAACATCTAAAGAGCACACTGATGAGGTGGAAGATGTTAGATCAAAAGCATATGTCCCACCTCACCAGAGGACACCAGTACCCTTTCCAAATAGCTTGAAGGCAACAAAAGTAGAACGACAGTTCCAAAATTTTTTAGAAGGTTTCAAAAAGCTATATGTCAATATTCCACTTATGGATGCAATTGAGCATATTCCATCATATGGAAAGTTCTTGAAAGACATCATCAATAAGAAGAGATGGATATTTGAAGTTGATGTGTTAGTGTTAAAGGAGCAGGTGATAACTTTTATTCTGGTAACGCTACCTCCTAAAAGACAAGATCCTGGTTGTTTCAACATCACACGCTACATAGGAAAGACTAAGTTTGGTGAGGCCCTATGTGACTCAGGGGCCAGTATCAACCTCATGCCTTTGTCAACCTTCAAAAAGATTGGTAAACGAGACAATAAAAAGTACTATGACTATTGAATTGGCTGACAACTCTGTGGTCAGGCCTTATGGCATTTGTGAATATGTTCTAGTGAAAGTGGACATGCTTGTTTTTCCTATTGATTTTGTGGTAATGGAAATGCAAGAGGATAATGACAACAAACTTTTACTAGGTAGGCCATTCCTAACCACGACTGACATGATCCAGGAAATGGGCAAAGGACGTCTGATAATGGGTACTTATGATGATCGGTTTGAAATAAAGATGCCTGAACACTCAAAAGAAAACGGGGATAAAACAAAGTGTAACATGTTGTAGCACATGGAGGGAAAAATTTCTTTGTGTCTAGGGAAGCCATTTTTTCATACGGCTCATGTGATGACCAAGGTGGAAAACGATACTCTGGAAGTTGATAGAGAAGAAGACCATGATCTGGCTACCATATAGGAAGTCACTGCTGATTCACTGATGCAAACATATCCACAATTACTTTTGGAAGCATGTTCGGTGAATAAGGTAGATGAAAGCACACGTAGATGCTCTCTAGAGGAGTATGTATTGATGTTGAAGGCGGTACCCTGTTATTACACAAGATATTTTGAAGGCTTGGGACCACCTCCCCCACTACTAGTTCCATCTCTACTGAACACTCCTAAATTGGAATTTAAGTTGTTGCCACCACATCCCGCCACATCTAAAGTTTGTCTTCCTGGATGCAGAAGAAAAGCACCTGATGATAATATCATCCTTGAATATTGAAGAAGAGGGGTAATTTCGTACTATATTGAAGAATTGAGCTACTTTTGGGTGGTCTATAGTGGTCATCAAAGGAATCTCCCCAAGTTTGTGCCAACACAAGATCCAGCTGGAAGGAGCTAAAACAATAGTTCAACCTTAGCGGTGACTCAACTCAATCATGACTGAGTTAGTGAAGAAATAAGTGGGCAAGCTCCTTTTGGCATGTATTATTTTTGCAATTTTTTATTCTATGTGGGTTAGCCCAACTCAGGTTGTTCCTAGGAAATGGGTGATCACTGTCACAACCAATGAAGCTAATGAATTGATTTCTACTAGGTTGGTGATGGGGTGGCATGTTTGCATAGATTATCATTGTTTTAATGCCATCACTTTAAAAGATCATTTTTTGTTACCATTCATTAATTAGATTTTGGAACGACTCGCCGGTATTTCACACTTTTGTTTCCTCGACGGGTATTTCAGTTACAATCAAATCTTGATCAAACCAAAGGATCGGGAGAAATCTACTTTCACCTGCCCTTACATCACGTTTGCATATAGATGGATGTCATTCGGCCTTTGTAATGCCCCTGCTACCTTCCAATGTTGTATGCTTGCCATCTTCTCTGATATGGTAAGAGCGGTGCTTGGAGGTGTTTATGGATGATTTTTTAGTGTACGAGGAGTCATTTAGTGATTGCTTGTACATTTTGGATAAGGTTTTACAAAGGTGTGAGGAGACTCATTTAATCTTAAATGGGGAGAAGTGCCATAAGATGGTGAGTGAGGGAATATTGTTGGGACACAAGGTTTCCAAAAAGGGTATGGAAGTAGACCCGATTAAGATAGAAGTTATCTCCAAGCTACCTCCACCGACATTGGTAAAAGGCATAAGGAGCTTTCTAGGGCATGGGGGGTTTTACCTATGATTTATAAAATATTTTTCAAAAATTTCTAAGCCCTTGTAGAAACTTTTAGAAAAAGACGTTGACTTTCCTTTAATGATCGATGTTTGAATGCTTTTGAAATATTAAAGGAAAAGATAAGTTTCACGTCTATTGTGCATGCTCCTGATTGGAGCCTACCATTTTAGCTGGTGTGTGACACATCAGACTATGCTATGAGAACTGTGTTGGGACAACACACAGATAAAGATCCTATCATCATATATTATGCGTCCAAAATTTTGAAAGATGTGCAACTTATTTATACAACCACATAAAAAGAACTCTTAGTGGGTTTTTTTGCATTTGAGAAGTTCTACCAGTACCTAGTAGGGGTGAGGGTGATTGTTTGGACTGACCACACTGCCATCAAATACCTGTTACAAAAGAAAGATGCAAAACCTAGATTGATTTGGTGTATTTTATTGTTACAGGAGTTTGACATAGAAATTAAAGACAAGGCAGGGGTGGAAAATTTGGTAGCAAATCACCTATGTAGGCTGGAAAGAGTGAATGAAAAAGATGTAGATATTCCCATCATTGAGGATTTTCCATATGAAAAACTATTTGCTATCAAGGATAAGGATCCAGGGTTTGCAGATATTGTTAATTATTTAGACTGCAAAGAGTTTCCTTCATATTGGGGGTATGAAGAAAAGAAGAATTTTTTCCACTCATTAAGGTTTTACATTTGGGATGACCTTATTCTTCTTAAATAATGTAGGGATGGAATTTTGAGGAAGGGTGCACCCAAGTGTGAGGTAGATAGAATTTTGTCAAACTACCATTCTTTACCTACAAGATGGCATCATGATAGCTCTAGGATAGCATCCAAAGTGTTATAGAGTGGATTTTATTGTCCAACATTGTTTAAAGATGCATATGATTTTGTCCATCGTTGTGATGCATGTCAATGTGTAGGTAACATTTCTAAGCGACATGAGATGCCATTGAGTGTGTTTCAAGAGGTTGAAGTTTTTGATCTTTGGGTTATTGATTTCATATGTCCATTTGTGTCCTCAAATTCTAACCTTTATATTTTACTTGAGGTTGACTATGTATCTAAGTGGGTGGAAGCAATTACAACTTGCACCAATGATGCTCAAGTGGTGTGCAGATTTGTGAAAAATAACATTTTCTCTAGGTTTGGTGTCCCCTGACTAATCATTAGTAATGGTGGATCACATTTCACCAATAGGTAATTTAGAGCCTTACTTAGCAAATATGGGGTGAAACACCGAGTGGGTACTCCTTATCACCCACAAACATAAGGCCAAGTGGAGGCGTCCAATAGGGAAGTGAAAAAGATCTTTGAAAGGCCAGTTTCCACTAATAGGACAAATTGGAGTTTTGTGCTTAATGACACTCTTTGGGCATATAGGACAACCTATAAATCACCTATAGGGATAACACCTTTTAGGTTTGTTTAAGGTCGTGCTTGTCATTTACCAGTAGAGCTTGAGCATAAGACGAAGTGGGTATTGAGAAAGTTAAAGTTTGGATTGAATGAAGCAGGTAGAAAAAGACTTTTGGATCTATTTGAACTAGATGAGATTAGGATGGATGCTTATGAAAGTTCTAGGATTTTAAAGGAGAGGACAAAGAAGATTCATGATAGTCATATTGTGAATAGGATGTTTCGTCTAGGCCAAAAGGTTCTCCTTTTTAATTCCAGACTTGAGTTGCATTTAGGTAAACTCAGGTCCAAATGGAGTGGACCATTTGTGATTGAGCAAGTCTTTCCCCATGGTGCAGTGAATATTTTAGATGGGACTAAGTCATTCCTATTAATGGCCAAAGATTGAAGCACTACAATGGTGGGGAAGTGGAGCAGAGAATAGAAGAGGTACAACTTATGGAGATCCTTTAGACTCTTGCTCTTAGGAACGTCTAGTCTAGGACGTTAAACAATGGTGCTTGTTTAGAGGCAACCAAACTTCACTTTCCTTCATTTCATGTTCATTTTTGCATTGTAGTTGTCTCTTTATTTTTATTTTTTCTAAAAATGGTACCTTGATTCGTGTGTGGAGTGTGCATATTTTTCTCCAGGTTATTACTACCGAGATACCCAGTCGATAGTACCAAGATTACATCAGTGAGCCATCTGCACCAACATGATACAATTGGTACTACCGACTCTCCCAGTTGGTACTATCGAGTCTCTGGATATTTTTTATCGTTAATTGATAAGTTCTTGGTGGTATCGACACTCAAGTTGGTACTACTGACTTTTTGGCGCACCCTTAATCAAAACATCGACATGAAAAGTTTAAAAGTACCGATCCAAAACTACCACATACGTACTACCAACATTCCAGTCGGTAGTACCAATGCATGACATCAGCAATCCATGGAGGCTTGATTCCACAGAAGATGCAAGCTTCAGCGCATGGTCAGTAGCACCGATATGTGACTCAAGTCAGTACTACCGACTTGAACTTTATACTACCAACTTCGAGCGATCCACATAAGGGACATCATCAAACATCAGCTATCGATACATCTGAGCAACGAATTGGTGCCTATATCTTGGTACTACTGACATACAAGTCGGTAGTACCAACTCTGCTTGACTCATCTATATAAGGAGGGGTGGTTCACCCATTTTCTTCACACCACTTCCTCCACTCCTCCTAGAACTTATAGCAGAGTTGCGTCAGGCACCGACTATCTTCACCGAGCTGATAATCATCACTAGCCCAACAATCTTCATCGAGCCTCTCTTTCCTAATCCTCTTTCTTGCATTGGCATAATGGTGCCAAGGAGAGGCCCTTCTAAATCGGTGAATCAAGGTGAGTTGGTCCCTTGACCAACCTACATCGAACATATGTAATCAGAGATCATGAAGATCTATGAAGAGCTACAGACGAGGCCGATAATACCAACACAATATGGAGATTGCACATTGATCGAAAGGGAAACTTTACTAAAAACATGCAATGGGTATGTCAGAAGCAGCTCATGGAGGGAGACAATCCTTTCTTCAGTGACAGACAAACTTACTGGGAACTCTTCCTTGAGTTCTTGGCATTTCTAGATGTTCTTGTCACCCCGAGTAGAAGTTAGGTGGTGAATGGTGGGAAGGCAAAGTCAACTTCCACCTCTTCAACAAAAAATACTACATCACTCTGTAGGCCTTCAACCACATCTTCAACTAGGCTCACATTTTAGAACGCTTGACCCTTTTTTACCTCAACTTCGACTTGGCATGGGAGCAGTTGACTGAGGTGCCAGAGGGCTTTCACATCAACTAGCATATAAACTCTGTTACTGACATCGAGCACCCCTTTGCTCAAATCCTTCACTGTCTTTGCACCAACACCATATTTATTCAGTCCAATCAAGCTCAAGGGAAGGATGAATAGGCGGACCTCTACTTCCTCAACAGGCTACTAGAAGGAGAGTCTGTCAACTTTGGAGCCTTCCTTCTGCTCTTCATGATCTCTGTTTGACACAACATGACAAGCAAGGTGCCGATTTTATTTGGGGGTCTCATCACCCCCATTACATTACACTTTTGCCTTGATTTGTCTACCCTCGTGCCATTGGAAGTTACAAATAATATGGACCTCCTACACTTCTACAAGGCACACCTCCTCAAGTTCCACCACAACATGCTCTATGTGCATTGCACGTGTCAAGGACTTTTTCGGGAGAGGAGCCTCCCTGACCCCATCTTCAACTTGCGTGGAGTGAACCATCTTCGGTGGCCACTGAATGAGGGGGAGGCAGAAGATCCACCCAGGGTAGCATCTCAGGACGACAAGGAGGACAAAGTGATGGTAACTCTGAAGGTGTTGAGGAGGTGGAGCCAACCATCCCCATTACTAGGAGAGTGGTCCCAAGAAAATGGGCCCGCACTTACACTGCCTTGACTTCTTATGCCCCACCCCATTCCCAGGAGGAGCAAGACCCGTACAACATGATAGGTATGTATATCATGATGTAGGAGATCCAGATTGGACAACAACAACATCAGGCGATGTTGGCTGGTTTGCAAGACATTCAAGGAAGGATGTACCAAAACCAGCTGGCGATATATGAGAATGAACACCTACTCTTGGCCAACCAAGAGAATGTTCACATGCACCTACAGTGGATGGAGCAGTACCAGCAACCTTTATTCAACCACTATTGGAACTAGGGGTACTTTGGGGGTACCCATAGTCACAGCAGATGCCACCGTATGATCTATCTTTTCAGGGGATGTTCCCCCCTCATGACCCCGACATGCCTCAGCCACCTCCATTTTGAGCAATGGTACCACTATTCCACCTCTTGAGTGTGAGTATTGTATATGTGAACATAGTCATATTCAAGCTTAGGGGGTGCTGGAACATCATTCTATCGTAGTTTTTATAGTTTTTCTTACAATTTTATCTTAGTTCTTTTATTTTTAGTTTGAATTATGCATTTTTAGGATCCACAACTATCTAGTGTAATCATGGATTTCATTTGTAAAGTCATAGGTGTTAGTGAAATGAAATGGTTACGTCTTCATAGCTTAATTTGTGACATCTTTGTGCATCACCGATTGAGGAAGTGATTGGTTAAGTCATCTCTAGGATATAGGATATGAATGAACATCTAATCAAAATGGAAAATTGAATGAAGATGTTGTTGAGCCTAAGATTATCAAACCTTTAACAAGATCCTAAATGGAAATATAAGAAAGAAACCTTAAGATTACCCCGTGCACGGATCATTAAGGAGGGACATATCATAATTCATTAAAAGGCATTGTCTCTTAGTTATGTGATTCCATCCATCTTTGCCATCTAATTTTGAATCACCACCTCAAGCTGAACAACTACTCCAACTTATTTCTTTTGATTGCATTGCATGGAATGATATGTGACATGGTATATAAGCTCTTATCCTAATATGCATTTGAAAAAAAATCAAAAAATACAAACAAACAAAAGTTGCAGTTGTATGCACGACCAATCTTAGTGCATACCATATTAGTTGCATTCAAGATTTAGATTAAATACATTTCATCACATTCATTCCTTTTTGTCATGTGGATTGTAGTATCTAATTGTGAAAGTTGAAGCAGGGTTATACATCCACACCAAAAAGAAAAGAGAAAGAAAGGAAAAAAAAGAATGAAGTGAAAGCCCAAGCATAATTCAATCATGCCAAAGACAAGAAAAATTATGGGCTAGAAAAAATTCAATCTCAAGACTTCATAAAGAGAAAGTATGTCCCTGAGTCTTCTTGAAGGGATGAACTAATTCACATGATGCATTTTTTTGTTTTTGACCATCTCATTTTCTTTTATGAGATAGCCTTATACACGCATCATGTGTCAAAACGAAGAAAAAGAGAAAAAGTCAATAAGCATTAGGTCTCATGCATGACTTTCTTTTCATGCATGTAGGTCATCATTCTTTCTACATAAATAAGTTGGAGGTACTTGTGATTATTCAATTTCCACCCATCTCATATCATTAATTTCTCTTATTGGTAGGCGCCTCAAATGATTTATCTCCTCATCCATTATTATAAGGAGATCTGCTTCCAAGAAGTTAGTAGTTAGGAGAGAGCAATTTAGATTAGGGAATCACATAGTGTACCAAGAAAATGCTTGAATTATTATGATATTAACTGCTTTCTTAATAGTGTTCATTGATCAAAAGGTAGACGTCTTCTATGAATTTTTTTAGTCATTGTAGAGCAGTTATTGGTTTAATGGTCATTGGAGGCCAGTTCAGGGATTATACAGTGGACATGATTAAGAAAAGAGTTCATGTGTTGTATCCTTTTGTGGACTTACATAAAATAGATCCATGAGTAGTTTGCTCAAGGATGAGCTACATTTAAGCTTAGGGGAGTTTGAGGAATTGGTTTTCAGTCATTTTCACAGGCATATTTTCCTTGATTTTATGTGTTCTTATGTCATTAGTCTGATTAATAATGCATGAAATGATATTAATGTCCTATTATATTTAAATGCATCAAATTATCTAATTTTTACTGTTTAAGATGATTTAATATTTATCCCGAGCATTTATCCACGTTCTTGTGTATTTTTAGGTACAATGGAGCTTTACAGAGTCGATACTACCGACACCAAAAGTCGGTGGTACCGACTTCACATCAGTACCTGCCCAGAAGAGACTCACATAGAATCGATACTAATAACACTCCAAGTCGGTAGTAGTGAAATCACATCAGTAAAGCACAAGGATGAATCACAAAAAGTCAGTACTACCAAGTTCACCAACTCAGTACTACCGAGATGATGTCAGTAAGACAATACTCGCGTGACCTGAAGACTCGGTGCTATCAAGACAAGTTGATAGTACCGGCATTGTCACGAGTTTTGGCTACCCTAAGATCTCAGTACTACTGACTACTAAGTTGGTAATACCAAGTCTACCCGATTTGGCAATTCTGAAGATGATGATCTAATCCAACGGTGGATGTTATTTCATACCGTAAGTGACTCCTATGACCTAAAGGGAGTTTGGCCATTCGAAAGAGGGAAACCTTATTCCATTACATGACACTGGAGAGAGAGAAGAGAAGAAAGGAACCATATCCTTCATCTAAGATGATCCAAGCACCTCTAGAAGGCGAATCGACAGCCTAAAGATAGTCGATTGCACACACGATGTAGGGGATCATCCAGATCAGCTATTCACCAGGGGTTACTTAGTTTCTCTAATGTTTCCCACATTTTTCTCTTTATCTACCATGTATTGGTCAATGAAAACCATGCGGGGCTAAATTCCTTGATTCCGTAGGACCCGAGAGTAGCCCAAATATGCATTGTAACTGATTTGTATGCATTGATATCATATTTATCCTTATTTTTTTGATATAAATATATGGGGATGTATTATTCTATTTATGTATGATCAACATAGATAGATTATTAGATTCTTAATCATTTTGGGAGAGAGGTTAAGGTTTGGAAAGAATAGATTTACCCATTTATTGCACCCCTTGGGTAAGGCAGAGAATAAACAGGAGGAGAAACCCATAGTTTAATCATAAAGCACCTAACTAATCAACTAATTGCTATGCAAATGGAGTTGGCATTAGGATAGGTAGTGAACTATGCTTTCGGAGTGGGAAGTTCTGACTATAGGGTCTTTATCTAGGGATAAGGGTAATAGATATTAGTGTATGGAACGATTACAATGTTATATGTGGTGAAACTGCATTCCTAAGGAATTCCCTATATCTGAGTAATTTAAGTGTTAAGTTTGTTTTGTTATATTTTTGCTTCTGTTGAATCAAACCCATTCATTTACACTGGCCTAGCTAATTAGACCATAGTTAGTAGTAGTCTCTGGAGAATATTTTCCTGTATTCGACTCGACCCTCAAAAGGGCTTGTATTATTTCAATGTGTATACTTGTGCAATACACACACATTATATACGTGTCAAATAATAAGGCCATACTTGGAACCACAAAGCAATTGAGTTCTCATTAGTCCAAATAGATCAATGTGAAGAAGTTCAAGAAATATCTTGGTACTAAGGACTCCTTTGGATTTGACAAAGGGCTTGGTTTGCTTTCCTTGGGTACAAGGTTGGCATCCCTCATCCTTTTCAAAATCTAATTTGGGAAGTCCCTTGACCAAGTCCTTTTTGCTCAACTTCTTCAACTAATGCATATTTACATGACCAGGACAATGATGCCAAAGAGAAATATCATTAAAATTGACTACTAGGCATCTACTAACAACATTCTTAATAGAGTCAAGAACAAATACATAAAGATTACCACTTCTAGTTCCCTTATATATAACTTTATAGGTCAGGGAATCTAGAATCGATCATTCAAAAGAAGTAAATAATACAAGGTAACCATTATCACATAATTGACTTACATTAATTAAATTGTTATGTAGGCCATCCACAAAAAGAACATTCTTGATACACAAGGATTCACCTATATGACCCTCACCTTTTCCCTTTCCTTTCTTGTTGTCTCCAAAGCTAACCAGACATCCTTTCTTTTTGGTGAAGTTGTTGAAATGGCTTATATCACCTGTCATATGCTTAGTGAAGCCACTATGAACAATCCATCTACCTTTTTCCTGCATGAAAGGAGAGTGTCGGTTCCTAACTCAAATCTGGATCCAGAGTGAACTTGGAGACCCATTTCATCTTTGGGTTGGTCCCCTTGGGCTTGTAAGGAAAATAAGTAGAGTAATGATCATCACACTTGCAATGAGAACAAACCATAGGATTTTTCATGCCGGAAGACTCTCCAACAAAGAAGGCGGTATCCTTGTGCTTTTTCTTACCTTTGGCTTTGTTCTTTACCTTAGGCGTGCCCCTCTACAAATCCCAAACCACTAGTACCACTTTTCTTGGTAGAATGGTCAAGGATTTCATTTAGGGAGTTTTTTTCATGTGAGAAATTTCTACAGAGAGGCCTTAAGTCTATGATTTACATCGTTAAGAGATATGATAGTTGAAGACCAAGTAGTAATATCATCTCTAGAATGAACAAGGTCGTCCTCTAGACAGAGGGCTTTAGTCAAATAAGAATCTTTCACAAGAGAAATAGAAGCAATATCATTACTAGGCAAGATAGGTATAGAAGATACCTCATTAACTTGACCAAGCAACCTAGCATTTTCAAATTTAAACACTTGAATTTCCATAAGATAAAAATCCCTCTCATCCCTATGAGAATCAACAATAAGCTTAAATTCATCATTTTCAGTTTTAAGATTTTCAAGCTGATTTTAACACTTTTGGTTATCTTCCTTAAGAGTTTCAATGTTCTTAGGGTAGACACCATTGTCTACTTCAGCTCCATTATATTTGAGATCAAGATGAAGATATTGTCCTTGCAAGTTATCAATACTCTCAAGATGAGTTTTCTCCTAAGCTCAAGAATTTCAAGTTTAGCATACAAATCATCTATAATTTTTCCTAACCTTTTTCTTTTAGATTTACATTTAGCAAAATAAGAATGGGTAGAAACAAGCATATCAATAAGAGTTTACTTAGATAACTCATGCAAGCTTACCTCACTTACCTCACTTATCTCACCAATTTCTTCACTAGTAGATGCCATGAGTGCAAGGTGGCACTCTCCATCTTGTTCGGAGCTAGAGCCACTTGAGGATGATTCCTCCCAAGCTCATGAGCTACATTCTTATGTCTTTTCTCCTTCACATCCTTCATGTTGTACTTTCTCACCATCTTGTATTGTTCCTCCTTCTTGGAGATACCCTTTTGGTGTGACTTTCTTGACTTGGGACATTCACTCTTGTAGTGTCCCTTTTGTCCATAAGTGTAGCATCTAGGAGTAGAGGAGGAGGATTGCTTACCCTTGAAGTGCTTGTCCTTGGTGTAGTTGGCTTCATGCACACTAGGGACGTCATCTTCACCAAAGGAGGAGGGAGATGTCCGGCTAGTAAGTTGTTGTTGAAGGATGACCGCCTCCACTTGTGTTTTGAAAGAAATATCTTTGATCTTCTTGGCTTCCTTCTCTTGTTGCTAGGCTTCTCCTTCTTACTTGTCAAGCCTTGGCTCATGAGCTTGGAGGTTTCCAATGAGCTCTTCAGTTGGGATGTCACCAAGGCTCCTAACTTCTTCAATGGAGGTCACATTTGACTCCCCTCTCTTTGGGTAGAGTCCTCAAGATATTGGAGTTGATTACACCTCTATCCAAAGTATTTCCCAAATAAGTTAGGCCATTGATGATGACATTGAGCCTAGAGTACATCTCGACAATCCCTTCTTTCTTGTCAATCTTGAAGTTCTCTAGAAGGTTGTTAAACATGTATATCTTATCCTCCTTGACTTGCTTTGTGCCCTCAAAGGTAATGCACAATTTATCCCAAATCTCATAGGCAGTGTCCTAAGATGAGATGCGGTTGAACTCCATTGGGGTAAGGGTTTCATAGAGAATGCTTATGGCTTTGGCATAGAGCTAGGATTTTTTAAGTGCAAATTCACTCCATGTTGCAATAGCTCTGGTTGGCTCCTTGTATAGTGTGACCATAACCTTCCACATATCAAATTTCATGCCTTGAGTGTAGAACTGCATACACCTCTTCCAATAGAGGAATTTGGTGTTGTCAAAGACCATAGGATGCATGGATAAGCCTTCCTATAGGTTGAGTGAACCAAGTAGGTTGTTGCTCATCTTCTCATCTTATGGGAGATTGTTGGAGAAGATCCTTATCTCTGATACGACTTGTTGGATCTAGGGCTATAGGGGTGTGTGAATAGAGCTTCAAAACTCTCACAAGATAAGTTAGACCTTCAAATTATATTAATCAAAACCAATAACTTAAGATAAATTTGAAGTCCTAACTAAGCAACCATAGCAAGGATGAGAGAAATTGAAACAATCACTTAGACAAGGTGGTTTAGAGTGGTTCCACTCTCCTAACTAGGAGAGAGTCAATCTACTACCTAGAGAGGTCAACCTCTAGGAATTTGTAAGTGCTTTCCTCTATATATTCACTTATAAGAGTTACAACACAAGACCCACCAAAAGACTTACCTATCCACTACAAAGAGTCTTCAACCTTACCAAGGATTTACCCACTTTGCAAAGAGTCTTCCGCCTTCTTCCAAGGACTTACCTACTCTTGCACAAGTCTTCAACCTTCAAGGAATTACCCACTCTTCTTGGATCTTCAGCCGTAGCCTTCTACTTCACCTGGAGAAGATCTTCACCTCTTCTTCAACCTTGAAGAAGAATAATAATAGCTTCACCTTCACTCGGAGTAGCTTGCTTCAAACTTTTATTCTTTGATAAAGAGGGTAGCGAAGATGGAATGGAATGAGAGATTTACAAGAACATGATGGTAGCTCTCTTACAACTGGCATAACTCACTCATAATCACAAAATACTATCTAAATGAGAGATAAAAAGGGGCTCAAGGAGTTGCAACAAACTAAACTATAACAAGGATTTAGTATAGCATGAATGAACAAACTTGGAATGAACTCCAAGCGGTCCTATTTATAGCTGGGGGTGTTCCCTTGAGTGTGGGATCACTTAAGGGTGAAATATAGCTATTTTCCAAGTTGCAACAGATCCATTCTCTCTCAAAACAACTCACCAATGATTATAATCACCATTTTATGTTTTTTGAAAAATTTTCAAACTATCAGTCGAGTTTGTTCTGGGAAACTCAATCAATGAGATAAAATTAGTTTTGCTTAGTGAGTTGATTGGTCATGTTTTGTGAGTGGCTACTCGATTGATTGGTCTCTTCAGAAAATCCATCACTAGATCGGTTGAGTTTCCAACTCGACCGATAAACAGCCCATGACAAATTTTCTAATTTGACTTTTGAGTGAGCAAACGTTGGAATTAAGTGTCCCTGATTTTTTCTCATCTTAATTATAAGTCAGATCATCAATAAAAATGATTACAAAAATCATCTAAGGTCATTTGGAGTGATTTCCCAAATTTCACACTTGCATTGCTTTTGACTTGAACTTGAATAAGCTAGGGCTTGTGTAATTTGATCCTTTTCATGTACCTAAATCCTAAAATCAATCTTTACCAAACGTATTAGATACATAGGAATGTAATGGTTAAGTCAATATCAAAATATGTACAATGTATAACTCTCAAGTCAACCATTTCCTTACTCTTTTTCTTACCTTTGTCTTAGTTCTTTCCCTTAGGTTCTCCCCCTACAAATACCAAACTACTAGTACCACTTTGTTTGGTATAAGGATCCAAGATTTCATTTAGGGAGTTTTTCCCTTTGAGGAATTTCTACAAAGAGGATCTAAATCTATGATTTTCATCATTAAGAGATATGATAATATAAGAAAAACTAGCAAGATCATATTTATCATGGATAAGGTCAGCGTCTAAATAGAGGGCTTTAGTCAAATAAGAATCTTTATCAAGAGAAATAGAAGAAACATAATTATTAGGAAAGATAGGTCTAGAAGATAAATTATTAACTTGACCAAGAAACCAAGAATTTTTAGATTTAAGCAATTGAATTTCCTTGAGATAAACATCCCACTCATCTCTATGTGCATCAACAATAAGCTTGAATTCGTCATTTTCAATTTTAAGAGTTTCAAGCTCATTTAGGCACTTTTGGTTATCTTCCTTAAGAGTTTCAATGTTATTAAGGTAAACACCATTCCTTACCTCAAATTTATTGTATTGGAGATCAAGATCAATAAATTGGCCTTGCAAGTTATCAATGCTTTCAAGATGAGTTTTCTCATTTTGCTCAAGAATCTCAAGTTTATTATATAAATCATCAATGATTTTTCCTAATCTTTTTCTTTTAGATTTACATTTAGCAAAAGAAGAACAAGTAGAAACAAGAATAACAACAAGGGTTTCTTTAGTTATCTCATGCAAGCTTACCTCACTTACCTCACCAATTTCTTTACTTGTAGAGGCCATAAGTGCAAGGTGGCACTCTCCATCTTCATCGGAGCTAGAGCCAATAGAATATAATGCTTCCCAAGATGCATGAGCTACATTCTTGTGTCTTCTCTCCATATTTTCCTTCCTCTTGTACTTGATCTCCTTCTTGTACTCTTATTTTCCTTCTTGGAGCTTCCCTTGTGGTGTGACTTTCTTGATTTAGGACATTCACTCTTGTAGTGTCCCTTTTGGCCACACTTGTAGCATCTTGGAGTAGAGGAGGAGGATTGCTTTCCCTTGAAGTGCATTCCCTTGGAGTAGTTGGCTTCATGCTCACTAGGGCCATCATATTCAATATAGGAGGATGGATAGGTCCAAAAATTAAGTTTTTGTTGAAGGATGAAAACCTCCACTTGAGCTTTAAAGGCACTATCTTTGTTCTTTCTTGCTTCCTTCTCTTCTTGCTTGGCTTCTTCTTATTGCTTGTCAAGCCTTGGATCATGATCTTGTAGATTGCTAATGAGTTCTTTGGTTGGGATGTCACCAAGGCTTCTCAGTTCTTCAATGGAGGTCACCTTAGACTCCCATCTCTTTGGTAGAGTCCTCAAGATCTTGGAGTTTATTTATCCTCTATCCAAAGTGTTTCCCAAAGCATCTAGGCCATTGATGATGATGTTGAGCCTAGAGTACATCTTGGCAATTCCTTCTTTCTTTCCCATCTTGAAGTTCTCTAGAAGAATGTTCAACATGTAGATCTTGGCCTCCTTAACTTGATTTGTGCCCTCATAGGTAATGCACAACTTATCCCAAATATCATAGGATGTATCCAATGAGGAGATGCGATTGAACTCTGTTGGGGTGAGGGTTGCATAGAGGATGCTTATAGCTTTGGCATTGAGATGGACTTCTTTTATTGCAGTTTCATTCCATGTTGGCATGGCTTGTATGGTGTGACCATCACCTTCCACATATCAAAGTTCATCCCTTGAATGTAGAGATGCATACGCCTCTTCTAATAGAGGAAGTTGGTGTTGTCGAAGATCGAAGGATGCATGGAGAAGCCTCCCTCTAGGTTGAGTGAACCAAGTAGGTTGTCACCCATTTTCTTATCTCATGGGAGATTGTTGGAGAAGATCCTTGGCTCTAATACCACTTGTTGGATCTAGGGCTCTAGGAGGGGGGTGAATAGAGCACCAAAATTCTCACAAGATAAGTTAGACCTTCAATTTGTATCAATTAAAACCAATAGCTTAAGAACAATTTGAAGTCCTATCTAAGTAAGTAACGCAATGATGAGAGAGTTTGAAACATCCACTTGGACAAGGTTATTTAGAGTGGTTCCAATCTCTAAACTAGGAGATAGTCAATCCACTACCTAGAGAGGTCTACCTCTAGGACTTTGCAATATGTGCATACATATATTCCATCATAAGAGATACAAGGAGACCACCATACATCCATGGACTTACCTACTCAAGACAAGAGTCTTTCACCTACACAAGGACTTACCCACTTGATCAAGATGTCTTCAGCCTTCAACAAGGACTTACCCACACTTGCATCAAGTCTTTGGCCTTGAAGGAATTGACCACTCTTCTTGAATCTTGGCCTTTCCCTTATCCTTTACCTAGAGGGAATCTTCGCCTCTTCTTCAACCTTGAAGAAGACCAACATCAACTTCACCTTCACTTAGAGTAGCTTGCTTCAACCTTTTCTCTTTGAGAAAGGGGGTTGGGAAGATGGAAGGATTGAGAGCTTTACAAGAACATGGGGTAACTCTCTTATAACTTGCCTAAATCACTCATAATCATGAAAAGCATTGTAAATGAGAGAGAGAAAGGGGATTAAAGGGTTGCAACACACTCAACTATATCAAGGACTTAGAATAGCATGAATGAGCAAACTTGGAATGAACTCCAAGGGGAGCTAGGGTGATCCTTTGAGTGTGGGATCACTTAAAAATGAAAAATAGCCATTTTACAACTTGTAACAGATCTATTTTGTGTCACAACAACTCTCCAATAGTTATAATAACTTTTTTGCATTTTTTGTAAAATACATTTGGTCGAGTTTCAATAAAGATAACTCGACCAATTCACTAAAGGATAAAGCCAATTTTCAAACTATCAGTTGAGTTTGTTCTAGGAACTCGACCGATGAGTCAAAATCAATTTTTCTTAGTTGATCAATCAATCAAGTTCTGTGAGTGTGCAAATTCAATTGGTCATTTTAGAAAATCCATCAATGGATCGGTCAAGTTTCCAACTCGATCGATAAACAACCTGCGACAAATTTTCCAATTTGTCTTTGAGTGACCAGACATTGGAATGAAGTGTCCCTAATTTTTTCTGATCTTAGTTACAAGTCTTATCATCAATACAAGTGATTAAAAAATTAATCCAAGGTGATTTGGATGATTTCCCAAAAAGCACACTTGCATTGCTTTTGAATTGAACTTGAATAAGCTAGGGCTTGTGTAATTTGACCCTTTTCATGTACCTAAAGCCTGAAATCAATCTTGAACAAAATATTAGATACATACAATTGGAATGGTTAAGTCGTTATAAAAATATGGACAAGGTATAACTCTCAAGTCAACATCTTCTTCATCCTCCTCCTTACTTGGAGAATATCTATTAGTGAGAGTTTGGTGGGGGAAGGATGGTGGTGGGGACGTCTTTGAACTTCCTCCTTTGAGGATAGGAGGCTGAACCTTGGTGGAGAGGTGGTCGTCGGGTGTCAACCAATGAAACCACCTATGATGATCGTCTTCTAATGGATGGGTTGTGAATCCAACATCTTGTAGGCTGGAGAAACGATGCATCCAATAGGAAGTTGGATGCCTATATTTATAGGTGGCTAGTAGGGCTTGGATCCAACCAGCTGTCTTGCAATGAATCTTGGTGGCTAGGGATGTGAAGGGGCAGTGGTGAAAGGTAGATGTAAGGTATGCTAACATTCAACACTCCCATTAGTAGACAAACAAGGAGAAGGATCATAGGTAGGGACATGCAAGACCACCATAGGAAGGATGAACAGGAGGTCCATCAGAAGGTGAGGAGTTTGGGTGACCATTGGATGGCAGGAACGCTTGAGAACATCAATAGGTGAGTAGGTTGTATGACCATCGAAGCAGCATGCATGATCCCCACGAGAAGGTGAAGCTGGAGTAGCTTCGATTGTTGAGCATAGGATAGACAACGAAAGAGGATGCCAGATCGACCATCGAAAGGAAAGTCAAGAAGAGGATGACAGACCAACCATCAAAAGGTGGGTCAAGATGACCATCAAAAGATGAATCTTTTCAACCATAAGAAGGAAAAGTAGATAAAACCATCGAATGTCAACCAATGGCTTGATAGAGTATCCATGCCAATGGTTGGGCATACTGATGCAAACCCACCCCATCCCCAGGGTGGTTACTGGAATAGGGTCAAAGACCTATGTTAGTGGAGCATCAATAGAAGGATTGGAAACTAATGGAAGGACAAATACATGGAAACCAATGGTATGGAAGAAGTAACGCAAACCGATGGAGGAACAAATCATTGAAAATATGGCCAATTTCTTTGAAAGTTTTTTGCACCCCTATCTATTTAGTTAGCGGGACCAACACCTCCTACACTCCCACCATTCTATGAAACTCAGGCCTGTCATAGGAACATTTAATTTGGATCAAAACCTTATAAATTATTATAAATGCAAGTTAATTCTAGAGTAAAAATTATGGAAATGAGTCAAAAACTAAATGAGAAATGCAACTAAAACTAGGATGAATATGCACTCATAAAAATACATCGAACTCAAATGTTTCTCATTATCAAACAAAAATATAAAATAGTCACCAAATGAATACTTCAACCCATATGATTGCCTCACCTTCACATCATGTTCATTTCCTTACCACCTTAGATGGCCAAGCAGCCCAACTTTCTGAAACCATGAAACACTTCTATCGATGTCTTCATTTCCAATTTTTATTCCCAAAACCACTTCCTCACTTCTATTCCCTATATACATCTAAGAGTTTTCATGATAATTTCCTACAAAACAACATGTATGCAAATGTTATGACACTGGGGTGTGTGAAAAGGATATCAAATGAGACATTCATTGGGTCTCTTGGTAGGAAATAGAGACAAGGGGGTTGTAGAAGGAAGATGCAATCTTCTCCTCTATTTGACTCAAGATTGCTTTTATTTGTGCTAATAATATATATTGCAACTTTTGTTTTGTTTTGTGCACATAGATATTTTGGTGGCACGACCCTATTAGATAGATAGGGGTATGGAAGAAGCAAATAGAATAGGGAGGGGTGTGCCACCGTGAACTCAGAGTTTGGCACTTATAATGGATTTTTATTCTTTTTTTCATAGATGGAGGGTAAGAAGATGGAACAAAAGTGTAGAAGAGCGTCAAATCAATATGCAACTTGATTTACAATTCAGTGAATTGGGTTGTTCTCTTAGTCCAACTATGCTTGAACAGTGACATGATAAGGGAAAAAGTGATGATTCCATGAATTTGTTTCACTAGTTAGTTAAAGGAATATTCTATTTGGTCCCTCTTAGTTCCTCAAAACTTGCCATATTTTTCAAGGAAACGTGATGTTTGAGCTCCTATGCCACATAGGGTGATTTCTAGCCATTGTTTGTTTAAAGAAATTAGCCAAGTCTTTCTTTGAGTAAGGGGGGTTATTGATGAAAGATATATGGATGCATATAGAAAATTTGAATCTAATCCAATTAGGTACTAGATTTCGTTACTCTATAAAAAGGAAAAATTTTAGGCAATGATATGATCCTAAAATTTAAAAACATAATTTTAAACAAAGAGGTGAGTGGAGTGAGATACATACCACCAATCATCCACCCTAAACTTAAATCATTTTCTCATCCCCTAGAAAAACTAAATTCAAAATTGAGGAAAAGAAATCCACAGAGCTCATGCCTCATACACTCCTACCATTCTATGAAGCTCAGGCTTGCCATGGGAACACAAAATTTGGATCAAAACCTTATAAATTTTGACCAAAATAAAGAAAACCTAAATGAAGCTAATTCTAGAGTAAAATGATGGAAATGAGTGCAAAACTAAATGAGAAATGCAACTAAAACTAGGATAAATATGCACTCATCAACTGTGTGAAGCAAGAGTTGCTATCATTGTCATTGGAACCTATCGTTCATCTCAGCCCAACAGGATCATAATAGAATTAGTGAATTGCTATCATGAATTTACCTTTAATAGAAACACTAATGTATCTTGTTTGGAAAAAGTGGATTTAAGTTTCATATAATGAAAGATTGACGTTTTATATAAAGATAAGATCTTTTATTGCAGTGCTCCAATGTCTCATAGTCTATACTCAAAAGTTGTAGATACAAGTATAGATATGACGTATTGAAAGACTTGATGACTCAGATAGAACATACCTATAGAATTGTCATCTAAGGCACATAAATGAGAAACACATCTCTAGATTCCATAAAGATGGTTACCTAGACTCTTTTGGTTTTGAACCAAAAGAGACATGCGACTTTTTTTATTGGGTAAAAGACAAAAGCACCTTTCACTAGAAACAGTGGGATGATGAGTGATCTATTGGTACTAATACATACTGATGTATGTGGACCTTTTTAAAAAAATGCTAAAGGTGGTTACTAGTATCAAAGAACTTCGATATGATCGATGTGGATAATAATTGAACCAAGAGTTTGAGGATCTTCCGTGAGACCTTGGTATTGTATCATAATGGACTCCACCTAAAACATAATGATGTATCATAAAGAAGGAATTATACCCTGTCAGACATAGTGTGGTCATCGATAAGTCTAGTTGATCCATTGATTTTTCTTCTAGGAGGTACACTGTACAAAGCATAGTGTTTACGCTAAACTATACACCATCTAATTGAGTTCAAAAGACATCATGTGAGATATGGCATGGGAAACGCCTGGATGTGTCTTTTATGTGAGTCAATCAACTAGTAGTTGAGCCGATCGATGGGAGGACAGTAAGAGACAATTGATCGAGTGGAGGCCCAACTAACTGACTAGATGAGTCTATCCAAGTACTTGATCTAGGAGACAACCAACCATTTGATGAAAACCAATTGACCACTAGGAGTTCTAACCAATTGACTACAAGGTCCAGTCAACCGATTGGCCTATTCCCAATGTAAGGTTTTTCATTACAGGTAGCATGCATATGATGTATGACCTTTGGTGGTTAGAAATTTATCGTGGCTCCAAAGAATTGCACTAGTGTCACTATAACCATCCCTCATATATCTGTGATTATGTGTTTCATTTTTGGATATACTATGTATACAATACATATTATAAGCATATGGTGGTTGGATATGTATATGTATTTATCAAATCCCTCAATAAATATTAAGTCTTAGATGCTTCCCATAATCATAACACATGAAGATCTTGATTGTCCAAGCATAGGCACACCTCAACATGGTGTGTCGTCTATCTCGAAGAAGTGTGATGGTAAATATGTGGGTCTACCAAGGAGGGTTCATTTCTATCATGTTAGCTTTTAGGTTAGGCTTAACTAGGTGACCTTAATGATATTAAGTTACTAGAAGCATACAAATGGACTATGACAAGGATTTTTGCATACCATCTATCCAAAAATTGCATTGGATGCAATTGGCAAATGTTGCCTACCTTTATAATTGGGTTTGGACACCAATTGGTTGGGTAATAATCCAATAATTTTGGATATTGGCTCACTAGAGGATTGTACATTACAATCTTGGGACTAATTAATATTGTATTGGGAGTCTAATTCATCAAAGGCCTAATTAATATTGTACAAATATTTTAAAAGCAAATAAAAAGTGTTTTGACAAACAAAATTTTTCTATTGCATAAACAAATGGCAAACATCAACAACTTTTCATTACGTTTGGTCCTTGAGAAGGACAAACTATATGGTAACATCTTCCATGATTGGTTCCAGACCATGAGAATCATTCTCACTCAAGAGCACAAGATCTATGTCATAGAGACACCAGATCTAGAGGAAACCGCTCCCACCATGCCTAAGGCTGAAAGGGATGCTTATAAGAAGAATTATGAGGATGTCGTAGATGAAAAATGCCTGATGTTGTGGTCAATGAACTATGAATTGCAGAGACATCATGAGAACATGAAAATTATCAAGATAGTAACACATCTCAACAATATGTTCTGAGACTAGGCAAGATAGGAGAGATATGATATCTCAAAGGATTTGTTTAAATGCAATATGACAAAGGGAGATCACAATAGGGCCCCATGTGCTCAAATTGATTGGGCACATAGAAAACCTAGAGGGACTGGGATTTCCTTTAGGCCAAGAGTTGGCCACGGATCTAATTCTACAATCGTTGCCTAAATCAAGCAAATTTGTATTAAACTATAACATGCATTTTTTTGCTAAAATGCTATTTTGAGTTACTTGGCATGTTGAGAACTGCCTAGACACAAATGAAGAAGGACAATCCAAGATTTTTGATGATGATCAACATAGGAAAGGGAAATAAAGAGACAAAAGCAAGTCCAAGAAGAGTTCTAAAGCTTGCCATAATTCCAAGTCTTCTGCATTTAAAGAAAAGGGAGGAGTGAGTAAGGAAGGGAATCGCCACCACTGTCACCAGCCTAGACACTAGAAAAAGAATTGTCCTCTTTACATAGAGGAACATAGGAGAAAGACGCAAGGTATGGATACATCCACTTTAGATATATACATAATTGACATAAATATGTGTACTCCATCATCTTAGGTATTGGATACCAGATGAGTCTCTCACAAATGTTATTATGTACATGATCGAAGAAGAAGTAAGCAATATGAGGTGGTACTGCATGGAGCAAGAGTTGCTTGCAATACAATTGGAACCTATCATTTATCTTAACCCAACAGGATTGTAATAAAATTAGTGAATTGCAATTATGAAACTACCTTTGTTGGAAACATCAATGCATCTTGCTTAAATAAGAGTGTATTTTAATTCCATATTATGAAAGACTAATGCTTTATTTAAAATTGAGATCTCTTATGGAAGTGCCCCAATGTCTCATAGTCTATACTTGATAGTTTTAGATATAAGTATATATCACATAAATACTCTAAGACTCAATGACTCAAACAATCAATACCAATGGCATTGTCATCTAAGGCATATAAATGAGAAATACATCTTTAGATTCCACAAAGATGGTTATCTAGACACTTTTGGTTTTGAACCAATAAAGACATGCAAGTCTTGTTTACTGAGAAAAACACAAAAGCACCTTTCACTGGAAATAGAGGGAGAATGATTGATCTATTGAGACTCGTACCTACTGATGTATGTGGACATTAAAAAAATGCTAAAGGTGGTTACTACTATCAAAGAACTTTCATACCATCAAATCAAGATCAAAATACACCATATGAGATGTGGTAAGGAAAATGTCATGAGGTGTCTTTTATGAAAGTCGACCGACTAGTACTCGAGTCGATCAACCAAAGGAAAGTAGGAGCCATTCGATCGATTAGAGGTCCAACCGACTGACTAGAGGAGTCCAGCCAACCACTTGAGCTAGGATCCAACTAACTATCCAACAAAAATTAGCTGACCCATAGGAGGTCCAAATGATTGATCAAAATGTGCAATCAACCGAGCAACCTGTTTCCAACATAAGGTTTTTTGGTACAAGTTGCATGCATATGATCTATGACCTTAGGAAGTTAGAAATTCTATGTTGATCCAAAGAATTGCACTAGTGTGGAAATAACCATCACTCGCATATTTGTGATTACATGTTTCTTTATGGATGTAGTAGTATACGATACATATTATAAGTACATGGTGAGTGGGTTTGTATATGTATTTATGAAATCCCTCAATAAATATTGTCTTAGATGCTTTCCATAAGCATCTCACATGAAAATCTTGATTGAACAAGCATGGGCACACCACAATGTGGTGTGCCATATATATCATGGAAGTGTGATAGTAGTTATGTGGGCCTGAAAGGTAGGGTTCATTTCTATCATAATAGTTTTTGGATAGGCTTAACTTGGTGACCTTAATGAGATTCAGTGCCTAGAAAAATACATGGATTATGACACAGATTTTTGCATACCATCTATCTAATAGTTGGACTGGATGCAATGAAAAATGTTGCCTACCCTTATAATTGGTTATGGACATTGATGTTGGTTGTGTAATAATTAAATAATTTAGATCTTGGTTAGCTAGGGGATTGTACATTACAATCTTATAAATTGATAGTAAGGATTATCAGTTTGAACAAAATAGTGGAAGCGCTTCTTAATTAAAGGCCTAATTAGTATCATCAATATTTTCAAATAAAATCAAGTGTTTTGACAAATGCAAATTCTTTTATCGCATAAAAAATGGCAAAAACCAACACCATTTCATTATGATCAGTCCTTGAAAAGGGTGAAATGTACATGAAAAACTTCCATGGCTAGTTCAAGACTTTGAGAATCATTCTCACGCAAGAGTGCTAGCTCTATATTCTAGAGACACTAGAGCTAGAGGAACCCACTCCCACTATGCCAAAGGCTGAAAGGGACACTTTCAAGAAGCATTCTGAAGATGTCATAGATGTCAAATGCTTGATGCTATGCTCAATGAACTATGAGTTGTAGAGACAACATGATAACATGGAAGTTATCAAGATGGTAACACATCTTAAGAATATGTTCTAGAATTACGCAAGACAAGAGAGATGATATCTCAAAGGTGTTGTTTAAGTGTAATATGGAAGAAGTAGATCCAATAGAGCCCCATGTGCTCAAATTGATTGGGTATTTGGAAAACTTAAAGAGATTGGGATTTTCTTTAGGCCAAGAGTTGTTCACATATGTGTTTTTTCAATCGTTGCATGAATCATATTGCCAATTTGTCATGAACTATAACATGACCAATTTTGCTAAACTATTGTTTGAGTTGCTTGAAATGTTGAGAACTATTTGGACACAAATGAAGAAGGACAATCCTAGATCTGTGATGACTATCAATAAAGGAAAGGGAAGTCCAAGAGAAAAGGAAAGGCCAAGAAAATTTCTAAGAATAGCTAGAAACCCAAGTCTTCTACACTTAAAGCAAAATGAGGAGTGAGTAAGGAAGGGAACTGCCACCACTATCACCAGCCTGGGCACTTGAAAAGGAATTTCCCTCTTTACATAGAGGAACTCCAATAGAAAAAGCAAGGGATCGATACATCCACTTTAGGTATATACGTTATTGAGATAAATATGCCCACTTCATCATCTTTGGTATTGGATACTGGATGAGGATCTCACGTATGTTATTATGGTGCATGACCTGAGAAAAAGTAAGAAAGACAAGGTGGAACTACACAGAGCAATAGTTGCTACCACTATGGTTGGAACATGTCATTTATTTTAGCCCAACAAGATTGTAATAGAACTAGTGATTTGCCATTATGAAACAATCTTTAATAGAAACATCAATGTATCTTGTTTGGACAAGAGTTGATTCAAAATTTCATGTAATGAAAAATCGATGTTTTATTTTAAAGATAAGATCTTTTATGGAAGTTCCCTAATGTAGCATAGTCTATACACAATAGTTCTAGGTAGAGGTATATATGAGTAAATAATGAAAGACATGATGACTCAAACAGAACAAACCCGTGGCATTGTCATCTAAGGCACATAAATGTGAAACACATCTCTAGATTCCATAAAGAAAGTTATCTAGACTCTTTTGGTATCAAACCTATAGAGACATGCACATTGTTTATTTGACAAAAGAAAAAGAATCTTCCATTGGAAATTGTGGGAGAACATATGATCTATTGGGACTTGTACATAATGATGGAAGTGGACCTTTAAAAAAATGTTGAAGGTGGTAACTAGTATTAAATCACTTCGATATGATCAATGTGGAGAATGATTGAATGAAGAGTTTGAGGACCTTCTACGAGACCATGGTCCACCAAAAACATAATAATGTATTAGAAAGAAGGAATTGTACCATGTCATACATGGTACGATCATCAATAAGTCAAGTTGATCTTCTAATTTATTCAAGGAGATACATTTTAGAAACCATATCATTTACACTAAAACCATGTATCATCTAATTCTGGTAGAAAAGACACCTAATGAGATATGGCATGTAGAACGTCCCTAATGTGTCTTTTATGTAGATTTGGGGATGCGAAGCTTATGAGAGAAAATAGTTTCTTGAAAAGCTTGGTCCCAAATTAGATAAATGTTATTTGGTTGGATACTAATTTTACACTCCATCTAATAACAAAGAGTTTGTTGCCAGGACTATTGTGTTCCTCCAAAGGAATGTGACTCTGAAGGAAACAGAGGGAGAGAAGTAGAACTGAAAAGTTCAAGACCAACAAGAAAACATTGAACACGTAGAGGTACATAAGGAACAAGGAGAGTCACAAATTGTTGTGGAATCTCAAGTTCTTGTTGTAACACATGAACCACCCAATCTGTTTGGACACGCCTTGAGCCTAAAAATATTTGGATATCTTATACCTCAATAATGAAATGAGTTGGTCATTGATGATGAGCCAACAACCTACCTAGAGGCTATTTGAGAGACTAGAATCTAAGAAATGGCTTGAGGCCATGAGATCTAATATGGATTCCATGGACACCAAAAAGGTATGGACCTTAGTGAATCCACTTGAAGGGGTGAAACCCATAGGGTATAAGTGGTTCTTCAACAAGAAGACCCACATGGATGACATCCATAAGGATCATGCTTTCCATTGCAGCTTAGCTAAAAAGGTCAATATTTGGATTGATTCAAGCATCTCAGAGCTAGGGTCTTTGATTTGAGGAGGCAATCAAAGAGTTTGGATTTAGTCAAAGTGAAGATGAAACATGTGTTTATAAGGAGGTTAGTGGGAGCGTAATTGTATTCCTCACATTATATGTAGGAATGACATCCCTATAAATGGTAAAGAACATACTGGGAAGTACCTTCTATATCAAGAAGTTAGGTGAATCATCATATGTGATATGAATTGAGATCTACAGAGTTAGATCTGGAAGGATTCTTAGCCTAAGTAAGAGTACATACATTGACAAAGTGTTGAAGGAGTTCAACATGCATGATTCAAAGAGAGGAAATTTTCCCATGTCCCATGGAATCATTCTCTCTAGAGCCCAATGTCTCGGTTCTTGTAAAGAATTGTAGTGCATGGGTAAGATGTCATATGTGTCTGCAATTGGATCTATCACACATGCAATGTTATGCACTCATCACAATGTCTTATATGCTTGGACATGATGAAAAAATACCAGTCATGTCCCTCTAAATGTCATTGGACTTCCATAAAGAACATCCTTAAGTAGCACTAAGGATCAATTACCTAATTATGGTGATAAAGAAGAGTTCAATTTAAATGATTCCACTGATGCAAGCTCTCAGACTGATAAAGATGTTGATTACAATTTGTGTTTTGCTTTAGAAAGGTTCCAAACAAGAGACAATTGTTGTTGATTACAATAGAAGCTGAGTGTATTACTATTTTGGAAACAAAAATGGTATTGTATGGATCAAGAAGTTTATTGGTGAACTTGGTGTGGCTCTAACCATTGATGATGTAGTAGAGGTGTTGCAAAACCAATGGAGATATTGGATAGGCTAAGGAACCCATATTGCATAACAACACTTCCATCTCTTTCAAAATATCGTCCAATGAGGAGATGTGAATAATTGTTCCAATTAGAAGCAAAAGTTGCTGACCCGTCAACAAAAGCAATTATGTAGCAAAAACATGATGATCATATTGAATCAGTTGATATTGGATTTGTAGGAAATTTTCTCTAAGTGAAAGTGGGAGTATGTTGGTCTATATGCCCATAGAGAAAATCACTTGATGATTGTATGGGGTGTCATGTACTTGATTTGATAGTATTATTAAGGTGATTATTTCTGTTATGTCTATCTCAATTATGAGATAATTACACAAGCATAATAAGTGTCTAAGTAATGATGTAAATTAATCACTTATGTCTTTAGGTTGAGGACCTTAAGAATGAGATCATATGTATAATAAAAGTACAACATTCTTGCTATGGACCTGGTCAAATATTATTGTGGAAGAAAAATAAACATGTTTAATACATAATATTGGATTGTGTGTTGACCAGTGATAACGTCTCATTAGTCCTTATATTGTATATCAACTCAAACACATAGGTACATGTTAGATAACAGTGTACCAGACAGACCCACCTTGAAAGCAATCAATGGAAACAATGAAATGGTAGCCAAAATTAGCTTTGTAAGTGATAGTGGTGATTCTGGTTCTTAGACCTGAAGTTGCTACCCTCATCACATGCCATTCAATGAACCTTGACACCATCCAACATGACCCCAAATAAGAGTTTCCATAAAGGTGGTGATTGGGTACATTGCGACACATGGGTATTGACTGTGAGTGATGTAGTTGGGATTTTTGCCTCCTATGAGAGCTTTCTATCATGTGCCCTTGATAACTGAGACTGAGAAATGGATGGAAATGATTGAGTTAGTCAATATATGATATTTGAACTTACTATATCTCAGCAATATGCTCTAGTTCCAGAAACATAGATTGAGTATTTAGAGGATGAAGATTCCATTCCTTAGATTCAATCTTGATATTAAAGACAAAGGAACTATATGATCATGGTAACATTCATCATGGATTGTTGGTTGAATTTGTTTTTTAGCTTTCCAATTACTTGGATAGCAATAATGTGTTGCTAGATACCGCACATTTGTTATGTAGTCATAATGGTTATGGCCTCTACTGCCAACATAGTATGGAACCTATAGGGTCGCACACATATGATGCACTTAGAATAATACTTTACTCATGGATAAGATTTAACTTTCTTACTAAAAGTGTTTAGGTAATCAACTTAGACAACACTGGTTACCAGTCGAATGAATAGAGTGTCCATTCAACTGAATGGCATGCTAGTCAATCAACTAGTTCCAATTGACCGACTAGGTTGTTGGATGATATAACCAACCATTCAATTAGTTGGAGTGTCCAACCGACTGACTAGATAACTAGTTTGATTGGGCCAAACAAAAAATGCAAAATGACTAGATTGACTCGGTCAAATGATTAAAGATATGCGTAATGACATGCATCAGTCATCGCATTAAAAGACAATGTTATTGCACCAATGATTTCAAGCCAATCAACTGAATGAATAGTCTAGTTGATCGATTGGGTGTTCTAGTCGACTAACTGGATGGTCCAGTCAATCAACTAGAGTTTCCATTCAATTGACTGTCCACAAGTAGTAGCTATTAAACCATGAGATCTGACATTTCGTATCCATGGGATTCTGAAACCCTAGCCCATCCACTCCTATATGAGGATGTGGGGTGGAAAGGCTTAAGACATACAATAGAAACAAACTCTATAGAGGTAGTTAAGAAATTTTCTCAAGACTCCTCATCTCACAGTTCCAATAATGTGTGAGAGAGCCTACAAGTCTTACCCATAAAGGGAGAGCAATAGAAAGGGGAAAGGAAGTCGACGCTAAAACATTGACAAATAAAAGGACAACTCCTTCCCCTATATCTAGAAGTGCAACATGGAGTTCTTGGTAGTCCACTTAGACTACGTAGAGGTGTGGAGGCTTTTGTTTCCATGCTAGGAGGATGTCGTCAACTTCTATCTGTGTGTGCTATAATAGGATTAGGTCTATGGTTGTTGTCTATGTGCTACTTGAGAGGGATGCACATCTCTCAATAAGAATAGTCGCTAGATTTGGTCTAGGACAAGGTATGTCTTGCACCCTCTTTTCCAATACACTATTTTTGATGTAAACTACTGGTAAAAGAAAATATGGGCTAAAAGTTTTCATTTATACAGCCTACTATGTCCCCATATTTCCCAACATAATGATCGATATTATAGGATCTAAAAATAGTCATATGAAAGCGATCAATGATCTTTTATGTCACTTTATTATGCTAATGATTATAATGAGGGTCTAAGATGTTCAAAATCCTTAGTGTTGTGCTAAGCTCTTATTAGAAATATCAAGGATCTCAATATTATATAATAGACTATAGTGAGGTGGGTATCTACTTAGTAAATGAAGTCATGCTTTGAGAGAAACATCCAACAATGTAATTCCACAACTCTAATCTTGCACTGGGAGTATTATTAAGTCAAGGGTTTTGTATAGTCTTTTGACAATATAAGAGAACTAGGAGTTGAATGAAGACAAGGTGACAAACATACATGATACAAAGTTTAACACACTCTGTGTTGCTCGATATGATGAAAATGATAATGATGGGAAAATTGTGGTTTATGAAACCTCATGTTAACTTACACATATTCACTCTCAATTAGATTAAACTTGGAGATATTTGATTTGTTAAATCCTTTTAAAATGCCCCATGATATGGATAGTTTATTGAGCCAAAGGAGTTGAATTTGAATTTAATGAATTATTGAATGGAAATGTTTTTTTTGGGTGAACCTAGCTCATCGTATTACTATTTTTGGTATTTTGACAAAGTACAAGAAGTAAAACACTCAAAGGAACATCCTCCAATAGAGTGTTGCCCAAAAAAAGAAAAAGTTGTACATGCATTCACAGGCCTCTCTATCAAAGAAAAAGCTATAAAGAGAGAAAAGCTTTGACATCACTAATAATACAAAGCCAGAGCTTATACTCGTCTCTTTCAGAATTTGTATGAACTCTATCATTTCTTTCCCTCCATAACCAATATAAAACAGCAATACTAGCCAATCTGCATTCCTTGTCATTGATGCCACAAAAATCTTCAGTAGATGAAGGAATCAGACTCCTGTAATAAGAACTGAAGCACTTCCAAACAAAAATTGAGAAAGAACAGCTAAACAAAATATGCGCCAACTCTTCTTCTTCACATCTACACAGAGAACATCTTGAGGCAAGGTTGATGCCTAGACGCTTGATATAACAGGAAGTCAGCAGCCTGCCATGCCCAATTTTCCAGGCAATAAGAAGGAAACTCCTTGGCCCCTTAGAATTCCAAAGCCACTGAAAGAAAGGTTTGGTCTCAGATTTTACTCTAATGATTTCCAGAAAAACTTTGAAACGTGCATCACGAAAACCGCCAAACAGAAACTCATCCACACCTCCAGTAGGAGTTGGAAGATTCTCTAGAACTGCATTCATATTAGAGTGCAATCTCGACTTTTCAAAGAACCAGTCTCGATCCCTTATGAACATACTGACCTTAGCATCAATACCAATACCAAGATGAATAAAACCTTGGGGACCAAGGATTTCAACAAGGAACCTAGACCCACGAAGCCATGGATCATTCCAAATAGAAAGAGAAGAACCATCACCAATTACAATCCTTAGATGATCTTTCAGATCGTCTCTTGAGAGCAAAAACTTCTTAAGAAGCCAAGAGAACGATTAACTAATATGAACAGACCAAAAGGAATTCTTCATTAAAAAAATTTCATGGATCCATTTGATCCAAATACTATCTTTCTTAAGAGCCAGATTCTAGCTATTGAGCATCACCGAAGCCTTAATAGTTTCCCTAATATTGTTAAGACCCAAGCCTCCTTCCTTTTTCTGTTTTGTAATGTTACACCATTTGACCAAGTGAACAGATCTTTTAATTTCAGAACTGCCCCAAATGAAATCTCTACAGAGCTTGTCAATCTCCTCACACACAGCAACAGGGAGAGGTAGAGTGGACATCCAGAAAAGATAGATAGAAGAGAGAGTAGATTGGACAAGCTCAACTCTACCCGCCATAGACAACTAGCTCACTTTCCAACCTTCCAGTCTATTTTTAATCTTATCTAAAAGAGGAGAACAATGAACTTTAGATAACTTGCCAATGAAAAGAGGAAGCCCAAGGTATCTCATCGGTAAACTACTTTCAGGAATCCCAAGAATGTTACTAATCAACTCTTTATCGACACCAACGCTAAAAATAACAGCACTTTTTTCAACATTAATCTTCAGCCCAGTGGAGGAGTAAAGCAACTCCATAACCCTCTTAATAGCTCGAGCACTTTGTTCATTGGCTTCTAAAAAGACAAGCAAATCTTCTGCGAAAATAATATGGGACACAGAACAACAAGCAGATGCTTTAAGAGGATTGAGATTTCCTTCAGCCACTTCATTGTCAAGAAGAACAGAAACCACCTGCATGACAAGCACGAAAATATAGGGAGCCAAGGGATCTCCCTACCGAATGCCATTACTAGGCTTAAAGGATTCAATGGCCTCACCATTGATCAAAATTTCATAGGAAATCGTATCAAAAATCTCTTTAATCCAAATTATCCAACAATGTGGAAACTGCATAACCTTCAGAATATGAAAAATGGACTCCCAAGCAACCGAATCATAGGCTTTAGAAATATCAAACTTCAAACACATTTTCAGAACTCCTCCTTTCCTATTAAAATCATGGATTAACTCATTAGAAAGAAGAAGAACATCCCTAATGCTTCTGCCAGGAACGAAGGCACACTGATTATTGTTGATGATCGAAGGAAGAACAAGACGAAGTCTGTTGACAAGAAGTTTAGAGATAATTTTGACGAAAACGTTACAGAGAGCAATAGGCCTTAAATTCTTGAGGTCAACCGAATCTTTAACCTTAGGAATGAGAGTAATAAAGGTTCTGTTTGCCTCTCTGAGAAGACGAACAGAACTGAAAAAAACTTAGCACAACTTCCATCACATCCTTGCAAATAATACTCCAAGAGGATTTGAAAAACTTACCATTCAGCCCATCAGGCCATGGACACTTATCTGAATTCAAGTTAGAAATAACATCAATAATCTCCTTGGGAGAAAAGAATATGTCTAAGCTCATCCTATCAACATCCGTGAGCTTGGGAAAGGTATAGTTATGCAAAATGCTCAGATCAACAGTGAAACCATTATTAAAGAGATCATGATAGTACTTTAAAATATGGTTTTTAATACTACTAGCATCAGTAGATAAAACACCATCAATAGATAAATCTTTAATATGATTAAAGTTCCTTCTGACTTTGACTGTGGAATAGAAGAACTTGGAATTAGTATCGCCTTATTTAAGCCAAGTAATTCTTGATTTTTGTCTGAAAAGAGAGATTCCTCGTGCATCCTAGCAACAACCGCTTCCTTCCTTCTCTCAATAGCTTCAGATTGATACAAAAAAATAGTGGGATCATTATCAAATCTTACTTGAGCTTCAACTGCCAAAACCTCAAGTCTTTTTTCCTTTTCGGAGAAGTTGCCAACCAAATCTCTATTCCAAATAGAGAGAGAATGACGAAGGTTTCTGAACTTCGAATACAGTCTATAAGTAGGAAACCCTGACATTTCAGTGCCCCAACTTCTCCTTACAATATCAAGGAAATCAGACCTATCAACCCATGCATTAATACATCTGAAAGGGGTAGCCACATTGACTCTTTCACCAATATCCAGCATGAGAATTTTATGGTCACTAATCACATTCAAATGGAGAATACCTTTGAACTCATTGAATTCAGACATAAAACCAGCATTATAGAGAATTTTGTCAATATAAGAGGTGACAAAACCATCTCCACTTTGATGGTTGTCCCAAGAAAACAAAGGTCCGTTAAGATGAAGCTCAAAAAGACCAGTGGATAACATACAATTATTGAAGTCCTCCATAGATTTACTAGCCGGTGGATCCTTGCCAATCTTTTCATCAGTCTTCCTTATAGAATTAAAATCACCAAGAATCACCCAAGGAGCAACCAAGGAAGAATTAATGTCAGCAATCTCATCCCATAGATGAACCCTATCAATATCCGGGTTGTGCCCATAAACTGTAGTAACAAAGAGACTTCTATTATCAAAAAAGACCTCCAAGTGCACAGATTGATCAGTCTCCCTGATCTTCCTAACAAGACAATCAAAATCCCTCCATAGAACCACAACTCTGCCTAGAGCATGTGAGTCATGATTAGAACACCAACTGTAGCCGGGAAAGAACTTTTTAATGAGTCTATAAATCTTTCTACTTCTAACCTTCGTCTCATTCAACAGAATCAAATGAGATTTAAGATCCCTTATTTTATTGTGGACTACAGAGGCCTTGAGGTTGATTCCTCTAACATTCCACGAAAGCAGACTGAAGGAACTATCCATGAGAACTGCTTGAAACCAGTACTTCACTGGTGTGAGACATCACCCTCTCTTCCCCACTACTGGCCAGGTTATCAAACTTATTCGACAATGAAGTTTGAGAAACCTGTCTGGAATCTTTTGTGCTAGTCGGGCCTTTCCTTCCTTTCACTTTACCTTTCCTTTTCTTATTTCCCTTTTGAGGCTCAAAACCATCATCTTCAGTAGAGATCCCTTCTAAAAGTGGAGGAGTCAGTAAGTTGACAACACCTTCCTGACCAAAACCATCCGCCTCTGAAGTATCAGAATTGGAAGCCACATTCTCTTCAAAAGAATCAGCCGGCACATGAAATTCATCTTCACCTTCAACTGAATCCAGTTCCGATGACACAGGAGGCCTGAATTGCCCTACTCCCTCAACAGACTCTTTCACAGGTAGCTTATCTGATGATTCACTGGCGGCAGTTGAGTTAGTGCTATCAACTCGACCATCTTTTAAAATATTAACTGGTATAGGTCTCTCACTGTTAACTTGCAAAAAGGGAGGAACACTTTCCTTATCAGACCTTTCAGCAATCACCTCAGCAGCATTGCTCGTAGTTACTTTCTGTACCCAGATTTTCTTCGAAACAGGGGGCCTTGCTTCACATTCACTATGGCCATAGAGCTTGCAAACTTGACAGACTCTAGGTTTCCATTCATACTCAAAGGAAATGGTGTGGGTGATACCCTTATCACTTTCCACTTCAAGCTTCGATGGGAAAGTAGAGTTAGCCGGAATTAGAACTTGAAGTCTCACAAACTCAAGGTTCCTTAGCTTGAAAGTAGCTTTGTCCGCTCGTAGGGGGGTACCAAGGTAGGAACCAATTCTAGAAAACATTTTCATGTCCCACAACTCGAGAGGAAGATCATGAATCTGAACCCAAACTGGCATATCTGACATACGGAACCTCTTCAGCATGGCTCTAGGCTTCCACTTCAGTAAAACCAGAGGCTTACCCCTCACGAAGTAAAGACCTCCATCAAGCACTACGAGTAGACAAAGCTCGTATTGGAGGTAATTAGCGAGAATATAAAATGAAGTCAAGGAATATGTTTGAGTCAAAATGAGGCTTCCACAATTCTTGCTTCACAGTCACTATTGAATGGAAGTGTTAACAATGGTTAGTCAAAATTTTAGATATTTTAGACATTTCTGTTATATTGGAGATAATTAGCGAGAATATAAAAATTCTATACTACAATAAAAATTAGATGAAGTTAAGGAATATATTTTAGTTACTTGATGGAGAATATTTTCAATTTCTTAAAGATAAATATTGATGGCAAAAATATTTGTCTATCTACTAAAACTTAGGGTTAAGACATGTCAAGAAAGATGAGAGGATAATTTAATTTAAGTAACATTTGTAACTAATGATTTATAATTATTGTGCATATATGCCCAAAGGTTATGTGGGAAATCCATCATGAAGACACAACATGTGCTTACAAAATGGTCATTGGATAATGATACCATGTCCCAATTGTAGATGCACAACATTACAAAAGTGAGGAAATTGGGAAATATTATTATATCCATGTTTTTTTTACTACAAAAAGAAATCGATATCATTTTATGTCTTTCTAATTGCATCAATGTTATATTCCACCCTATCAGGAAGAGGAAAAGGACCTATGTTCTTCAAATATGAATTGTGGTTTGGTCCACTTAGATTTATTTAAAATTAGATTCTCATATTCAAGAATGATATGAATACTTTACTCATTACGAAGGCTAGGTGGATAGTAAAATGTAGTGAAAAATATTCATGTACCATTGGGTACCTTATTCGTCCAAAACATCTAGGAGGAAAATTAAAGATATATCATAGGACCCACCTCATACTAAAATGTGATCCTAAATGATGACTGACACCTTTATGGTACCATACCCAATGTAGAATCCATGATGATATCAAGGCATGATTGAAGATGGTCATTGTACCATGAGTGATGGGAAAATTTATAGTGATTGATATAACCTCTTGGAAGGGGTTATTGGAGAGGTTGGTTCCCAAAAGCCCTAGATATGGTTTGAGGAGGTGGAAATATCTAAGAGAAGCATTCCAGAAGCATGAAAATACTTACCTTTCTAAAATCCTTATAGATCTTTTAGGAGAGGGTATCCTTCTTAATGGGGCTTATAGAAATGAAGAAAATTTGAAGGAAGACTACCCTAATGTTTACTTGTGCAGACTGAATAGAACTGAATTTTTGGAGTGTCAAACACCACATGGAAATGGATAAAAAGAAAAAAAGGACATAAGGAAGAAGAAAATAAGTGAGTAGGGACCCTTTAAGATATATCCTACAATGTTCACAGGATACTCCTTCTTAGAACTTCATCTAACAGAATATAAGCAAATCATTGATATGTTTTCTTCTGGGTGGGAAGTTGATGACCTCAATTTTATGAATATTTTATGCCACTTTTGTTCTAGAAATTCAGTTTCATATGCAAATAGGGATCATATAATATTTCATTTGGCACATGTTTCCTAAAACTATATTCTGATTAGATTACCTTTGAAAAGTGCATGAATTACAACTCAAAATAATAAAACTCGATTAAAAAGGATATCAAACTCAAGTCGATCACTATACATGTAAAATGTATCGAGGAAAGGAGTAAAATAAGGAATTAGACACTTAATATCGTTAAATGAAATTCAATCATAGAGCTCGATAGACAACCCATCAAGCTACCACACTAATCGATCTTCAGGTCCATTGATTTACCAACTTTAGGCAATCATAGCTATTGAATGCCAGTCTAGCATCATCAATTAAGTTCCACCAAGTTCAAAGCTCGATCAAATGTGTTCTCAAGTAAAACCAACTTTGATCAAGTAAAACAAGGCAATCAAGCTCTCAAGCTTGATAGTAGAATCATCAACCTAAAGGCGCATTGAGCTAGTATACCAAAGCTTCCTATTGACCTTCAGGTAGATTTTTTTCCAAAATAATCAATCAAGAATGGTTCTATGTCCCATGCTTGTCAATTCCAACAATTGATCTCTCAATCAAGCTTGTCTTGAAGTCGATTGTTGCAAGATAAAATTTCTATCAAGAAGAAGACCCATCGAGCTCTAAAGCTTGATCGCTTGAAGCCTGAGGTTGATGCCACATGGAACAATTATAGTTCAGCACGAGGCCAACCATACCCCATAAGTAGGACCACAATACATCACCTTCAAGATATCTTGTCTTATACAAAAAGGCGAAAATATTCTCTAAGAGAAAAATCACAAATATCAGAGATATCGACCTCACCGGAGTGATCAACCTCCTACGCTGCCACAAACCATTTCCATTATCTAGCTCAAACAAGTCCATCTTGAATCAAGTACCACCAAAATTTGAAGTGAAGACTATCTACCTCTCAAGGTCAATTGGATAAATAGATCAACCTCTCATGACGATCGACCTCTCACAATAGAAAGGTGAGTAAATTGACCTCTCATCTCAATCTACTTGTGTATCGGCCTCTTCCCTTTTCTCTTGATATTTCATTGTTTTCTTTTAAAAACCATGACTTGTTCAAGTTGTATTTGTTTCTTTATTGCACCATTAGTGTCTAAACACATTAAATTGTGTTGAAATTAGCCATCAAGCCCTCCCAACCATGTAGTATTTCATCTTTATATTGAAATACATTTATTCTTACAATTATGTTTCCATAATCTTGCATTTCGTATATGATTAGCTAGCTTCTTGTGATGTCTGATGTAAAATAATTCAAGAGAACAAGTTTAAGAAAATATAGAGTTTGGAATAGTGATGATTCATGACAGTGAGGAATCATTATAGAAAAAATGTATAGGATTATTCTTGATCTATTGGTTATGATCTAGATAGAGGGGTGCATCTGGATAGAAATATACCCTAATCTTTAGAGAACGAAGGTATTAGATATCTTTTATGACTACTTGCAAAATATGATGAAAACATATAAAATAGGATAGGAAGGTTTCCACAATTAAGTCTCATTTAATTGGAGAAATCTAATCAAAGTTTTCTTTTATCATATTCACAATTATGTAAGTTTCATTTTAGTTTTATAACTTTGATTTATCACTTTGAGAAGATTAATTGTTTCTTCAATGGAACACCCAAATTTCAACCTTATATTTGATTAATCTAAGCTAAGATTCTAGTTTATTACATCAATGCATCTCCTTATCCAAGTGTTTGACTCCATATTACTAAAATAGACCCTATATTGAGTTGTGGACATCTCCTAAATCTAGGTATAAATTTTTAGTCTTATACCTTTGTCTAGACATTTGTGCTTACACTTTGGACCCACATTTAAGGGTGATCAATTTTGGATCCATTATCAAGGATAATACAATAGGCAACCAATAAGGACCCAAAGTCTACTTATACTTATTCATTGCTTTTAAGTTATGCATAAGACATAGTTGCATACCATTTTTCTTCCAATAACGCTATATATTGAAAACTCAATGTGTCTAGCAACTAATCTTGACACATACGACTCTTTCAAGATATTAGTGCGACACATATTTTTCTTCACCAATCTAGAAGAAATATCTTCTAAAGATGGAGTAGGAAAATCCCTGGGGAAGGTCCATCTCTTTGTTCATTGATGACTACGCACATCAACAAATCAAGGCAACCTATGGTGATACAATGAATTTCAGTGGTGAATTTCGAGCTGAAGTTGGCTCCTCACTATTGTTCAATAGAAAACCCTTATAAGAACTAAGTTTATGAGAATCCCTATCACCACATAGATACTTTCAAAAATATCTACAACGCCCTCAAAATCAATAGTGTTCCATAGGAGGTCATTTACTGCATAGAATTTCATTTCTATTACAATGTCACTTTTAAACGTCCCCCAATTATGGATAGATACAAAACGTTGACAACCATTACCTAAAATTCCAAGGGATCCATATTTAGAAAATAAAAAATAATAGTAAATAATTTCCATTAATTCAAATATTGTTTATAAAGACGCTCCTCTAAGGAGTCACACAAATTTCTATCATTAGAACTTTACATATGAGAAAAAGTATATATCTAATACTCCATTTTTATAGCTTTGATGTCTTTATTAGATTTCATATCTTGTTATCATCATGTATTGCATTTACCTAAAGTGACATTAAACAAAATGCAAATCAATATATTACTATACTATGTACGGGGGTGCATGTAAAAGTGTGCAAGTATTATAACACCACTTAATCAATCTATTACTTGCAAATAAGAATTGTCATGTTATCCACATATTCTCATATTTATGTGACACTCATAGTGGCATTATAACTGAAATGGAATGTAAACAAACACTCAACATTTATTCAGTCAAACTTTCAAAAATCATCGGCAATCACTGATAAACAATATTGTGGGTATTCATAATCATAACCATGAACCTTTTGTATAACCACACATATATCATTTAGTGTATGTTTCAATATATTCATACAATCCAATCAACAGATCCAAGCAATCAACATTTAATCTGTATGTATGTAAATCCTAAAGTGTCACCAACACATTATTTAGATTAAACCCTACTCGGGTCATAATCTAGGGTTTAGAGTTTGGGTGAGGAAGAAGGATACAAGACCTAATTTAATTATATATTAAACATTAGGTGAGACACTAATTATCATATCCTTCCATTATGAACACTTAGACCCGATGAAGTTCATTAAAAACATTGCAAATTATGATCATTAAACCCTAATCCTTCATATGCATGATTTTTCACATTAGAAACCCTAAGTATTGATTATTATTATCATAATCACATTATATTCCCATAATGTTCCACAATGTCATGTAATAATAAAAAGAAAGTCTTTTAATGTTTTCATCATTTTAATATCCAAATCTAGGATTTCTATGTATTTATCAATTACTAACCATGTACCCCAGGAAATTTTAGAATTTGGCTCTGATTTGGTGTATGGAGAATTTTATTTTATGTTCCTCTAATTTTTCTAATCAATTTGGTATATATATATATATAGAGAGAGAGAGAGAGAGAGAGTCAGGCTAGAATACACTCGAGTGTACGGATCGCACGAATACACTCAAGTGTGTTTGCATATCAAGACTATGTTTTGCAAAATATAAACCATTGATCTTCACTGTCATACTATAAAGAGGCTACATACAAATTTTGAGCCCATTTGTATGAGTGTAAGTCACTCATCCAAGGGCAACAAAATCGACGCGCGAAACTAATTTGAAATGCATAATTTTTGCGGTCTTCATAACATGAGCTATACATATCCAAATGTGCTCAAATTTTGCGTATGAGTTGTTCACAAGATGTTTAAGAAGATCAATGGATTAGATTTTCAAAAAAAATATTGCATCATGAAAAACTACTTGAGTGTAGCCCGCTCCAGATACACTCGAGTGTATTCTAGCCTGACTCTCTCTCTCTCTCTCTCTCTATATATATATATATATATATATCTAAAATATATAAGACAAGACTTAAGGCATCAAATAATAGCATCTCATCATGTCCTTTGGTATACTTGAAAAAAATAAGGAAAAGAAGAGAATTATAGGATTTGAGAGAAAAAGGACTTTCTATGAGGTGTGGGTGATAAATTTAAGGATTTGCAAAAGGAGTAAGATCTAGCTATTTAACTTAAAAATTAAATATAGATTGGGAAAGTTGTTAATGAGTTTCCCTTCAAGTTTCATGGGAAAAGGGTAATACTAGTATGCTTGAGAAATTAGAGAAGAAAGAGGGTTTTCAATGCAATTAATACATAAATATTTGTGAAACCAATTAAATGCCCACTACTTTCGTATTGTTTGGTCGCACCCTGTTGATATGTCATGTTTCTGTTAGACACTTGATTGTTGATCAACGACCGTGGGGTCTTCTTCAACCCTCGCCTAGCAAGGAAGGTTGGCAACTGATATCCTATTTCCATTCACACCCCTTTCCTTGTCTATACACCTTTAGACCGTGGTATGATTCATTTGGGTTCAGGGGACGAAACCAATATCAATGACCCCTTTTCTTGCCATAATTGTGGGATGTTAAGACATTCCCCTCAATTCTCCAAGAATAGTTAGTGACTCTATGAGATCCCAACTAGAACATCTTAGCATGTGGTTCCTATATAATATAACCCTCAAAGGGAGATCGTGACTTCCCTAGAACCCCCTCCCATCCACAATTGGTCTTGGATTGAGAAGAAGCGCCATTGTTGGCCTTATGCCGCCACATAGAGAGTGTATGTCATCCCAGAGGAGAAAACCACCCCAGGGCATGTTAAGAGGCTTGCGAGATGCCTAAAGGTGTCAAGGTGAATGCCTGTCAAAATCAAGCACCTAGACAGACCTCCGATTCCCCTCCATAGATTCATGGTGATGCTCGAAGACAATGGGACCCAATCATCTCTTCCCCGGTAGAGACCATCACAGGAAGAATCAAGAACATCGATGAGTTCGACATGATCCAACAAAGGTGTTTGCACCATCTCTCACCTCTCTAGTACCTTGGAGCTCAAATTAACCAACTAGTTGACTGGACCAAGGCATTGGTTTGCGAGAAGCAGTAGAGCAAGGGAAGAAAATGAGAGTCTGCCAAAATGGCATCACTGCCCCTTGGTCCAACACAACAAAATAATGGATAGCATTTTAGAATTTGGCTCTGATTTGGTGTATGGAGCATTTTATTTTATGTTCCTCTAAATTTTCTAATCAATTTGGTATATATATATATATATATATATATATATAGAGAGAGAGAGAGAGAGAGAGTCAGGCTAGAATACACTCGAGTGTACGGATCGCACGAATACACTCAAGTGTGTTTGCATATCAAGACTATGTTTTGCAAAATATAAACCATTGATCTTCACCTTCATACTATAACGAGGCTACATACAAATTTTGAGCCCATTTGTATGAGTGTAAGTCACTCATCCAAGGGCAACAAAATCGACGTGCGAAACTAATTTGAAATGCATAATTTTTGCGGTCTTCATAACATGAGCTATACATATCCAAATGTTCTCAAATTTTGCGTATGAGTTGTTCACAAGATGTTTAAGAAGATCAATGGATTAGATTTTCAAAAAAAAATATTGCATCATGAAAAACTACTTGAGTGTATCCCGCTCCAGATACACTCGAGTGTATTCTAGCCTGACTCTCTCTCTCTATATATAAATATTTATATTAATTTATTTATTTATTTGCTATAATCTGAGTAACCATTGATTAATTACATCATTTGCAATATAATCTCATATAGACCAATGAGAGCAAGCCATGTCAGCGAAAGACTAATTATTGGACTGGCCAATGGGCTCACGCCCAGCTGGCATTATATGCCTGTGTGGCTGGGTGAGGAAAAGAATTAAAGGGTGAAACTATCCCTTATTTTGTTGTGTTGGACCAAGGGGCAGTGATGCCATTTTGGTAGACTCTCATTTTCTTCCCTTGCTCTACTGCTTCTCGCAAACCAATGCCTTGGTCCAGTCAACTAGTTGGTTAATTTGAGCTCCAAGGTACAAGAGAGGTGAGAGATGGTGCAAACACCTTTGTTGGATCATGTCAAACTCATAAATGTTCTTAATTCTTCCTGTGATGGTCTCTACCGGGGAAGAGATGATTGGGTCCCATTGTCTTCGAGCATCACCATGAATCTATGGAGGGGAATCGGAGGTCTGTCTAGGTGCTTGATACTGACAGGCATTCACCTTGACACCTTTAGGCATCTCGCAAGCCTCTTAACATGCCCTGGGGTGGTTTTCTCCTCTGGGATGACATACACTCTCTATGTGGTGGCATAAGGCCAACAATGGCGCTTCTTCTCAATCCAAGACCAATTGTGGATGGGAGGGGGTTCTAGGGAAGTCACGATCTCCCTTTGAGGGTTCTATTATATAGGCACCACATGCTAAGATGTTATAGTTGGGATCTCATAGAGTCACTGACTATTCTTGGAGATTTGAGGGGAATGTCTTAACATCCCACAATTATGGCAAGAAAAGGGGTCATTGATATTGGTTTCATCCCCTAAACCCAAATGAATCATGCCATGGTCTAAAGGTGTATAGACAAGGAAAGTGGTGTGAACGGAAATAGGATATCAGTTGCCAACCTTCCTTGCTAGGCGAGGGTTGAAGGAGACCCCACGGTCGTTGATCAAAAATCAAGTGTCTAACAGAAAACATGACATATCAACAGGGTGCGACCAACCAATACGAAAGTAGTGGGCATTTAATTGGTTTCACAAATATTTATGTATTAATTGCATTGAAAACCCTCTTTCTTCTCTAATTTCTCAAGCATACTAGGATTACCCTTTTCCCATGAAACTTGAAGGGAAACTCATTAACAACTTTCCCAATCTATATTTAATTTTTAAGTTAAATAGCTAGATCTTGCTCCTTTTACAAATCCTTAAATTTATCACCCACACCTCATAGAAAGTCCTTTTTCTCTCAAATCCTATAATTCTCTTCTTTTCCTTATTATTTTCAAGTATACAAAAGGATATGATGAGATGTTATTATTTGATGCCTCAAGTCATGGATAGATAATTACTCCTTTAATTATCTAAAATATCACATATCTTATTTACTTTTAAAAACTTGCATTTTATCTTATAATTCAGTTATGTAATAATTAACAAAGTCACTATCCTTCATTTATACAAGGAATCTTATTTCTTTAACATGTGCCACAAGGACCTATTTGTAAAGCAAACAGTCTCATGAGCCTTTATATCAGCCTGGGGTTTCACCCATAATACAAATGGAAAACATTATTTTTCTATTAAATAATACAATTGGGGGGTTCACTTATCAATTCATGCATTATATTCATATAATTCAATTTTACCAAAATTGAGGATATTACGTTCACCGCTCCTTAAAAGGAATTTTCCCCCTAAAATTCACACCTAGTAAGGTTGAGGTGAATGGTAACTCATCTTAGTCTCTAACTTTAGGGTTATCAACCCTTCTAGATATCATTGACATCTTTTATTGATATGTAAATTCCTCATGTTATCACTAATATTGATACTTGAACTCAATTGAGGGTACATCCACATCCTTAGTATTTACATGATATCAACTCTTGGTGATTACATTTTTTTTTTGAGATCAAAATTTCACTTGGTGATTACCTTCTCACCTAGGTTTCTGGCATGTTATTCAATTATCATCAGATATGGGTGAGGTAACACCCCAAACCCTAGATCATGTAATTAATACTTAACATAGGGTATTCGTTATCATATGTTCATTTTAAGCATAATATGTGTCTACCCAATCTCTCTCCCTCATAATAAGATGAAATAAGTGTTTGGCTACATCCCAAAAACAAAGTCCATCACATTCCAAGAGTAGGATGGTGTATCTACACATTATCTCAAAATTTTAGGTTGAATCACTTGAGCAATGATTCCTAACCATAATTACTTTTAATCCCAATACATACTTTTATTTCATGAAGTGAAGTGCCTTTTTCACCCCCAAGTTAGTGCATAAATTCCTTATCAAGATTATTTCATTACATGACTTCTTATTTCTTTTATATTTACATCTCATATCTTAGTAGAATTAGTCATTTGCTCAAGGTCTCTAGGGGTACATTTACCTTTGAAGGGATCTCATCCTGGCCTCTTGGGCCTTATGTACTTAGGGAGTGAATCCAACATATACCCCTTGGGCCTCATAAACTCATGAAGGTGGCCAATCTCCTAATCCTTGGGCCTCATGAACTCATGAAGTTGGACAATATCTTGACCCATGGGCCTCATGCAAACATGTATGCAATCTCCTAACCCCATGGTCTAATGCATTCAAGAAACAATCACTTCCCCATATCATCGGTCTTATGTACCTTTAATCTTCCCTACTTGACATTAGGATTGACTTAGGGCTCTACCCTGCATAAGGTTTACTGAGTTATCACAACTTTAAGAATTTTGAGCACATTTTTCATATGTAATCTTTTAACTCCGATTTCCTTCATCTTTTAGGGTACACATTATTCACTTGTGTTCCCTCAATGGGCTCATGCTGACCTTCCCATATGATCTTGGCCCCATAGCATCGGCCACTTCCATAGTGGCCTTTACTTGTGTCCCTCAGATATGACATACTTGGGTTCAAAGAATGCATTTTTATACTTATTCCTTCACACTTTAGGTAACATCCAGGATTACCGAAATTATTAAACTAATTTGTGAACTCACTCTTCTAGAAAAGGTCCCAACCTAGGGTGTCTTCTTGACTTGCAAGAGGAGGTTAGGCTCTTTATCCACCACGTGACCCCATAGGTTTAGGGTTTTGCTTCCCCCATAGGTCCTTTTCCCACTCTTATGTTGACCTACGCCAAGTCAGGACACCAACCCTAAAAGTTTAATTGAGGATTTCTAACATACATTTTTAGTTATAACTTCTCAACATATATTTTCCCAATCTCTGTGATATACCCTCTCACTGGGGGTATTTATAACATCATATTCACTAGCTGGGAGTATTTCAATGTTGTACCCACTTGTTGGGGTAATTTCTATTCATACCCACTTGTTGGAGGTTTTCATAATATTATACTCACTTACTGGGAGTATTTCAATGGCATACCCACTGGTTGGGGGTAGCATATCTGATAACATACCCACACATTTGGGGGTAGTTTCCATAGCATATCGACCTTATGGGGGTAGCATACCCACTCGTTTGGGTGATCCTCATGGCATACCAACTTGCTAGGGGTTGTAAGCCCACTCAATAGGGGTATTATCAATAACATACCCACTCACTGGACATTGTTTCAATAACGTACCCACTCACTGGGGGTAATTTCAATAATTTACCTACTTTTTGGGGGTAGTTTTAGTAACATACCCACTCACTAGGGGTATTTCCATGAACATACCCACTCACTGGGGGTATTCTTTATTCATCCATTCCTCCAAAGATAGCATTTGGGTGTTGAGCGAGCTATGGTCACCTAACCACATTTAAAATTTTCTTATTCCTTTTTACCCTAATTAGGGTTCATATGGGTAGGGTTACTATTCCATCCCCACTACTCCTATTCCGGATGATTAGGGGTTTAAGGTTTGGGTTAGGGACTACCCATACGCCTTAGGGTTATTTGATTCCCTTGACTGAACACGGATTTTCCTAAACCAACCCTAGTTCTGTCTAGGGTTTATCCTTGCAAGGAAAACCATATAAACATTATACTTTACTTTATCATTATCTCCATATTACATGTACATTAATTGGTGGAGGATGCCTTAATCCTACTTCTTCTCCAAACCCTAGCTTGAGATGAGGAGGGAAGTAACTAGGGTTTATTAAGCAAGAGGATGAGAAATGGATGAAATAAAAGATGCAAAGACTTATAAGAAACATTACTTTAGGTAAACCCTAGTTTCTATCCAGACATGTATCAAACTATCTAAGGGAGTCCTCGTAAGAAAACTTAATGGTGCAAAGGAAAATATTTCCAACCCCAAAGCCATGACCCCTTCTAGACACCATTATCATTAGGTCATGCCTTAATAAGTTTGCTTATATTTCTATAGATTACTTGAAATTATAAACTTTTAAATATTATTTGAAAAATCTAGGGCTCTGATACCAAACTTGACAACCTTACTTTTCAACGTAACCCAATCAAGGAAAGACCAATAAACTTGAAATACATTACCAAAAATTACCAAGGATTCAGATTTCACAAATGACTAATAATAGCAAATAATTTCCATTAATTCAAATATTGTTTGCAAGATGATCCTCTAAGGAGTTATATTAATTTTTGTCATCATAATTGTACATATGAGAACAATTACCTATCTGATAATCCTTTTTTATATATTTGATCTCTTCAGTAGATTTCATATGGACCATCATATCTTATTATCTTCATGTATTGCATTTACCTAAACGGCGTGAAACAAAACTTGTCTCAGTATATTGATATATTGTGTATGTGGGTGCATGCAAACATGTGCAAGTATTATAACAACATATAATAAATCAATTACTTGCAAATAAGAACTAGAATTTTATTCACATCTTGTCATCTTTGTGTGATACTCATAATGGAATTATAATTGAACATAATGTAAATAAACACTCAACAATTTATACAGTCAAACTTTGAGAAATCCTTAGCAATCACCACAAAAATGATATTTTGGGTAGTGATATGGTTATCATGTACCTTTTGTAGAACCATGCAGATATCATGTAATATATACTTCAAGTATATTCATACAATGCAATCAATAAATCCAAGCAATCAACATCTAATCTACATGTATGTAAATCCTAAAGTGTCACCATCACATTATTCAAATTAAACCCAACTCGGGTCCTAATCTAGGATTTAGGGTTTAAGTGAGGAATAAGGGTACAAACCCTAATTTTATCATATATTAAACATTAGGTGAAACCCCGATTATCATATCCTTCCATTATAAACACCTAGACCCAATTAAGTTCATTAACAACATAGTAAGCTATGATCTTTAGACCCTAATTCTTCATATCACATTAGAACCCCTAAGTACTCATTATTATCATAATCATATTGTATTCCCATTATGCTCCACAATGTCAGATAATAATCTAAAAGAAAGGATCTTAATGTCTTTAACATTTTAATATCCAAATCTAGGGTTTCTATGTATTAATCACTTACTAAACATGTATCCAAGGAAATTTTAGAATTTGGTTTAGATGTTGTGTATGAGACCATTTTATTCATGTTTCTCTCATTTTTCAGATCATTAGATATATATATTTGCTATTAATTACATTATTCACAAGATCATCTCATGTGGACCAATTAGAGCAAGCCATGTCAGTGAAAGACATTATCCATTTGTGTGGCTGAGTCAGTGAATGCGCTCACACCCAACTAGCGTTACACACCCATGTGGCTGGATTAGCCAATGGGCTCACGCCCAACCGGCATTATGTGCCTGTGTGATTGGGTAAGGACAAGAATGAAAGGGCGAAATTAGCCCTTACCTTACTGTGTTGGACCCATGGGTAGAGAGGTCCTTTCAAAATACTCTCATCTTCTGCCTCTGTTCAACTACTTCTCACGAACAACACATTGGGTGTGTTAATCGTTAGGTTGAATTCAAGATCCAGGTGTGTTAATCGTTAGGTTGAATTCAAGATCCAGGGTACCGAAGAGGCTAGTGATAGTGTAGTTGCCTTCACCAGATCATGTTGAGCTCATCTTTATTCTTGATTCTGCCTGGAATGGCCTCTACATGGGAAGAGATGATCGAGTCCCGCTATGTTCGAGCAACACCATGAATATAAGAAGGAAAGGAATTGGAGGTCGGTCTAGGAGCCTGATACAACTAGGCATTCACCACAATGCCTTTAGGAAACTCACAAGCCTCTTAACATGCCCTAGGGCACTTGTCTCATCTGGGATGATAGGGGCCCGCTACATGGAAGCACTAGGCCAAAAATTGGTGCTTTTTCTCATTCCAAGACCAACAATCGATAGGAGGGGGTTCTAGGGTAGTCACCATTACCCTTTGATGGTTCTATTATATAGGCACCACATACCAAGGTGTTCCATTTGGTCACTCACCAACTATCATTAGATATTTAATGGAATGTCTTAACATCCCACAATTATGGTGAGAAAATGGGCCATTGAGAGCGGTTCTCCCCCAAACCTAAAGCAATTGTACCTAGGGTCTAAAAGTGTATAGACAAGGAAAGAGGTGTCAATGTAAACATGATCTTAGTTGCAAGACCTCCTTGCTGGGTGGGGGTTTAAGAAGACCCGAAGGCCATTTATCAATGATCAAGTGGCTAACAGAACACATGACACATCAATGGGGCACGATCAGCCAATGCTAAAGTAGTGGGTATTTAATTAGTTTAGAAAACATGAAATCATATGATTAATTGAATTGCAAACCCTCCTTCTTCTTGGATTTCTCTAGCCTACTAAGATTACCCTTTCTCCAGGAAACTTGAAGGGAAACTTATTAACGACTTTCCCAACCTATATTTAATTTTTGGGATCAATTGAAATAAGTTAAATAGTCGAATATTACTCCTCACACAAATCTTTAAATTAATTACCCACACCACATGGAAAGTCCTTTTTCTCTCAAATTCTAGATTTCTCTTCTTTTCCATATATTTTAAATATACCAAAAGTTAGTATGACATAACATTATTTGATTCCTTACTTTTATGTTTCCATTCATTGCTACATAATTACTCATTTAATTATGTGAAACATCACATATCTCATTCTCTTTTCGAAACTTGCATATTATTATATAATTTAGTTATCTAATAATTAGCAAAGTCATTGTCCTTTATTTATGCATTAAATCTCTTATTTATTTAACATGTGACACAAGGACCTATTTGTAAAGAAAATTGTCTCATGGGCCTTTATATGGGCTAGGGGTTGCACCCATGCTACAAAGTGAAAACATTATTATTCTATCAAATAATACTATTGGAGAAATTTACTTATCAATTCATGCCTTATATTTATATAATCCAATTTTACCAAAATTGAGGATATTACCATTTCTCCTTGGGAGATTAATTATGGCATGGTATCAAACCTTAAAACATCAGGGCATTATGTGTGGACACCCTTGGCTGAAGCATTTGTCAACAAGTTATTTCCAATTGAAAAGACCATCCATTGTAGAAACAAGTTTACTAACTTTAGAGAAAAGTTGGTGAAATTTTATATGAGGCTTTGGAAAGATACCAACAATATTAGAGGGTGTGACATCCCCATGACCTTGATGATGGAAATCTGGTTACCACCTTTTATGGTGGACATACTTTAAGAGAGAGAACGTCTATCAATGTAGCTACTAGAAGTGACTTTATGGGTCATGACACCAAGATCTCTAAGGAGATTATCAATAACATGGAGATGCTACAAGATGTCTTATATTAGGAAAGGGGATGACTAGAAATATATCAAATTTCTGTACTATCTCAGATTCAAAGACTCTTGATGATATGAATGCCAAATGAGACAGGATGTCCATAACTATTCATATTCTGAAGTAGACAAATGTGAAATTGCATGGAGAATGATATGAACCATGTAACATATGGAGAAAGAGAGCATGGAATTGATAACTGCATATACACCCACGAAGCACTAGATAATTAAGGTAGATTCACTAGAAATGTTTCATATGCAAAATTACAAATGGCATGACCATCCCTATTTTTCTTATGCTAACAAATCTATTGATAAAATTCTTATCAAGTGAACCAACAACCCAACACCATGGGATAATGCCAAGTTGTAGGGAGAGGCCACAATCCACCAAGTTTCTAACATAATAATGACCTTCCATAGAATAGGATGCCAAACCAACACATAATCTTCAAAGACCCACCAAGAGAGAGTTTTATCATGAAACAACAACATTACACAAATCATATGAATTCCTTGATAGAATATTTTTGGTGATGCCTTCTAAGCAACAATGATCTCATGGATAATATGGAAACACATAAAGGGACTATGAATATGCAAATCAGTGGTTTACATCTATATAATGAAATAATTGTCCAATAGTTGGCTTCAATATAAGCTTCCACCAAGAACCTAGATGGTCAATTCCCTCTTGTACTAAACAAAATCCGAGGCATGACATTGCAAAGATAGCAATGTTGATTTATGACACAATTATAGGTACACCCCCCCCCCCCTACAAGCACAACCTATACTTGATCATGATGATGGTCCTGAAACTCCTATAAAGGAAGGAGTTCAAGAAAATAAGAAACCACAAGGAACACAAAAATCATATTCCTCGAAGAAACCTACTAAGCACTATGTTGAGATACCTTTTCCTCACCATTTCATCAAGGCACAAATTGAGAAGAGGTATACTAAGTTTCTAGATACTATTAAAAGATACAACTAGACATTCTCCTTCATTATGATATTGACAAGATGACAACATACACTATGTTTCTAAAAGATCTCATTACTAAAAATGGAAGAGAGGCAAAATAGAAACCATTCAATTGAGCTAGATAGCCACAAATTCTATTCAATACCCTATGCCCACAAAGTAGAAAGATCATGCCACTTTCACCATCTCTTTCATAGTAGGGGATACTGTAAAAGACATGGTCTGACCAACCTTGGTGCGAGCATTAGTCTTATAGCACACTCTCTAGAAATTAACCTAGGATTAACTGATATAGTTCCTTCTCATATGACGATGCAACTAGCTAATAATTCTTATACCAGACATGTTGGAGTAGTTGAAGATGTTCCAATTCAGATTGACAATTTCTTTAATCTATGTGACATTGTTATCATCAATGCTACTAAAGATTTCATGTGTCCCATGATTTTAAGAGGTTGTTCTTTTTAACCACAAATGTTTTGATTGACATAGCAGATGGGCTAATTACTATTTGAGTAGAAAATGAGTGTATTAATTTAAACATTCTAGATCACGTGAAGGGGGCGTCCTATGTGCAAATATGCTACTTTTCACATTGTTCTAGCAAACTATGTGTTGAAACCCAATAGCACAATGTTGTAGCAGATCTTCTAATGAGATCTCTCACTAATCAACCTGTGGAATCACTGACCTAGAAGTAGAGTAAGTTCTGGCATAAGAAGAGGCTAATCTATTAGGAGCAACTAAAATGGAAAAGTAAATCTCCCACGGAGGGAGCCTAAATATACATTTGCACCAAACCCATCCCCAAGTTGAAACCCCTTCGCGGAGGACTTAACTATGATATTTTAGATGATGATAAGACGAATCCTGTTATTATCAATTCTTAACTGCCATATGACAAACAAGAGCAGCTTCTTGCTGAGCTCCCGTTAAGAAGAAAGGCTCTTGGTTATTTGTTGTGCACAAATCATGTCACATTTTAAACCACTTTTGGTTGCATATTTCACTCATTTTAACCATAATATAACTCTCATTCATGATATAATGTTTGTTTCTTGTTGTTCTTACCCGTGACATGGTTTGAATTGCAGCTATCCCATTTTTTACTCATACTCAAGGAAAATGCCTAAAATTTGATCTATTTGGCACTTCCAAAGTTTCCCCAATATTTGGAGTCCATTATTCAACAGAAAGCAAGCCACACGACATGTGGACCACTCCAAACAACATGTGACTCTCAGACATAAGATTCATCAGTCGAGCCAAGTTACAACATGTGCCTTAGATACACGATGTGGCTGAGAAGGATCAATTTTTTCCAAGAAGTCTCCCTTATACCATGTATCTCATCCACACAACACGTCGTTTGTGATCGTGGGATAGCTGAAGTAGAAATCGAATCTCACATGTCTTATGGACTCATACACATGCCGTGTGAATTATAATAATAGTGCATAAATTAGAAACAAATTATCCATCCTTTATCTACTAACAACACCCCTTGGGAAGAAAATCATGCATCATTTGGAGTGTTTTGAGATTGGAGACAAAGCAGGAGCTGAGTTTTGGTGACAAATCTAGGGTTTCTTGGGAGAGAACCTGATCTTGACTCCATTTCTATTCTCCATTCCATTCTAAAGATTTGGAGGGGAAGTTGCTAAAGAGGAAGTAGTTTCAGAGATGAATCTCCACCCTTGCCTTGAGATTTCCACCTATTCTTCATTACAATAGATTTATTTGTTATCTCTCTCTCTACTTATGTTTCATTCAATGATTTATTGTTTGTTCTTGTATTTCCTCATCATATGTGAGTAGAACTCCATTTATTGGGCATGGGACAATAGCTCCCATGTAACAATTCATGTAAACTCGAATTTCATATTTAGTATTAGTTAATATTCTATTTCAAAACAAGCTATGGTATTTCTCTTCTTGTATGCATAGTTCACCATTATGTTTATATGATTTATGCTTCTTATTATATTCTGGGAAGATATATTAAGAGGTAGGAAATAGCTATTTTGACAATGTACCCTTGACCATGGGAATGTCTAGGGTTATGTTGAGTATTTTAGGTTCTAGTTTGAATCCACATATATGCACGTGAAATCTATATAGGGTTAGGTATGTCTTATACCGTTGGGAGATGTATTAATATCACAACCTACCTTTGTGAGATTGACTAGTATATGTGAAATTCATGGTTCTTTATTGGGTTATGATGTGGATGTGAAATCCCATATCTAAGATTCTCTGGATTCCGATCTTAATCATTCTTCAAGGGATTAGTTATTTTATTTTCTTTCTTTTATATTTGCAATTTAGTTTGATCCAAAACCAATCTATCTTTTGTTAATGACCTAGATTGTAGAAAATTAACATTTTTTTGCCTATCTAGCCTAGATCGTTGTGGTTTGCGCTTGAATACAATTGATCTCGTACACCTTCGTCAATTGGTACTATTGAAAAATCAGGAGGAAAGCATGCCACAATGAAGTTGATCTTATTGCAGTCGATCTTGATGTCTTGTCACAAAAATTTGAAAAGATGAGTACACAATCAAGCAAGCAGTTGATCAAGATTGTGGTTCATGTGGAGCCCTCAGTCACAATTCTTCTTCTCTCTTTTCCCCAAAAATGAATGTTGGATAGATGCCAAAGTAAGCCAATGTTGTAGCAATCTTTAGAAAAAAGTAGCCCCACAACCCTTCAATAGCTATAACCCAGGATGAAGAGATCATCCAAGTTTGTCTTACAAGAGTATAAACCCTCAAAATCCACATAAACTAAAAAGGCCAAAATAAACAACAACCAACTGGAAACCAAAATCCCATGAACAACAACTATCCGCCAAGATTCAACAACAACCATAGAAACTACAATCAACCTCAACCTAAGTCGAGTTTGGAGAGCATTATTGAAACTTTTTTGCTAACACAAATCCAGAAGAATGATGAATTTTGTACACATGGACAACTTCTGAAGCATGCAATCACTCAAAACTCTTTAAAGGTAGATGACATTTCTACTAATGCAAAGATGATAGAAAACCAGATTCCATAGCAGGCTCTAAGAAATAAAAAAGCCTCTTCCAATTCATTGCCAAGTCAACCAGAGATGAAACCATAAGAATGCAAGTCCATTTCTCTAAGGAGTGGAAATGTGATCAAAAGACCCTTACATTCAGATGAAAAACTAGTTGATGATGTCACTAATAAAGAAGATGAGGTTAAGAAAATCAAAGAAAGAAAAATGCACCTAAAGAGAAACCTTCCTACAAACCTACTATCCTATTTTCCCAAATGTTTGTACACAAAAAAAGATGATATCAGATTCTAAAAATTTATGGACATACTCAATAAACATTATGTCAACCTTTCTTTGTCTGAAGTCATTACTGATATGCCTATTTATGCAGAGTTTCTAAAAGACCTATTAACCAATAAAAGGAGAATTGATCAAGTGGAAACCATTATGTTGTCTAAGAGTGTGAGTTCCATCATTCAAAATAGACTACTAGAGAAGCTTGATGATCAAGGTGCCTTCACACTACCATACAATATTGGTGACACAACTTTTGACAAAGGTCTAGTTGATCGTGGTGTCGATATAAGCCTTATTCCATTAGCACTATGGGAGCAACGTGACATTGGAGATATGAATCCAACCAAGATGGCCATTCAATTGGCATATCGCTATCAAATATCTGAGAGAAATTGTTGGAGATGTACATGTCCAAGTGGGAAAATTCTTTATTCCCTATTACTTTATTGTGTTAGGCATGAATGAAGTCCCATCCAATCATATACTTTTTGGAAGACCTTTCCTCTGCATAGCTAATTGTATAGTCTATGTACGGGAAGGTAGGATCACTCTTAGAGCAGGAGAAGAAACAATGGAGTTCTCTATTATAGATGTAATAAAATATCAAAAAAAAAATCTTCCTAGTTGATTGATTGACAAATTTTGGAAGAAGATAAATATTTTTATAAGTTCATTGTTGACTGTTGTGAACAAAATGAATTGAACATTTCTATGGATGTAGAAATTTCAAAAGTGGTTTCCAATTCTAATCCACATCAACCCCATGAAGATGTTCCACCACAAAAAAAGACTCTTGCAAGCTTACCAATTATAATAAGGTAGAACTCAAATCCCTTCCACCAGAGCTAAGATATGCTTTTCTTGACCCTGATTCTACATCTCTTGTCATCATAAATGCTTATTTAACCTATAAACAAGAAATCAAATTACTTAATGAATTTTGGTTACATAAAGAGGTCATTGGTTATTTGATCGATGCTATGAAAAGTATAAACCCCTTCATTTGCACACATAGAATTAATTTGGAGGAGTATGCCAAACCATGTGTAGAACCTCATAGGCATTTATATCAAAATATGTTTGAGGTTGTAAAAATGGAAATTTTAAGTTGAAAGATCCAGGGATCATTTACCCTATAAATGATAGCCCCTGGGTGAGAGCTATTCATTTAGTACCCAAAAGGAGGGGAGTACAACTTTCATTGAAGGGGATAATGATGAACTGATACAAACCCATGTAGCCACATGATGGTGCATGTGTGTAGACTCTATAAGGCTAAACAAGGCAACCTGTAAAGACCACTTCCCCTTGCCATTCATTGATTTGATGCTTGAAAGATTATCCAATCATTCCTACTTTTGTTATATTGATGGCTATTCTAGATTTTTTCAAATACCAATTTACCTTCTGGACCAAGAACAAACAAATTTCACATGCACCTATGTCACATACGCTTATAGACACATGCCCTTTGGTCTTTGTAATGCACTACCAACTTTTCAATGTTGTATTATAGCTATTTTATCTGATTTAATCAAGTGTACAATGGAAGTTTTCATGGATGATTTCAACATTTACGAGAACTATTTGGATGACTATTTGTCAAACTTGTATAAAGTCCTCAAGTGTAGTGAATAGGTTAATCTAGTACTAAACTAGGAAAAGTGCCATTTCATGGTACAATTTGGGGTAGCACTAGTTCCTATGATTTCTGATAACGGTATTGAAGTTAATAGGGAAAAGGTGGAAGTGATAGAAAAGGTTTCTACCCCATCAATAGTCAAAGATATTCAAAGCTTTCTTGCCCATGTATGATTTTATAGGAGGTTTTTAAAGGATTTTTTCAAGATAGCCAAGACCTTATTCTCATTGCTTGTAAAATATGTTGATTTTGTGTTTAATGATGAATGTAAAACTGCCTTCAGGAAGCTCAAGGATGCTCTCATTTTAGCCCCCATTATTTAGCCACCAGTTTGGGATGTACCCTTTGAACTGATGTGTGATGCAAGTGACTACACTATTGATGATGTACCTAGTCAACAAAAGGATAACAAGCTGCATGCAATACACTACACCAGTAAGACACTAGATGAGGCCCATATAAACTATGCCACCATAGAGAAGGAGATTGTAACAACCTGGGCCCACTGCCCAGGTCTCTAGTAGAGTTTCAGGCTTGATGACTAGCCCCACAAACCACCACTAGCCTAAATATTGTGCTTTTTCCTCACTCGTGCCCAAGCTGGGGTCAACTTTCTGGCTGGTCACCCATCCTAGTACTACTCCAAGCTAAGCACACTTAACTATGGAGTTCTTTAGTGATGGGCTCCCAAAAAAGGAGGTACACCTTGGTGATATGGGTTGTCCAATCATTCCTTTTAAGATCATGTTATCTGAGCCTGAAATCTTGGGACTTTACAATCTCCCCCACTTGTACTCTTGACATCCTCGTCAAGACTCAACTATATGGCCTCATAATATGTCTCCATTTCAATGCATACCCAACACGGCCCATGGACACCCAGCTCCCGATCACAGAATACCAGTGCAAGGGTGGCTACATCATCATGGATAGCCCTTTCCTACATGCCTGGACTATATGACTCAAGACTGACATGCCACATGCCCATGTGAGCCCCACCTATTGGAGGGGTTTTGGCTCCAATACCATTTGTAACAACCTGGGCCCACTGCCCAATTCTCTAGTAGAGTTTCAGGAATGACGACTGACCCCACAGACCACCACTAGCCTTATTGTGCACTTTTTCCTCACTCATGCGCAAGCTGGGGTCAACTTCTCAATAGGTCATCCATCCTAGTACTACTCCAAGTTGAGCACGCTTAACTATGGAGTTCTTTAGTGATGGACTCTCAGAAAAGGAGGTGCACCTTGGTGATATGGGTAGTCCAATCATTCCTTTTAAGATCATGTTATCCGAAGCCTGAAATCCTAGGATGTTACAAAGATGCTAGCCATAGTATATTACTTCAACAAATTTTTCCATTATCTAGTGGGATCCAAGGTTGTTGTCTACACTAACCATGCAACCAACAAATATTTGTTGAATAAGAAGGATGCCAAACCATGCCTAAGTTGTTCAATCGTGTTGCTTCAAGAATTTGACCTTGAGATCAAGGATAAAAAAGGAAGTGAGAAAAATGTTTCTGATCACCTTTCTAGGGTGACTACAGATGCAAAGGGTTCACTTCTTATTGATGACTACCTTCCCATTCAAAGGTTGTACATTTATGATACACCAAAAGAACCATGGTTTGCAGATATCACCAACTTCGCTACTACTGGGCATCTTCCACCTGATTTAATCTATCAGCAAATGAAGAAATTCCTACATGACACCAGATTCTAATATTGGGATGACCCAATGTTGTTTAAGCAAGGTACCAATGGGATGATACAATGATGTGTAGCTGAATAAGAGATCATGAGCATTATTTTTGGATGGCATTCTTCTTCCTATTGAGGTCATTTCAGGGGTGGAGAAGACAACAACAAAGATTCTTCAAGCTGGATTTCATTGGCTAACCTTATTCTGAGATGTACATGCTTATGTCAATAGGTGTAAGAAGTCCCAAAGAACTATGGGATATTAAGGAGAGACAAGATGCCTCTCAACTCCATTCTAGAGATTGAGGTATCTTACATATGGGGTGTCAACTACATGGACCCTTTCCCATCTTCCCGTGGCTACAAGTATATCTTAGTCGCCTGCTATTATGTTTCAAAGTGGGTAGAGGCTATATCTAACCATGCCCTTGATGCTAAGTCAGTACTCAAGATATATCAGAATATCATTTTCCCTACTTTTGAGTCCTGAGAGCTGTGATTTTTGATGGAAGGACACACTTAAATGAGAAACAATTCAATAATAATCTCACCAAGTATGGAGTGACGCACAAGATATCTACTCCATACCACCCCCAAACTGATGGACAAGTTGAAGTATCAAATAGACAACTGAAAAACATTCTTGAAAAGACTACTTCCAACTTGAGGAAAGATTGGGCCCTCAAATTGGATGATTCTCTTTGGGAATTTCGGATAGCATATAAGACAACCATCATTACCACACCATTTATGCTCATCTATGATAAATATTGCCATCTTCCTTTAGAGTTGGAGCACAAAAATCCCTATGGGCCATCAAGTTCCTTAATTTTGACATGAAGAAAGTAGTTGAAAGTGGCTGCTACAACTTCAAGGGCTTGAAGAGCTATGGTTGGACGCTTAAGAAAATGTGAAAATCTACAAGGAGAGAACAAAGGCATGGCATAACAAAAAGATTAGAAGGAGAGATTTTGCCGAAGGAGACCAGGTGCCACTATTTAATTCAAGATGGAAGCTTTTTTTCAAGAAGATCAGCTCCAAGTGGTCATGACTTTTCTTGGTCTTGAGAGTCTACATGTATGGGAATGTAGACATGTAGGGTAAAAAGTGGAAGTTGAAATTCAATAGACAACGTCTGCAAGCTTTATACTAATGGAGAAAAGATAGAAAAGGGAGTCTCATGTTCCCTTTTAGAACTCTACTGATGAAGATATAAGTCTAAGTCTAGACTTAAACATAAAGCCTTTTTGGGAGTCATCTCCACATTTAGATAGCTTGTTTTGAGTCATTTCCTTTATTGTTGTTTAATTTGTAGCCATTTACTTTAGCATAAGATTTCATGGTGCTGAACTTCTTAGTTTTGTGTAGAAATATTGAGAATTTGCTTGTAGGTTGCAGGTAATGATCAATACTATCGAAAAAACAAAGAGATACAAGAATCATGTTTTGACACGACGTGTGGAAAACTCCACACAATGTGTAAAGTATTTCTCAAATTCACAAAAAATCACATGGGTAATCTCCTACGACATGTATAAGGATGACACAATGTGGCTGAGATCAAAGAATTCTAATTCTACAGCAACTTCAACCACATGGTGTGTAAACTCATCAAAATGGTGTGAGGAATTATTGGGTGCAAATCAAGTTTCTTCATATTTCATCCCTTACTAGACGTGAAACACATCGTGTGAATTTTGTGGGAAAATTGTCAGAGTTCTTATGAAAGGAGTGTTATGCCGTGTAGACAACATACACAATGTGTGAAGTTTGAGAACAAAAAATGATAAATTGGGCAAAACAAACTCCTTATGTCGGGTGGCAATCCGACATGCCATATGGAATTCTTGACAATGGTAACAAAAATTTGGCATAACTGCCTCCTTACACTGTGTTACTTGGTATTGTGGTGTGTTCTTCCATAAATTTGGTCAAATACCTCACATATCCTTGCAGTGTGTCAATCACCCTTATGCCATGTCTAAAAATGAAGATAGGGCTCTGATGCCCTAACCCAACTCATTAATTTTCTACCTAACACAATGTAAATTTTAACCCCAACCACCTCCCTAATTCCTCTCAACACTGTGTGACCACCACGTTGTGCTACCTCCACTAACGATTACTCCTCCCTATCATTCAACAACTCCACTTACCACAATTCATGTTCTAACATTATGCAAGCTGTCACACCAAACAACTACCACCACATCCATCAACTTCCATCATAGGTTAGGAGATCAAGATCCAAACCCCAAGCCTCCATCATCGAGTGCAAGTAAACACAGATCAACAACGGATGACACTAAAACATAGTTGAAGACTCGTTCATGCCATGTGAAACTTAAACCAGGCGACAAGTCACACATAGAGTTCCGTGTGTTTATGGTGTGTCATAGTGTCCAATAGCTGCAACAATGCCAAGGACCAATATCTTTTCTAAGGTTGCACGCACGGACCCGAGGCTTCTTCATTAGATGTGCCCTACATCTTGATGGTCCACTTCACACTCAACATGAAAGAGGATGCCATATTTATCTGTATCACTTCTCGTTGGGTAGTCTCGATTAGGTTTGCACATCTAAATGACACAGGACAATTGAGTTTTCTCAATGATGCTAGGGACTATATTATCTTTCTCCTCCTGGGTCTATAATATATAAATAGTGCTCCTACATACCCCTTCCTGACATATGAGTTTTTGACAACTTTCAAAATGGAGGTAATACCTAAATGATAAGCATGAGCCTTTTCGTCTAATTTCATTCAGATTAATTAACAAATCATTCATGTTAACTTTCAAAAGGTTTTGCAACTTGATGGAGTTTGACTATGAAGGCAATATCATCATGCCAGAGGAATTTCAGCCTAACACTTTTTGTAGCCAGATCACTAAAGAAATTATCCACTATCCTTCTTATTCCATGTCTTCTCACATTCATAACCCAATTCCTTGTTATATTTGCTACCTTTTCAGCACATGTTTTTCACATGTAAAGAAACACAAGGTGTAGTAGGTAAATTGGATTTGTTTTTTGTGTGGACTATGTTACATAACTATGTTGTAAACATCATGTATCATTTTATTTCATGAATCACAAAGATCCAAAAAGAATGAAAAGGAGATACCAGGATGGGGGACTTGATCTATAAACTTGTTAATGTTTTGAAGCTTGATCAGGATACTATCAATCCCCTAGATGGAGGAGAATGGATCGATTATGATTTTCTCATTTCCTATGGCTTGCTAAGAAAAGATAAGAATGGAAAATATTTTCAGATGGTCCTCAACAAATCCTATGGCATTCAGTTGCCAAACCCCTACCATCACAACTCTTAAAGACAAAGCCAATTGGAAGTATTTTCAAAATGAAGGATCTTCTACAGGTGCACAACCGGAGTCTGCCCCACCTCTATCCATGGGTACATAGAAAAACTTTACTTGAAGGTATCCAAACATGAGTCAACTTATGGGTATGTACAGAACAAATTTGATGATCAAGATACCCACATCTCTTAGCTCTACCAGCAGTACACCGGCCTATTCCAGAATGTTGCTAACATTGACACCATGGTGACAATGATGAACTCCTGGCACATCTCTCAGGGTCATTAAAGCTATCCTCCACAACCATCTCCTAATGCACTTGAGGTATCTAACTATACAACTCTTCAATTTGTTGTGAGCAGTGAGGACACTACAAATTTCAAGCTTGGGGGGGGTACAAGTAGTCAGTAGTTTTACTTTTACTTTTCATGTCATTTGCTTAGTCATTTGCTTATGTCATTTAATTTATTGTTTGCATGTTTTGCATTTCTTTTCATGATGATGAGTGGAAAATTTTGTTGTAACCAACATCGTCCCTATTGCTTGAACCGTCTGACATTGAGATAATGGCTATATGATGATAGTTGAGCATGAATGACCCTAATCAACTTTTTTTGAAATCATGGCTATTGTCTCCATATTTAGGTATTTGGCTAAACATGAACTGTAATTCTCTCAATCATGCTCTAATACCTTGTAATGATTCAAATGCTTTGAATTTCTCAACTTTAAAGCTTTGACTAGCAATTAGATGACATTACCAACCCAATCATGCATTTTTCACTACTCTACTTGAAATTTTTATGAAATGAATATCCTCCTACACGACTTGAAATAATGGTGGGGTGAATTAGCACAAGACTATGTGGTTCCAAAGAGGATCCCAGATCACATTAGAAGGGGAAAATCTTGTCTTCAATTGAAAATCCAAACCCCACAAAAGATGGCTAAGTCACCCATGTTTCAACCAACCCAATGAAGAATGGGGATTACATCTGAAAGAGGGAAATCAATCTTGAAATGGTATACCACAAGCGCGTAAGCCTGTATTATCAACCGAGTACCGCACAATGAAATCAAATTGAAAATATTTCTTGAATAACAATGTCATTGTAGGAGGATGGAAAATCTCATTTTAGTTCATATAAAAGTTATTTGAGCTTTGTGGAAAATTGTTACATCTTTATCTTTGGCACCTTATTTCTACTAACTTCTCTCTAGTTGATTCATCCGAGGAAATTTGAATTTCTATTTAAACTTAATATCCTATCTTGAGAGTTAAAATTGATTTCATGTTTAGTTACATATCTAAATAATGAAAATTCCATTTTGAGATCTACCAATTCATATTCATGTGGATCTGATTTGTGCCCATAAGTTTATCTCTATCCATATATCTGATTCTTTTTGCTTGAGGACAAGAAATGGTTCATGCTTAGGGGGATTTGATGTGCACAAATCATATCACATTTTAAACCACTTTGGTTGCACATTTCACTCATTTTAACCATAATTCTACTCTCTTTCATGCTAGAATGCATGTTTCTTGTTGTTCTTACTCATGACATGGTTTTAATTGTAAGTATCCCATATTTCACTCATATTAAAGGAAAAATTCCCAAAATCATATCTATTTGGGATTTCTAAAGTTCCCAAAATTTTGGAATCCATTATTCAATAGATAGCAAGCCATACGACATGTGGACCACTTCACATGATGTGCGACTCTCAGACATTAGATTCATCAGTTGAGCCAAGCTACGACATGTGGCTCAGATACACACCATGGCTCAAAAGGATAAAAATTTACCAAGAAGTCTCCCTTACACTATGTGGCTCCTCCACACGATGTGTCATTTGTGATCATGGACCAAGTGAAGTGGAAATTAAATCTCACACATCGTGTTGACTTACACATGTGACGTGTGAATTGTATTTTCTATACACAGATTAGAAATGAACACTCCATCATTTATATAACTAACTACACCCCTTGGAAAGTGGATCACACATCATTTGGAGTGATTTTGGAGAGAAGCTAAGGTTTCTCAGGAGAGAACCCAATCTCAACTCCATTTCTCTTCTCCATTACATTCCAAAGCTTTGGAGTGGAAGTTGTTGAAGTGGAAGCAGTGACAGAGATGAATCTCCACCCCTTGGTTGGAGATTTCTACATATTCTTCACTATGTCAGATTTCTTTGTTATCTCTCTCTCTCTACTCATGTTTCATTCAATGATTTGTTGTTTGTGCCTATATTTCCTCACTATGTGTGAGTAGAACTCTATTTCTTGGGTGTGGGAGAGTAGCTCCCATGTCATGACTCATGTGAACTCAAATGTCATATTTGGTATTAGTTTAATCTTCTATTTGGAAATAAGCTATGGTATTTATCTTCTTGTAGGAATGGCTAACCATCATGTTTACATGCTTCATGCTTCTTATTATATTCTAGGAAGAGATATTAAGATGTAGGGAATAACTATTTTGACAATGTACCCTTGACTATGGGAATGGCTAGGATTGTGTTGAGGATTTTTGGTTGTAGTTTGAAGCCACACATCTGCATGGGAATGATATTTAGGCTTGGGACTATCTTATACTATTGGGATATGTATTAAGATGACAACCTATCTTTATGATATTGACTAGTATAGGTAATTTTTGTGGTTCTTTATAGGGTTAGGACGTGGAAGTGAAATCCCATATCCAAGATTCTCTTGATCTGATTTTAATCATTCTCTAAGTGATAAGTGCTTTTATTTGCTTTCTTTTATATTCACAATTTATTTTGAGCCACAACCAATCTATCTTTTGTAATTGACGTAGATTTTAGATAATTGTGAGTCTTGCTCCTAGATAGCCTAGATCCATGTGGTTCGAACTTGACTACAATTTATCTCGTATACTTGCTGGTGATTCATGAGTTGAGACATTTTATTATTTTAAAATTCGCTTTCCTTTAGGAAATCAACATTACATCATAGATGATATCAAAGGGCTCAACCCCACTATGTGCATGCACCATATCAACCTAGAAGATAATGCAAGACCACGTGTCCAAAGATGGAAGAAACTAAATGATAAAATGCATATAGTTGTGTGTAAGGAAGTCATAAAGATCTATGATATAAGGCATTATTTATGCCATCATTGATAGTAAATGGGTCAACACAGTTCATGTTGTATCAACAAGGGAGGAATGGCGATTGTTAAGTGAAGTGATGGTAAAAATTAACAAATTGGATTGTTACATTTTGGTGAATATGAATAGATTATAGGACAATGAATTTCACCATTCACTGACCAAGTGCTTGAGGGACTATAGCACTAAGTGTATTTATGGATCATATGCCTCCCCAAGGATGCCCTTTGGATTTTGTAATGTTCTTTCCACCTTCTAGAGGTGTATGTATTCCATCTTTACCTACCTCATTGAAGAGATTATTGATTTTTTAATGGATTACTTATCAATTTATGTGTCTTTTTTCAAGTATTGTTTGAAAAACATATCTTGAGTACTATAGAGATGTAAAGAAAAACAACTAGTTCTAAATTGGGAGAAGTTACACTTCATGGTACATGAACATATTTTTCTAGGACACAATTTCTAAAGAAGGAATATATGTGGAAAGATCAAAGAAATTTCTAAGTTTCCACTTCCTTTCTCTATCACTTCTCTATGAAAATTCCTATGTCATGTTGGCTATGATAGAAGGTCTATTAAAGATTTCTCTAACATTTCTAAGCCACTACCATGAATTCAAGTGAAAGGTATCCCTTTTGTCTTTGATGAAGACTATTTGAAAGCCGTTCACTCCCTAAACAAGGATCTTACATAAACACCCATTATGCAAGCTCCTAATTGGGATCTTCCATTCAAGGTTATTTGTGACGCCATCGATTTCATTATAGGAGCAGTCCTTGGACAAAAGAAAGGCAAAAACATCACATCATTTACTATATAAGCAAAACACTTGGTAAAGTACAAGTGAACTATGAAACAATAAAAAAATAGATGCTTGCCATTATATATGCTTTCAACAAATTTAAGTCATACCAACTAGGAGGAAAAATCATATTCTACATTGATCATGGTGTTATCAAATATCTAATGCAGAAAAAAGATATTAAGCCCCTTTTCTTGCAGTGGGCTTTGTTGTTACAAGAATTTGACCATGAAATTGTGGATAAGAAAGGGACATATAAATGATATAACAAATTATGTTTCAAGGATCGATGTTGAGGGAGATGTCTCCTTACCAATAAATGACTCATATGGGGACAAGTCATTGCTAGCCATATGAAAGATTGATCCTGTAACACTATGGTATGTGGATTTTCTACAACTCTCTAGCATGCCAACAATTGCCACCAAATATGACATATAACCAAATAAGAAGTTCTTCATGAATTTCAAGAAAGTAGTCCCCCAAATGATGTATGAACCCAGTAATCTATTGGCCAGTTATAGATTATCAACTCATCTTCATAAGGTTCGTGGACAATTAAAACTAACAATGTATCCTAGAAGATGAGACTTTCTACTATTGAAAAGTGACATTCATATCCTAATGGAGGCCATCTGGGAACCAAGAATACAAAGATGAAGGCCCTACACTCTGGTTTCTACTGGCCATCCATTTTCAAGGACTCACATAATTATGTGAAGGCCAAAGGTGCATGCCTGAGAATGGGAAATATAAAAAAAGGAATTGAGATGTCTCCTTTTAAATAGATTGAGGTGGATATTTTTGATGTTTGGGGGATAGGCTCCATGAATACGTTCTTTTCATCTTTTGTAAATCAGTACATTCTGGTCACTCTTGACTATGTCTTGAAATGGGTCAAATCTCTAGATTTACCCACATTAGACTCAAAGACTGGTATGCACCTCTTCAACAAAGTCATTTTTCTAAGGTTTGGAGATCCCAAGAATGTGATTAGTGATGGAGGTTCTCACTTTATTGGAAAAGGAATTGAATCCTTGTTGAAAAGATACAAGGTGCAAAACTAGGAAGGTTTGGTTTAGAGAACACAATGATGCACTATAGGCATATTGAACTGTGTATAAAACACCCATCCAGACAAGGCCTTATGGGTTGGTTTACAGAAAATCTCCCCACCTTCCCTTAGAGTTGGGACATAAGGCTTTTTGGGCTATCAAAAATCTTAACATGGACCTTAACTTACTTAAGGAAAAGAGAATTCTTCAGTTTTTATATCTACAAGTCTACACTTGCATGCTTGTGAGAATATTAGATTTTACAAAGAAAGGACTAAAGTATGGCATGATTCTCACATCGAGCGCAATGATATATCTAAAGGGGACACAATTCTTGTGACAACCTAACCTTTCTCACTCCTCTCATATTATCTTTTCCCTCTTTTATGAGCCATATTACTCATCTAGATATTAATCAATAATTGGGAGTGTGGTGATGCTCTGATCAAGTCCCATCAAAGAGAAATTTCACAATGCATGACTTCAATTTTAGAATTTAAATAAGTATCATGCTTTAATACTTCACCTTATAGAATATAATGTTGAACCTCATCAAAGTGATCACCTTGCTCATTAATTAATTTCATGGTGTATAGATATCAATTTTAAATTCATCAATACAAAAATCACCTCATTTGGACCTAGACCAAGATATAACTTTTCAAACTTTTTTATTTTAATCTTGGTTTTTACATTTATCTCGTTTGGAACCTTATTGGGCCCAAACTTGGGGAGCGGCCCAGAAGCTTCCACTCATAAGAAGGCAAAACCTAATGCGCTAATGTTTGTGATAGTTAGATATGAGATTGACAATCTGACGGCTCCAAGGCCATCCCCTACCTTGGTTTGTACCATTTTAGTAGGGTGATTTAGGGGCAACCAATCAACTACATTCCTGAAATTTTTTTGAGCAATCGAGTAGACCAAACCTACTCTTGTTTCACCCCAGTCTCCTCCATGTTTTTTATCTATCCCATGTCATAGTCTTCCTTCCATCATGTTCTCTTACTTGGATTTGGCAACGACACCGCTGCTAGGGTTGCAACTGAGCACCCTCATTAGTCCTCCCTCTACCATGGTCAAGACCTAGGGGACATTGTAACAAAGGCAGATGGTCTCTTTGTGAGACTCAAACTATTGGTCATATGCCCTAAGAACCATCATGTGATGATTGTAATGGGGATACTTTGTACTTGTTTTGATTATTTATAAAAGGAAATTCCACTTATTATGTTTGTTTCAGTTAAGATAATGAATAAACCTAATAGTGTCCTAAGAATGATATGACTCGATGTAACATACCCAGATCTAAGACCATTGATCGCTCCTCTCATTTCTTAGATCCTTTTTTATATTATAATTAAATCCTCTACCCTTGAGTTATATTGACCAAAACTATTTGAAAGTAATAAATATAATACTAATAATAATAATAATTCACATTTTATATAACTTCATTGATAAATTAATTAATCCAGTCATCAATTTGGGGTTAATTACACAAATTCATCCATGAATTATTGTTAGACCTAAGTTGACATGCTAGAATCAGTATAAGTAAATACATGAAAAGAAAGAGAAAATAGGAAATAATGTATGAAATTAATTAAGAAAGACATTAAATAATTAATTGAGTACATAATGTGTAAGTAATGAAAAAAATTATGGCACAAGTTCATAGGGTGAATGTAATGTTAAAATGGGACTCTTCACATCATAATTAGCCTACTCATAAATTTTTATGTCAACATGACTCCAATTGACCCTCCATTTAATTGGTGAATATTAGCTTTATTATACACAAGAATTTACAATATTTACATTCCAAGGCATTGTCTATTCCTTTCCCATTTCCAAGTCATGATCCCTTCATGCATTAATCTAGTCCTGGTTAACTCACACGACCCTCACATTGATGATGGCAGTGAAACCAGTAAGTAATTGACTGATGAATGCATATTCGTCTTAGTTTTAGTCACCATTTTTGGCCTAGTTTTGCACTCAATGCTCTAATACACCCCTTGAATATGCTCATATATACTTTTCCTCAGTTCCATATCATTATTTAGAGCTTTATCAAATCTATTCATCTCCATTGTAGGATTGAACATCTCGCTATGGGTGCCAGTGTAGGAGGTGTAGGGAACGGTGGTCCCTCTATGGCCAGATCCTTCATCATAATGCATCCTCATCAATCAGGGGATTCATCAATGTAGGCCATTCGACCCTCAATAATACCCCCCCCCGCGGGGGTGGGTTTGATTCATGATGGCCGTGATCCCAAAGAAGGACTGCAATCATGATCCCAAAGAAGGACCGCGACTGTGGTCTCAAGGAGGACCTTAACCTGAGGCACCGCGAGCTAAAGCACACCTCGCCCTGCATGGAGATCGTGACCTGAAGATGACTGCGACCATGACTACAATCAATGTTGACCTCAACCACGATCAACGTTGGCTGCGACCATGATAAATGCTAACTTTGACCGCGACTGGTACCACACCGCGACCGCGGCACACCAATGGAACTACAAAACACCAATGTGACCGCGGCCAATCAAGAAGGACCACGACTGCGGTATACAACTATGACTACGACCAGCACCACGACCACAGAGTTAAGTCAGTGGAGTGTGCCTATAAATAGGCCACCCACCTGTCTTGTCAAATGATCTCTTCCATGATGTCAGGAGGCTGCTTCTCTATGCCCAGCCCTCATGAAGATGATCTCTGCCACCAAGGACTAACTCTGTGGAGTTCTTACCTCTCCGCCATCTCCACTCCATCATGATCTATCTTCTAGCCACGAAAGTGGTTGGACTTCAAGATCTGCAGATCTACTCCGCCATCAGCCACCTACCGCTCCTTATCCTATGAGGAATAGCACGAGAAGAGAAGGAAGAAGGAGAGAGAAGATCTACCTCTCCTGCCTTGGTGTTCACTCCCTCCTCATTCCAGATCTGCTCTGACATCGTGTAGAAGACAGTTTCTCCATCGAGCTCCAACCACCTTCTTCACCATAAACATGGCAGAATCTTCCCTCTCTATTGTTTTTCTTGTTTCTTTCATGAAGAGTGAGTAGTCCTTTTCACTGGGGTGTGGGGACTAGCCCCACTGCCCATGCTTACATGTTCATCTTAAAACATTCCATGGCTTGTATATAACTTTTCATCTCGTGTTAATTGTTTGATGCATGCTTGTGGATTGACAACCCGTCTTGCATGATATATAATAACCCTTTGTTGCGAGAACTTCAATACTTAGGTTTATTAATATCATTTAATGTGTTTGATTCCTTGATGAGAACTTCTGAAAGATATCTTCAGAGTAGTAAGTGTGTGATCTGGTAGGCGACGAGACATCTGATGCCTATAGGTGATGCTTACACGAACTTGATGCCCTAGTGGGGGTTTAATACTCTATTTGGATAGTTTTTTCTCACCTAGATGTGTTTTGGACATGTTTGCATGTGTAGTGGTGGTGAAACCCGGTACCACCCTAGTGATTCCTATCATTAATCTAGACTTTGTTTCAATTCCAACTCTTTTACTTTCCTTGCAATTAGTTTAACTAAACTCAAACCAACCTTTGTTTTAAATATTAGTCTTACTTGGACTGGATCTGACTAGCAAGATTCTTAAATATGTTTTCCCTTGGGATTCGATCCTTAACTATACTGTGATAAGACCCGTCCACTTTTGGGTGGTATTATTGCACGAGGTTTAGGTAAAACTCAGGGATTTCAGCCCTGGTGAATTTGTTAGTGCAGTAAAAAACCACGTCAAATTCTGGTGCCGTTGTTGGGGACAATGAAATCATCTAGTTAAATCTAGTTCTATTAAGGCTATTCTAGGGTTTTCTTTCACTTTTGATAATATAGATCATATATACTTGAATTTGGTTCTACTCCACCCACCTAACTTCTGAAAGATCCTTCCCTCCTAGATAACCCCAAGAACTAGTACATGCACCGCTCGAACAGTTTTGGCCTTGCTGCTAGCTTTGACACTGAGATAGAAAGAACCTTCCATCATCAGAGTAGAGAGAACCAAGATAGGATGGCACAAGAGGAGGAAATTGTCCAAAGGGTAGATCAAGCCCTTAATGCGCAAAGAGATAGGCTTATGCAAGAAGCCCGAGCTGCAATTCAATAAGAAATCCAAGCAACTCAAGTAGTAGAGTTACAAAAGGACCTTAGAGAGTTCTCCATTCCTAAGGCTGCTAATGTTCACCACCCAGTACAACCTCCTCCCATCAATGCTCCAAATTTTGAGATCAGGGCACGTTGGATTACACTGCTTCAGAGCAACCCTTTCTATGGTAAGCAAGGAGAACATAGTCAAGAACATCTTCTAAGGTTTATAGATCTATGATCTATGACAAAGTAGAATGGTGTCTCAAATGATGCCATCAGACTCCATTTTCTCAAATATTCTCTTGTTGATAGAGCCATGAGTTGGTATAAGTCCTTGCAATGCGAACCCATCACCACCTGGGAACAACTTCAAAATGTCTTCCTGGAGAAATTCTATCCTCCTTCCCTCACCTATGATATTAGGGGACAAATAACACAATTCGTTCAGATCCCTGGTGAAACCCTTGTAGAAGCATTGGAAAGATATAATGAGTTACTATGGAAGTGTCCACATCATGGCATTCCTAAGAATCAACTCATTAAAATCTTTTATAGGGGTGTGGATGATGATATCAAGAGGTTTCTAGATTCCACATCTGGAGGAAACTTCATGCGTCAAAGTTATGATAGTGCATGGAAGGTTGTCACCCTTGGAGCTGAAAATCAAGATAACTGGGGAAGATCCGTAGGCAAAGGAGTGTTGAAGGTAGCTATGGAAGAAGCTACTCCTGAGTACAAGTTTATCACTGAGTCTCTAAAGCTTCTAGTTGCCAAGCAAGAAAACCTCGAGTCATCTTTCAACGCCTATGAGAGGAGGCGCTCGCCCCCTCATCAACAAGAACAAGTCAAGTCAGCTTCTCTATTTTGTGAAGCATGTAAACGCACTGATCATTCTACTCTAACCTGTAATATTCTCTACGATGTCGTTCTGGGCAATGCTTGTACCCAAGAAGGTATGGTCATATGGAAAATTTGAATGATGTCCACACTATCCATAGTCAAGGATATTATAATCTGAAACAGAATAGGAACCATCCGGGTTTTCAATATGGAAATCCTTCAGGAGAAGAAAACTCACAACAACTCAATTCAGATAATCAACAATGAGGCCCACCAAGATTCCAATATAACCAACAACAAAATTTCAGGAATCAAGGGAACTATAGAGGTAACTTCCAGAACAGAAACTACAACCAGTATCAAAACAACTCTCAGTTCCAGAATCCAAACCAAGTCCCTTATCAACATCAACAACAATGACCAGAAGCCAATCCCATCTCTTCTGATGACAATTTTTCAACCATTGAGAAGATGCTTCAGTCACAACAGACTATGATAGCAAATCAGCAAGCCCATCAGAAGGCTATTGAATCCCAACTTGCTCAACTTTTAGATAGCCTCAAGCACCCTGCTAAAGCTTTTGCTGGCCAACCAGAGAACAATCCTAAGCATATTGAACAATTGAAAGATGTCACTACTAGATCTAGAGAAGACTATTCTGACCCTCCTATCAAGACACATGTGGTAGTTATAGATGATGATGACTTTGTGATTGGCCAAGACTCTACAATACCCAAATCTCAACCGAAAGAACCACCAACCATTGATAAGATAGACAAAGCAAGTTCTGAAGAACCAATTGTTGTAAAAGCGAAAGACACACCTGAGCCAATTGTTCCAGTATACAAGCCTCATCCTCCTTTCCCAACTCTACTAAAGCAGACAAGGCTTGATACTCATTTCAATAAGTTCAAGGAAGCAATGAAGAAGCTTCATGTTGATATACCCTTTCTTGATGTGTTGGCTGAGATATAAGCCTGGACGATGTACTTAAAGTCTCTCCTCACAAGAAAATATATTACTGAAGAATATGAGACAGTCAAATTAGCAACAACTACTTTCGATATTATTTACATCAAGATGCCAAAAAAGTAGAAAGATCTAGGATCCTTTGGGATTTCATGCCATATCAGTGATTCCTCATGTAAGAGGGTATTGGTCGACCTGGGTGCTAGCATATCTATCATGCCACTTAGCCATTGCAAGAGGCTAGGGTTTGCATAAATTCTCCCAACTGGCATGACCATACAACTTACAGACAATTCTATGACTCTTCCCTTGAGAATCATTGAGGATGTCCCAGTCAAGGTAGGCAAAGACTCTCATGTCCCATGCGACTTTGTCATCATGGACATAAAAAATGAATCCAGATACCCTCTTATATTTGGCCATCCATTCATTGCCACTGTGAGAGCCTTGATTGATGTTGAAGCAGGTACCTTGCTCCTCAGATTGGGGAAATAAATACTCGAGTTCAAAGTTTTTGAAAGTATGCGAAGACCAAGCATGCAAGAAGAAGTCTATTTGATTGATTGCATAGACCAAATGTCACTCCTCACACAATAGGATTATAAACAAGACAGTCCTTTAGAAGTGGCTCTAACAAATCCATCTACTAATGACTCCATTGACGAACAAGTAAAGAATTGTGTTCTCCAACTCAATGCTGCAGAAGAAGATCCTGAAGCTAAGTTTGAGGAACTCAAGGCTATGAACATAACTGAAGAGCCATGTAAGAAACCATAGGCCCCTAAACTGAAGCCCCTACCATAGGAACTGAAGTACATGTTTTTGGATGATCTCAAGGTTTTTCCAATTATCATAAATTATGATCTAATGCCCGAACAAGAAGATAAACTTATGATAGAATTATGGGAAAGAAGAAAAGCTATCGGCTATAAGATGAGTGATCTCACCGGGGTCAGTCAAGAACTTTGTATGTACAAAATATCCACGGTGGAAGACCACAAGCCGACCATCAAACATCAATGGAAGCTTAATCTAAATATGAAAGAAGTAGTCTGCCTTGAAGTCATTAAACTACTCACTACGGGAATCATCTATCCTATATCTGACTCGCCATGGGTAAGTGTCGTACATGTTGTCCCAAAGAAAGGTTGCACTACCTTGATGCGGAATGAGAATAATGAACTCATCCCCACTTGAACAGTCATTGTCTAGAGGATATGTATTGATTACAGGAAATTAAATAAGGCAACATTCAAAGAACATTTCCCGATGCCTTTTCTTGACCAAGTTTTAGAGCAACTGGCTCACCAGGAATATTTTTGCTATCTCAATGGTTACTCTAGATTTTATCAAATTCCTATACATCCAGATGACCAAGAGAAGACAACTTTCACTTGGCCCTTTGGAACATATGCGTTTAGAAGGATGTCGTTCAGGCTTTGTAATGCGCCAGCAACCTTCCAACGTTGCATGGCAACCATATTAGCTGGTCTAACTAAACTATTATGGAAATTTTTATGGATGATTTATATGTATATGGGGATTCATACGACTCATTCCTGAAGCACCTCTCCCTCGTCCTCAAATGATGCAAAGAATCACATATAATGTTAAATTGGGAGAAATGTCACTTTATGGTAAAAGAAGGCATTGTCCTTGGCCATAGGGTCAGTAATCAAGGAATTGAAGTAGACAAAGCAAAGATAGAAGTGATTTCTAGACTCAGTATCCCAACCAATGTAAGAGAGGTCCATACATTTCTTGGTCATGCAGGCTTTTATAGAAGGTTTATAAAGGACTTCTCCAAGATAACCAAGCCAATGATAAATGTATTACTAAAGGACATTGATTTCCACTTTGATAAAGAATGCATCAAGAGTTTCAACAATCTCAAGCATGCCCTTACATCAGCCCCTATCATCAGAGTTCCAGATTGGGAGCACCCATTTGAAATATTGTGTGATGCCAGTGATTATGCAGTTAGCAAAGTTTTGGGCCAATATATAGAAAAGAAACATCATGTCATATACTATGCATCTAAGACCCTTGATGAAGCTCAAAGGAATTATGCAACTACCGAGAAGGAACTTTTAGCAGTCATTTATGCCTTTGAAAAGTTTAGATCCTACCTCATTGGTTTGAAAGTGATTGTCTACAGAGATCATGCTGCTATTCGTTACCTCATAGCAAAGAAAGATGCAAAACCCAAGCTAATCAGATGGATTCTCCTCTTGCAAGAATTTGATTTAGAGATAAGAGATAAGAAAGGCACAAAGAATGTTGTGGAAGACCACTTGAGTCGTATCCACACCCTAGACACTGAAAAGATTCCAATTAATGACTCTCTGCCAGACGACCAGCTCATGAAAGTCTCAGAAGCTACTCCTTGGTACTCGGACTACGTGAACTACCTTGTAGCTGGTGTCATCCACCCAGAATGCAATGGCAACACGCTGAAGAAATTCATGCATGAAATGAGGCAATGTCACTGGGATGAATTGTACCTCTTCAAGCTATGTGCTGATGGTCTCTACAGATAATGTATCGTCGAGGAAGAAGCTCAACTTGTTCTAGAGCAATGTCATTCAGGCCCTGTTGGAGGCCATATGAGTTCTAAGAAAACTACTTTAAAGGTTTTGCAATGTGGATTCTTTTGGCCAACCACATCCAGAGTTGTCATGTGACAAATGCCAGAGGATGGGTAAGATAACAAGAAGAGATGAGATTCCCCGTAAGCTATGGTAGGAAATTGATATTTTTGACGTTTGGGGAGTGGACTACATGGACCCATTCCCATCCTCACATGGATTTTGCTACATTTTGGTTGCAGTGGACTATGTCTCTAAATGGGTAGAGGCCATACCAACTGTTACTAGAGAATCAAAACATGTCATCAAAATGTTTAAGGATGTTATATTTCCCCATTTTTGAGTCCCAGCACTGTGATATCTGATGGTGGTTCTCATTTTATAGAAAGAAGCTTTGAAGCATTATTGAGAAAATATGGTGTAACACACAAGGTAGCTTCCCCCTACCATTCGCAAATGAGTGGATAGGTAGAGTTTTCAAACCGTCAACTCAAAACTGTCTTGGAAAAGAAAGTAGGCCGCAACCGAAAGGATTGGTCAGAAAAGATCAATGATGCCTTGTGGGCCTACTGAACTACTTTCAAGACTCCTCTTGGGACAACACCTTATGGATTAATCTATGGAAAGTCATGTCACTTGCCCATAGAACTTGAACACAAAGCTTGGTGGGCAATCAAATGGCTGAATTTTAACATGAAGAAAGCTAGCCAAGCCAGGATTCTGCAACTTCAAGAGCTGGATGAGCTTCGAATGATAGCTTATGAGAATACAAGAATCTACAAAGAACGCACTAAGCTATGGCATGATGGTCACCTGAAAAGGAAGGACATACAAGTGTGAGAGAAAGTTCTATTGTTCAACTCAAGACTAAGATTGTTCCCAGGGAAACTCTGTTCTCGCTGGTTTGGACCATACATTGTCAAGAGCATCTACCCACATGGTGCTTTTGTTTTATAGAATGAAAAGTTGGGAAATTTTGTGGCAAATGGCCAATGCTTGAAGAGATATTCCACCACAGTTGATACTAGAATTGAAGAATCGATGAATCTTTCCAAGCCAACATATCTACTAGAAAATTGAAGGAATCAAGTCGAGCCAACGACATCAAACAAAGGCGCTTGTTGGGAGGCAACACGATCCTTACCTTAGTTTTTTAATTTTAGTTTTGAATTAGAAAATTTTGCGCCCACACATCGCAAGATGCAATCTTAAGTTCTGATAGTTTTCATTTTTGAGATTTCAGATGGAGGACATGTTGCTGAAAGGAACGCAACCACATCTGGTGGTCCAATCGGCAAAATTTTTCCCCTCCATCTTGGATTTAGAGTTTTCTTGGGATGAGAAAATTTCTAAGTTCGGGGTGGAGGGTGGGTGGTACGTACTTTAGTTTCCACCTACACCCATCTGTTTCAGACTTAAGATTCCATCTTTGTAGTTTTGATCAAAATTTTCAAAAAAAAATCAAGTTTTCAAAGTAGTTTGTATATAAACTTGATGAAGTTTTGACATTTTTATTTCAATCAAAGCCTTTACCTAGCCGGATAGTTTCTTTGTCTATGCAATTTTGAATCATTATACCCTCCTTATTCAAAGCAAAGCCTCAAGGGGTACAATTTTTGAAACTAGCCAATGGTTAGAAATCACCATGTGAAGCTTATGAATCCTAACATTATGATCCTTTAGTTAAAATGGAAAGTGTCTGTTGAACTAATTGGGATCAAACACATCATGATTCCTAACTGACTAGTGGAACAATAGCATGTAATCTCCATTGGATCCCCATCAAGTCATTATTTGAGCAGAGTGTGATAAAGAGAACAACTCAGTGCACTTTATTGTAAATCAAGTTGCATTATGATTTGAACTCCCTTCTACACCTCTTCTACCATCCTCTTAACCCTCCATCCATAAAAAAGAAATAAAAGCCATACAAAATAGTGCCAAACCCTAAGTTTGGGGTGGCACACCATCCCACTCTTTATTCTCTTCTTCCATACCCCTCTCTATTTAATAGGGGCGTACCACCAAAAAGAAAAGATGCCAATGTGCACAAAAAATGCAATCTCGAGTCGAATAGAGGAGAGATTCACAACAACAAAATGCAATTATTGTAATTGCAACCATATAATAAAATTTCGAGTCAAATAGAGGAGAGATTCACTATTTCCTTCCATACCCCTTTTCACTCCCTTTTCCACCTACAGACCCAATGAATGCCTCATTTTGGCCACTCTTTTGTAAAATACCAGTGTCAGATTAGATGCACACTTATTATTCTGTGGGTATCTCTGGACTCTTATGAAGCTCTTAGACATGCTTGATGTTGGAGAAAATGGGTAGTGTGTTTGAGAAACAAACTCATGAACAAAGATTTTGTAAGATGTGTTCAGTGATCTCAGGATGTTGAGATGCTAAGCCATACAAGCAGAAAAGAAACAACCGTGATGTGAAGATGAGGCAATCACATGAGTTGAAAGTATTTATTTGGTGACTGTTCCAGATTTTGTGTTACTCGAGGATGAGCAATGTTTAAGTTCAGGGTGTTTTGATGAATGCATATTCGTCTTAGTTTTAGTAGCCAATTTTGGCCTAGTTTTTCACTGAATGCTCTCATACACCCCTTGAATATGCACATATACACTTTTCCTCGGTTCCATATCATTAATTAGAGCTTTGATCAAATCTATTAATCTCCATTGTAGGATTGAACATCGCGTTATGTGTGCCAGTGTAGGAGGTGTAGGGGACGGTGGTCCCACTATGGCCAGATCCTTCATCAGAATACATTCTCATTAGTTATAGGATTCATCAATGTAGGCCATTCGACCCTCAACAATAGAACCCCCCATGGGGGGTGGGTTTGATTCATGATGACCGCGACCGTGATCCCAAAGAAGGACCGCGACCGTGATCTCAAAGAAGGATTGCGACCGTGGTCTCAAGGAGGACCTCGACCTGAGGCACTGCAAGCTAAAGCACACCTCGACCTGCATGAAGATCATGACCTGAAGAGGACCGCGACCGTGATCAATGCTGACCTCGACTGCGATCAATGTTGGCCGCAATCGCGATCAATGCTAACTTCGACCGTGACTGGTACCTCACTGCGACCGCGGCACACCAATGGAATTGCATAACACCACTACGACCGCGGCCAATCAAGAAGGACCATGACCGTGGTATACAACTACGACTGCGGCCAACACCACGACCACGGAATTAAGTTGGTGGGGTGTGCCTATAAATAGGCCACCTACCTATCTTGTCAAATGATCTCTTCCATGATGTCGGGAGGCTGCCACTCTATGCCCAAACCTCAGGAAGACAATCTCTGCTGCCAAGGACTACCTCTGTGGAGTTCTTACGTCTGCCATCTCCACTCCATCCAGATCTATCTTCTAGCCATGAAAGTGGTTGGACTTCAAGATTTGCAGATCTACTATGCCATCAGCCACCTACCGCTCCTTCTCCTATGAGAAAGAGCACGAGAAATGAAGGAAGAAGGAGAGAGAAGATATGCCTCACCTGCCTTGGTGTTCGCTCCCTCCTCGTTCCAAATCTGCCCCAACATCATGTAGAAGACCATTTCTCCACTGAGCTCTGGCCACCTTCTTCACCATGACCATGGTGGAATCTTCCCTCTCTATTGTTTTTCTTATTTCTTTCATGAGGAGTGAGTAGTCCTTTTTTTTTGGGTGCGGGGACTAGCCCCGCTGCCCATGCTTACATGTTCATTTTAAAACATTCCATGGCTTGTATATAACTTATCATCTCGTGTTAATTGTTTGATGCGTGCTTGTGGATTGACAACTTTTCTTACATGATCTATTATAACCCTTTATTGTGATAACTTCAATACTTAGGTTCATTAATATCATTTAATGTGGTTGATTCCTTGACGAGAACTTCTAAAAGATATCTTCGGAGTAGTAAGTGTGTGATCTGGTAGGTGATGAGACATCTGATGCCTTTAGGTGATGTTTACACGAACCTGATGCCCTAAAGGGGGGTTTAATACTCTATTTGGATAGTTGTTTCTAGCCTAGATGTGTTTTCGACATGTTTGTAGGTGTAGTGGTGGTGAAACCCAGTACCACCCCAGTGATTCCCATCATTAATCTGGACTCTATTTTAATTCATGCTCTTTTAATTTCCTTGCAATTAGTTTAACTAAACTCAAACCAACCTTTATTCTAAATATTAGTCTTACTTGGACTTTATCCAACTAGTAGGATTCTTAAAAATGTTGTGCCTTGGGATTCATCCTTAACTATATTGCGATAAGACTCGTCCACTTGTGGGTGGTATTATTGCACGAGGTTTAGGTAAAACTCAAGGATTTTAGTCCTAGTGAATTTGTTAGTGCAGTAAAAAACCACATCATTGATGCCACTCACCTATTTCCTATATCTCTTTCCTCATTTTCCCTTTCCTCTCATCCTCCTCACCAAACTCTAGTTGCCTCCTCATTTCCCTCCTTTCCTTGACCCAACCACAACTCACCTCCTCTCGTTATTTCCCTAACACTCTACAACCCTAGAAGTGCCCTCACCTTCTGCAGCCCAACCCTAGCGGTGCTAAAGCTACCTACAACTTCCCCAGTGAGGAACCCAACAATCTGCATAAGGAACCAACCACAATTGAGTTTAGACCTCACCATTATGCACAACCACCGCCATGTTGACCCCTTCACTTCACTGATTGTGGCACACATATGGTTGTTCATGGAAGCCACTACGAACCCTCATTGCCACCTCTTCTCTCTGTCAACAGACCTGCTCAGACTAAAGAAATATGTAGGCTGCCAGTCTCCTCACTCATCATCATTAGATCATGCAACCACCTCGCAACCACCACATAAGAGCAATCCGGTCTCCATAGTTACTCCTTAAGCAGGAGGAGGTGGACAAAGGAAACCATGGTTGTCTTGCATACCTTGCCAACAACTTTTAAACCCATTCACAAACATCACCATGCTTAGATCACCCTATCCTTGCTACTAATAATCACCTAGCACCGCTCAGCACCCTTGTGGCCGACGCATCCTACAACCAAAACCACAATTGCAAAGTCTACAATAGACTCTAGAATCCATCACATGGTCATCAACTACCATGGTACAAGATTTACCTTCTTTATCCACATCCAGGTTCATTGCTTCCATGGACATCACCTTTCAACAGTGAAATCACCACCTTCAACCCTGACAACATTGTAAGCCCATCTCTTTGCCCCCTCTTACCCTCAATGCAACAACCTATTCACCTTCCTCAATCAGTTATTGCTTTCAAAAATTGATTCTCGACACCACTAATAGTTCTAGCCTCACTGCACCTTTCATCTTGCATGTTCAGAACATCTAAACGCATGGGGTAGTGACTACTCTAGTGGCCACCTTTGATAGAAAATTCTCATGCACTTCTTCCTCTACCACGCCAGGTACCCTAGTCTCTTGCTTATAACACATATCTCGACCACCATGGATCATGTGGTATAGCAATGACTAGAGAATGTTAGTCCATCCCTTATCAAAAATGAACACCTCAACCAACAATTGTCACTACCATGGTCTTCTCAATAAAGAACTAGCCTCCCTCCCATCTGGACTTGACACTATCATTGGTAACCTTGCGACAACATGAGCCCTACGTTGACGAATGATCATTGCCTACTACCAAAGGTTAGTTCCAGTACAATATTTGCATATTCAAAGTCTTCCTATTAATCATGACAAACATATGGGGATTGTGATCTTAATCCTAAATAAACTAATTATATGGATCGCCTTGATTAATAATCATATCACACTGAAGTTCATATAAATAACTAGCAAGTAATATAAATTATGATTAGAAAGTAACCATAGTGATTGATCTTTAAAGTTACTATCTTGCATATGAGTATGTGTTTACGTATGTGTATGAGCTAATAAATTTTAAGTTGTAGTTCACAATTTCAATGGTTGTTAATAATAGAACATAATGCCATCTTATTCCTTTATACATTCCCTATACTCACATAAACATATATAAGTATGAGTTGGGAATTAGTAACACATATGAATCTAGGATACATACTTATCTATATTGATCATTTTTAACCAAAGGAAATATAAACATATGTATAGGCATGCATTATTATAAGTACAAGTATGGGTGAGATATTGGTTCTATTGGAATCTACTTCAAGTACCCATATACAACATATTTGTATTTATGGCATATTCATGAATTAGATGATAAGTTCTACATACACACCAATATGCATACTAAGTAGAATGTTAGGTATAATTTTGATTCACATGACATAGGGAGAAAATGCCATTAAAAAACCCTAGTTGAAAGAATGCATATTAAAAACCACACACGTATATACACCGAAGATAAAATTACACCTATGTTACCATAGATGAATATTAGATGTCCAATGATCATATCATTACTTAATATGTTTAAAACCCTAAAAATCCATTGGGTGACTAGAAATGGTATAAGAGGTATATATATATATATATATATATATATATATATATATATATATATATATATATATATAACTACACTAGGAGTGTATACATATGTATATTATGGTTTGACTAACATGCATGATTTGTTCATAGGATGAATATTCAACTTTGGGGACCAAATTTAACTATTGATAAATCAATAGTTGTGAAGACATGGTATGTACACCTCCCTATTTATAATTGGGCATTTATATGACTAAATTTTCCCATAATGAGGCAAATAGTGGATTACTTGTTCTTATTATCACTTGTTGAAATGTCATATCCTCTCAGTTCTGACATATTTTTATTCTCTTAAAATTATTATTATCATGTTGAATTGGGTCTAACCCCACTTGCTTGGTTATTATTCTTGGAAATGTGAATGGTGAATGTAAATTATCTTGCCACTCTATTTATGCATGTTAAGTAATTTGACTAATTTAACTATTGTAGATGCTTATGCATGACCATTAGGGTAGGCTACTTCTGCCCAGGGTGTGCTACTTCCACTGTGATATATACAGAAGGTGTGCTACTTCTACCTTGGGTGTGCCATTTCCACCCATTTTACTTAGGCCATTGACTCAGTGGTGTCGTAGCCCTACTATAGTTACTTTAGTCCAATATATCTGGATGCAAATGATTATGATTGTTGTGATATTTTGAATGGTTAATGGCAAGATGTGATATCTCCTTATTTATTTATATGCCTCATTCTTTTGGAAATTCCTTCTCTTGTTACATCTCATTGAAACTTACGTAGCTTTAATGGCCCCCTCTTTGATGGAAACATCTTACTTTACTTGTGAAATAAATAATTCCCTAGTTAATTTTCTAATGTACATACTCAACTTTTGCTGATGAACACTCTTTTATTTCCTATTTTTTTGGGTGTTTCGTCCACGCAAGTGTAGGTGCTCTATAGGGACGAAGCTCAGGATGATCGTGAGCTCATTGTTGAACTTAAGGATAATTTGAGATTGACTTGTCACCCTCTGCTTATGGGCTTATGTGTATATAGATTTAGCCTTTTCATTTTATGTACCACCATTAGGGTGAGAAAGTTATGTACATAGAAACAATTTGTAACTTTGTAAATAGTTATGTTTTTCACTACTTAAATATTTCTTGGCTCGTATTTGTACCATTGAGTGGGCCCACTTTCAGATCCCACTCTTTACATAATGGTATCAGAGCCTAACCAGTCGATAATGATACTCGTCGTTTTGCAATATCAATCACTAAGATAGTTAATCCTAGAGTTTAAACCTTTTTTACTTTCGGTTTTAAGGGTAGTATAGAAGGATCGATCCCACAGGACAACTTTTAAGAGATTGTTCTTTAGAACCCAAAGTTTGAAGAACTTTATTATTTGTTTTTGGTATTTTTCTTTTAAAGCAGAAAGTAAAGTCCAGTTGGGGGTTTGGTTGATTGCACTAATGCAAGAAGAATTGCACTTAACAAGAAATAACATGCACAGGGAAAAAATAAGATGATTGTTAACACAACTAAAACTATGTGAATGAAAGACTAAGAATTAAAGAAAACAAAGGATGTGTTGATTAAATCAAGGGATGGAAATCTAGTCTCATAGGGGTTTTCACCACCTTAGCCTAGGTGATAACAACTAAATCTTAAATGACAATTCGATGAAGGTTTGCAAATTTTAAAAACTCTCAAGAGATAAACTCCACATGAGCCCGTTGGTCTTGGTGCTCATGCTTCCTAGTTTATCATCCTAAAAGACAAAAATCCACGGTCATATCAAAACATCTATGTAATTGATTTTATTGTTCTAAATCCAGATTTCCATTGTCATATCCATCCGGATTAACATGCGATCTGAAGATCAACTATTCAATTAAAATCAATTACCACCTAGTCATTTAATAAGAAGTCATTAAAACCATGGCTAAGGGGTTATTCCCCTTGCCCCGATAGAAGTCTACTCACACATGGAGAGAGGGGGGACGGAGGAAGAAAGAAATGAAGCCATAGTCTAGCCCAAAAATCAGGAGATTAATCCTTATGCTAGAGACAATGAAATGGCTTAGTTCTTTGTTCCTTGCTCCAGAAATAAAGAACGGAGAGAAGAAGATTAACACTAGGGCGGAAAGAAAAGACAAGAACAAGTATGAAAGAGCTATGTTGAACTAAGATCTACTTTATTGCATAATAAGAAATTGATTACAAGACTAATTGCTTCAGAACTCCAAATACCAAGAAATCCAAGATGCCCCAAAAGAGGAGGAAGTGCCCCTCCTTTTATAGGAGAAGGAGGGGGGCTACACATTAGGTTTAGGGTTATTTTGAGGTTGGCGGCTGGGACTTTTGCTGTCTGCGCACTGCCAACTGACCGGTTCAGGAACCAACCGATCAATTGGAAGGTTCTGGAACACGCAGCCAATCGATCGGCTGCCAACCCTAATTAGGGTGGCGGCGTAGCTAAAAAATGCTCTGTGTTGCTCAGTAATGGGCATCAGCCGAGCGTCTGGTAGCTGGAGTCAGGCGATCTCAGCTATCGTCTGATGAGATCAATGATCGACGCTTTAAGGCGAACCGAGCTTTTCATGAAGTCAGATGATCAGTTTGATGCGGTGATACGATCGGTTAAATGTACCAATCGATCAGCTCAAGTCCTGGAACTGTAATAAAATGCAATGATTGTCAGATTTGTGATAAAAATGAGAAAATATCACTTTGTACAATTTTCAAGAGATGAATGGAGAATTTCTATGTGACAGGCTTAATAATTCGTAGAAAAGATGTGCTGAAATAGCACGCATCAAAATACCACAAACTTAAAGTTTTGCTTGTCCTCAAGCAAATTGAAAAATCAAAATGATTCAAAAAAATTTGGATCAACAACTTCATCCTCCCTAGATTAGCAATTCTTCTGTCCTTTTCATGGCCAAGCGACCCATCTCCTAGAACCACAAATTGCAAGTACTATGTTTCTCAAGAAAACATTTTTCATAACTTATTTTTTTAAACTCATACTTTGTAAAGACAATCTTGATCTAACTTGCGCTTCGACACTCATCATTTTTTCATTTTTCAAAAAAAAAATTTCATTAGGTTGATTGTTGCACAGGAATAGAAAATTTGTGGTGTGACAAAAAAATCCCTCCTCTATTCGACTTGGGATATAATTTTTTTCATGGATTTGTGATTACATTGACCACAATTTTTTTGTGTGCTCTTTTTGGCATCTTTTGATGGTACGCCCCTTTGTGGGGTATGGAAGAAGGGCATGCCACCCCAGACTTAGGGTTTGGCGTGCGATTTATTTTTCCCGTGCAACAAAAAACTTTTTTTTGAGTTGTCATTGCATAAGATAGAAAGAGACATGTATCTACATTATATGAGAGTAAAAAGAATAAGCTAATCTAATGCTAAAATTAAGAAAATCTGCAATTGATTCTATTTGATACATTAAGGCTTGCCACCGTTTCCAAAAATTGCTATCATGATCATAGGGAACTTGATATTGCAAAGTTTTTTGAAATAAATTTGATAATGCAATTGATTTTGAAGATAAAGTACAACATTCGGCCGACTAGATAAAGGCCTTATGACAAAGCAAACAAATAAAAATGCAGAAGGAAATGTTGAAAAGGGAAGATAAAGGATGGATCACATACCACCCACCCCCACCCCGGACTTAAAAATTTGCTCGACCCGCGCAAACTCTAAGAGCGAGATGGAGGGAAGAGTCACTGTGGTGGAGGTTGTTGCTGGTGGGAAGAGTAGTAGTTTGCCCAATAAGGAGAATTAGGGCCTGGATAACTTTGTTGTGCTCCGTACTCGTCATAAGCTGGTCGACTAGGGGCATAGTGACCGCTGTCTACATGCCAAGACTCCTGCGAACGCTGCATCAGGTACATGTGATTGAGCTGGTGGCCCTGTCGCTGCTGCTCTTGCTGAATCTCATCCAGCTGAGTCTGGATCTCGTAGAAGCCGTAAGGACCAGAGTCATCATCTGGTCACCGCCTGGTGCGACGTCTGGAAGGTGGCGGTGGTGGTCCAGTGTCGTCGTCGTATGCCTCTAAGGAGAGGCTCCTCCTGTGAGGCTGTGGCTTGGGGAAGGTATCTGGATCTGGATGCTCCAGGTAGAATCTCTAGATATGGCCTGGTAAATCAGTCAACTCATAGACGTAGTTTGCTGCTGTAAACCGCGAATGTAACAGGAGTTGGAGGACCACCTGAGTGCCTTTGAACAAAAGGTAATAAACGCCTTCAGTGCCCAAGCGGATAAACCTATTGTTCTTCAAATAGTGGGTGTTGATGAGGTGATTTTTGAGCTCAAGTGGAGGGAAGGCGATGTGGGTGTAACCCAAAAAAATGGTGAGTTGGGTAACATAGTGGCCAATGTGAAAAGAAGAGGAAGTGGCTCGGCTGGCTTGGGTACCAAAATGCTCAATGATAGCATTGCCCCAGTTAAAAGGTTCTTCATGTAAAAGACACCAAAGGGCATAAAGCTCTACCTGAGTAATTGTGCCCTGAGTACCTTCCCGACTGAAAATGGTGCAAGCCAAAATACGGTGAAGGTAACAAAAAACTGGGTTATTAATGCATGAGGCTTTGGGCCCACTAGGAAGACGGGGAAGAAGCCCGGTGATCTCCGCCCAAAACTTATCTCTTTCATAATGGTCTGGGTAGGAGTCATGAGACCGCGCCATACATTGGTCTAGCCAATAGTCATCCCTGCTGTCGAGGATGAAAGAAGTGATTTGTTTGGCGAATGATTCCAAATTTTCCCCAAAAATCTGGTATTTACAACTCGAGTTTCCGAAAGAACCGTGTAACCTGCAGAAAGTGCTCAAAAACTTGAGGGTAAGATCACAGTAGATGGAGGTGACACGGTAGGGGAAAACAAGCATGTGGTTTCTGCGGAGGATATCGTTGACGGCATCGCGGATGCCCAAAGCATCAAGGGTTGTGCCACACGCCCAACGGGGCAAAGAAACACCAATCGTGGACATATCCTCATAACGCTGGCGGTGGTCAATGCTAGTGAACTAGTCATAGCTACCCGGAATAGGTGTTATACGGGGTGAATGAGGGGTGGTTGTGTCTGGATCATTGGCCCCCTTCTGAGTTCCCTCCATCTCACGGAGAAGCTCGTCCGCCTCGTCGATGTCCCGAAGCATCTCCTCGACTCACTCGGGAGAAGACTCACCCGTAGGAGAAGGCATGCAGAAATGAATTCTGGGATGAGAACTGGAACGGCGGGGAGGATCCTTGGAAGAGGATGCAGGGGCCTTGCCTTTGCCCTTGCGAAAATGGTTGAACATCACTGCTGCAGAGAAAAAAAATAATCGTCTGGGGAAGCCAATCGATCGTCTATGGATGCCAACCGATTATTTGCGGACGCCAACCGATCGGCCGGTGTCTGAAATGGGCGTTTGAGGTTGCTGAAACGGGCGGCTGGAGGACCAACGGTCGGCTGTATGAGTACTCAGGACGGCTGTCTTGTTGAGGAATAGGGGTGGTGGCGACGGGGACAACGTCGATCGTCTGGAGAGACCAATCGGTCATCGGGCAGCGGAATTGGGCGTTTCGGCCCCTAAGACAGACGGTTGGGGGCTAGATCTGAGCACTCAACCGATCTGGCTGACGTTGAGCTGGAATGGTGGCGACGCAGGCTTCCATCGGTCATCTAGAGAACGAGACGGGCGACCGTCGAGCCAGGCGGGTGGCTGAATCTAGGAAGCGGCGGCTATGGGGGCCCCGATCGAGACGGGCGACATGCTCATCAGGCGGGCAGCGTGCTTGTCAGGAGGGCGGCTGCTCGTCAGGTGGGCGGCTGAAGCAATTCTTGCGGAAAGGCCGAAAGGCCAGCTGAGGGAGAACCGGTCGGCCGAAGAGCATACCTTGGTCGTCCGGGTGAGGAGCAAAGCGGGCGTCTGAAGAACGAGCAGAGCTACACATGAGGGCGGCTAGGGTTGGCGAAGAGATCGAAGAAAAACCTCGCGTCTGAAGTGTTATATAGAGCAGTGGATCCGCGATCTGATCGGTTGGATAGCCAAACGATCGGCTGGTCTGCCTCGGCGTCAACACAAAACTGAAGGGATAGAGGCCGCATTCAAGGTTTGTGGAACTGTTGGCGGTCAAGTCGAGCATCTAGAATTGCAAACCGATCGTCTGGAAATGCGAAACGAGTGTCTGCAAGTGATAACCGATCGGCTTGATAAAAGGAATAGGAAAAAATAGAACAGAAAAACAAAAACAAAGAAAACAACAAGAAGGGAAGATAATGTTTGGTTGCCTCCAAACTAGCGCCTTATTTTACGTCGTGGCTCGACCCAGTGCAGACTAATTGGAATCCGGGGAAGGTGAAGGGTCAGTGAGGTTCAGATCCTGCAAGGGTGGAAATTTGGTTGAGTCTGAAGCAACAACATCTTCAGTGGTGATATATCTTTTAAGACGGTGCCTGTTGACTTTAAATTCACCCAAAACTTTATCCCAGAGAAGAAAAGCGCCATGTGGATAAGCACACTTGACAATGTAGGGGTCATACCATCTCGATTTGAGTTTTCCAGGGAAAAGTCGTAATCTTGAATTAAAAACTAAAACTTGATCCCCTTATCTAATGTCTTTGCACTTGATGTGTCCATCATGCCACATTTTGGTTCAGTCTTTGTAGATTCGTGTGTTTTCGTAGGCACTCATCCTAAGTTCATCTAGCTCATTTATTTGGAGAAAACGTTTCTCTCCAGCCATGGAAAGGTCAAAATTCAAGCTTTTGATGGCCGAGCTTGCTTTGTGCTCTAGTTTGATTAGTAAGTGACATGACTTACCGTAGATCAGTCTGAAAGGGGTGGTGCCAATGGGTGTTTTGTAGGCAGTACGATATGCCCACAGGGCGTCATTGATTTTTAAAGCCCAATCTTTCCTAGTTTGTCCAATAGTTTTTTCTAAAATGGATTTGATTTGTCTGTTGGATACTTCTACCTGCCCACTGGTCTGAGGATGGTAAGGGGTGGCGACTTTGTGATAGACCCCGTATTTTTTCAAAAGAGCCTCAAAACGTTTCTCCAAAAAATGGGATCCCCCGTCAGAAATGACGGTGTGAGGGACTCCAAATCTAGGAAAAATGACATCTTTAAAAAGTTTTTTAATGGGTTTAGAGTCACATGTTTTAGTAGGTATGGCTTCAACCCACTTTGACACGTAATCGACTGCGACTAAAATGTAAGTAAACCCATAAGAAGAAGGAAATGGGCCCATATAGTTGATCCCCCAAACATAAAAAATCTCTAATTCCTGCGAAGAGGTGAGAGGCATTTGGTCACATTTGGAAATATTACCCGTCCTTTGACATTGGTCACATGAAAGCACATAATCATACAAGTCTTTGAAGATGGTGGGCCAAAAGAATCCGCATTGTAGGACTTTCCTAGTTGTTTTTTGGGAACTCATGTGACCTCCATAGGGGCAAGAGTGACATTGTTCCAAAATGGCAATGCTTTCTTCGTGGGACACACAACGATGATATAAACGATCAACACAAAGTCGAAACAAATAAGGTTCATCCCAATAATAATGTTTGACATCATGTAAAAATTTAGCTTTAGAATGTCTTGTATACTCAGGATGCAATACACCTGCAGCTAAATAGTTTACAAAATCAGCAAACCAAGGAAATTGGGAGTCAACCTTGAGCAATTGGTCATCGGGTAAGGATTCATTTATGGTATGTTCATCAATGGGGCTATAGCTAAGTCTACTGAGGTGGTCAACCACGACATTTTCAGAGCACTTTTTGTCTAGGATTTCTAGATCAAATTCCTACAATAACAAAATCCATCTTATGAGTCTAGGCTTGGCATCCTTTTTGGTCATGAGGTAGCGAATAGCTGCATGATCAGTGTACACAATAACCTTTGAACCAACAAGATATGAGTGAAATTTATTGAATACATAGACAGTGGCTAGCATTTCTTTTTCGGTGACTGTGTAATTTCACTGAGCTTCATCTAAGGTCTTTGATGCATAATAAATGACATGGTGTTTTTTGTCAATTCTTTGTCCTAAAATGGCACCTATAGCAAAATCACTAGCATCACACATGATTTCAAAGGGTAAGGCCCAGTCAGGAGCACGGATGATAGGATTGGTGGTGAGAGCCTTTTTCAAACATAGAAAGCTCTCCATGCATGCCGTATCAAAATGGAAAGGCACATCCTTTTGAAGAAGATTTGTGAGAGGTTTTGTGATTTTAGAAAAATCACGGATGAATCGTCGATAGAAACTGGCATGTCCAAGGAAGGCCCGGATGTCTTTGACTGAGGTGGGAGGGGGGAGCTTGGTGATGACCTCAATCTTGGCTTGGTCAACTTCAATGCCCTGGTTGCTCACCTTATGGCCTAGAACAATACCCTCCTTGACCATGAAGTGACACTTCTCCCAATTAAGGACTAAATGTGACTTGATGCATCTATCAAGAACAAGGGAGAGGTTCCCAAGGCAAGAAGTGAAACTATCTCCATAGACATAGAAATCATCCATGAACACTTCCATGACATTCTCAGTTAAACCTGAAAAAATGGCAGACATACATCTTTGAAAAGTGGCTGGTGCATTGCACAGGCCAAAGGGCATTCATCTAAAAGTGTATGTACCAAAAGGGCATATGAAGGTGGTCTTCTCTTGGTCTTCAGGATGAATGGGAATCTGATAAAAACCCGAGTAGCCATCTAAATAGCAAAAGTATTGTTGATGAGCTAAACGTTCAAGAACTTGATCGAGGAAGGGAAGAGGGAAGTGATCTTTCCTAGTTTCTTTGTTGAGTTTCCTATAGTCAATGCACATCCTCCACCCCGTGACAGTACGGGTGGGGATGAGCTCATTCTTCTCATTCCTAATGACTTTGGTCCCACCCTTTTTGGGGACGACCAAGACAGGGCTGACCCAAGGAGAGTCAGAGATGGGGTAGATGATTCCTGCAGTCAAAAGTTTAATAACTTCAAGACGGACAACTTCCTTCATGTTTGGGTTGAGTTTCCTTTGTGGGTCTCGGGAAGGTTTACTATTTTCAATCATTGGGATTTTGTGGATACAAATGGATTGATCTATCCCAACCAAATCCATCATTTTGTACCCTAAAGTTGTTTTCCTTTTCCTAAGTTCTCCCATAAGCATGTTTTCCTGTTCAATGGTAAGGTCAGAATTGATAATGACAGGGCATAATTGTTGTTCATCCAAAAAGATGTATTTCAGGCCTTTGGGGAGAGCCTTCATTTCCGAGGCCTTTAGTGTTTTAGGTTGTTCTTCTATGGTGGAGACCATTTTAAGGTCATCAATCTCAGCACATGGGATTTCCTCAAAGTTGTCCAAATGAATCTTAAGTTAATTTGATGGTTCATTATCAAAATCACATTCGGCGAGGATGGTGAGAGCAGTGCATAGGGGGTCATCAACTAATTCCCATTCTTGCCTTAGTTTGGTTAATTCATCAATGCAATCAAGGAGGTAGACTTCTTCCTCAAGACTAGGTCCCCTCATTCTTTCAAACACCCTAAATTGTAGGGTTTGCTTCCCTAGTCTTAACAAGATGGTACCAGCCTCAACATCAATTAAGGTACGAGCAGTGGCTAAGAAGGGACGTCCAAAAATGAGAGGGTAGCGTAAATCTTCCTTGATATCCATGATCACAAAATCACAAGGGACGTACGCATCATTTCCAAACTTTAACCGGAATGTCTTCTATGATTCCCATGGGTTTAGTGGTGGATGAGTCGGCCAGTTGGATGGTCATGGCTGTGGGTAACATGTCATTGAATCCTAGTCTTTTGCAAAGACTATATGGCATGATGGATATACTGGCTCCTAAATCGGCTAGGCCCTTTCTACAAGCATTGTCACCTAAGTAGCACCCTATTCCAAAAGAACCTGGATCCTTCTGTTTTTTAGGCATCTTACTTAGGATAATGTCAGAGGTAGTCCTAGCAAGTTTAACAGTCTCGTATTCTTTAGTAACATACTTCCTAGTCAAGAGAGATTTCATGTTACGACCCCACCTCCCGATAACCCCAAATTAAGGGAAACCGAGAGGTTGAGCCGTACCCATTAATCCCGGATCAAAGGTTCGACATATAACCATAAACAATTATTAAATTCTAATAGACTATATTGAAAATGGTAATAAAATTTTTCTTTACATACCTTTTGAAAACTTGGATCTCTATTCTTCTATCCATACCGATACTAATCTATCTAATCCTCCTTTGCACTTTAATTCTCATTTAGTATCACATGTGCCACTTTACTGTTTGTTCTTTTCATTGTACCTAAAACGCCGACAAACAAAACGTCGGTCAGCCGTAGCTGGTATGTGGGGGAAAACAATAAACATGCAACTATGATAACAATGTAATCATTCAATTACTTGTTTAAAAACCAATATTACGTTTTTGATATAACTCCGTGATCAAAGAGTACCCTATCCTCTGTGTTGTCCCCATTAGACCCCTCATGATCCACCTATAAGTGAACCAATTTCTAGGGTTGAGTCACATGGCACTACTCGTAAGTAGTCCACTCCTTAACTCGGGATTTGCTAAAGAGTCTCTAACTCACGGTAACCTAGACCTTACTCTAAAATTACCCCTTTTTAGCCTTTTCAAAGTAACAAAGGTGGACCCGGATCTAGCCAGTTATATATGCACCTTTATAGTGATAATCATAGTCACTTTATATGTTGCATGAATTAAATAAACATCCAACAGTTTAGTTGCATTCAATGCGATTAAACATTCGAGAATACATCAGGAAACTATATCGGTTATTCATAATCGTAACCACATACCTGATCCATAGTAACTTGATGTCCATGCATTAACATTCAACACAATAAACAGGCAATCAACAATATCCTGAAAATAATGCATAACATCCAAGTGTCATTGTTTTATTCAAACATCCTTAAGATCAACTTTGATTTTTCCTTATGATTTCTAGGCCAACTTTAGAGTGTTATTAGGGTTTTAGCATTCATTATGCATTTATCACTTTTAATGCTCTTTTAGTTCACAAACCCTAATTTCTGCATCATATGCACAATTGCATGTCAATTAAGTCTAATATGTTTCTTTTATACTAAAATTATTACCTTTATCCTTTTATCTAAAACATTAAGGCTAATTATCATCTTCGGTTTCTTTCAAATTGACAGATCGTATTTCATTGTAGTTCAATTCACATATATGAACCTTATTTATCACTATTTCCACTTTATACACTAGGGAACACTAATTATCCAAATAATTCACATTAAAGATCTTTGGTACTCAAATTGGATTTATAACAACATAACATTGTCTTATTCATTTAATTGCACAATTAAATCATTAAAAGGGATATCTTCCTAAATTAGGGTTTCTAAGCCCATTAATGCAAACTTAGATATATGAAACCCTAATTTAAGCCAATTATGTGCAATTATCATCCTTTTATTATCAACAGGTTAACTATTTGTTCTAAACATTCAGAGAACATCACTATACTCAACTATCATCAATTTCAAGGGTTTTTCACTAATTAAACCAGTAAATACGAAAACTTTATGTACTTTTCCAATTCCAAGCATATAAACTCTAAATTAAACTAATAATGTGCAAAGTTCTTCCTTTTTGAACTCAATGCACCTTTTTACATTTAACAGGTTAATATCAACCCTAATGATCCATTAAACCCTATTAATCACCCTAATCATATCAAAGTAGGGTTTCTTTAGACATCATTATGCTAAAGTTGATAAATTACACTACTTTTCAAATTACAAGAGGAATTGGCTTATAAACATAAATTATTCAGATTCCTCACGTCTTTCTGATCAACTTTCATATAAAACATTTTCTAATCGGAGCTACGGTTATTTATCTATGAATTTCGCAAAGTAAGCATACCTTTGGCCAATAGAGAGGTGCCACGTAGGCAACCAACTCATGCACATGTGCGCACCCTTCTTTAGATTAGAATCAAAAGATGGTTCTGCCCTTTACTTGAGTTGGCGATCCTCAGCCCACAGAGGGGCATTTCGGTCAAAGGCCTCTGTGGCCTTCTTCTTCCTCGCGAGAACCCTAGGGCTGCCGCCTGCAGCAGCTCGGGGTGTCTTCTCCACCTCCTGCCGGTCGTAGTCTCGCTGCCAACCGCCGCCCTGGCTTCTTTGTGCCCTTGCGCACGCGTGGAACCTCCCAGTCGAGGTCAGGGCGAACGGGTAGAGGCCTGCGCTGACTCTCTCTCTCGGCCGACCTTACGGACGTGGTGCAGGTGACTGGGCGACGTGACCGCGCGTCTGGGCAACCCTCCACTGCCACTCTGACCCGGAAAGAATTCCCCAACTCTGCGAACCACCCTCCATCACCCATTGTTGCTTTCGGGATCACGTTGTTCCCCCCCACTTTCATGGTTAGGAAGGAGGCCGAGTTGGAAGGGGCCGTGTACTATCTCTGAGCCCTCTTGTTGCGGCATCTCTATGCCTGGGCTTTATATTGGTCGAGGGTAGAAAGGAAGAGGCGAGGGTTTAGAGTTCCCATTGCCTTGGGGGAAAAGGAAGGATTCTTTCCAAAGAGGTATCCTTGTTTCAAAAGAAAAACCAAATTTCGAAAATATACTTGTACTCCTATCTTGGGAACCTACTCTCCTTAACAAGCAATGAGGGAAAATGTTCGCATCATATATAACTTTCCTTTGCCAATCCATACAAAATATTAAATGGTCCGAACATGTCCCTTTAACATATTCCTTACACATTTATCTTCTTTTTCTCTCTCATTCACCTTTTATTTCCTTATTGGGATTCCTTTTATCCCAAGAAACCAAGTGAATTCGAATTCCACTCTATGATGAGTAAACACTTATTCTTCTTAGAGAATTGCACATTGTTTTTAGCATTATCTCAATTTCTTTTATTATTAGATTTCTATTTATCATTATTCTCTTATTTTGTCTTTTTGGTATTTTATCTTTCTTTCCTCTTTATTGGGACTCCTTGGATCCCAAGACACTCCATCATTTCGAAATTCATTTTATTGGAATAATCATTATCCTTCTTAATGCACCTTTATGCATTATTTCACATTATCTTGTTTATTTCCTATTTAAATATTCCTTTTTGAGGATTTCTTTTTATTTCTCTTTTATTTTACTCATTAGCATTCCTTTTAATATTAGAAACCTCATGGATACGAAATCTCCCCAAGAAATCTCATTTAAGTCTCTTTTCATTCATTTTCCACATTATATCATTATTTCTCAATTTCTTTCTTCATAAAGAAATACATAATTAATCTTTTCTTTTTCTTATTTCTTTTCTTTGCAACTTTAGACTCCTTGGAACCCAAGAAATCCAAGAGGCACGAAATCCTCTTTGGATTTTCCTGCTAGAGGTTTCCATTATTTCTTTTCTCAAATATTCATTTACTAATTGAGTTTCCTTTGTTATTTTCCTCTTTATTGGGCCCAATAGCCAATAAAGCCCACAAATCAAATAACAAGGCTATTTTAAACGAAATCCAATTATTCATAACAAATCACATCATTCTTTGTTCAATTATCCTTAATATGAGAAATTTCATTTCTCATCAATTGAACCCAAAAATTGGGGTTATAACATCCTTCCCCTCTTATAGAAATTTTGTCCTCAAAATTTAGGCAAGCAAACAAACAATTCAGGATAAGACTTTTCCATGTCTATCATTGGCCCCTATGTGGCTTTGCCGTACCCATGGCATTTTCAAGGAACCTTTATTATCACATATTATTTTTCTCTGAGTTCTTTCATCCTGGCGTCTATAAACTACACAGGTGACTCAAGCCATGTCAGCCTCCCTTGGGGCTCACTAGGTTCATTGCTCAACACATGGTCGGTATCTCACATAGTGCTTTGAATTGGACACATGGAAAACATCTCCCATTACTCTATCCTGAGGGGTAGGGTCAAACCTAACCTTATCCACCCATCCATCTCTAATGGACCCATGTATCGGGGACTCGGCTCTCTTAGATATAACTTAGAGGGGTCGGATTTTCATGTCATATTTTCTCCCACAGTAACTTGTATGTCAGTCTACTTTGCATTTGCTCACGACTCTCATCGTCTCTAGGCTCCTTTCAGCCCTTGCGCAACCAAAGTGACTTCATCTACACGTACTGGGGTCCCTTTTTCTAACCATCATGTGGTCCTTTTCTAACCATCATGTGGTCCTTTCACCAACATTACCTTACTAAAGTGGTGACCGACACAACCTCCCTTACAGAGCTTCATATAAAACCCGATACTGGCTATGGTGGTTATTGTCACATCTTTCATAGGACAAGAACTGTCTCTAGATATCACCCTGAATGAGCACATATGCCCTCATCAGACCCTTTAGTCTGGATCATACTAACCATAGTTAGGGGTGATAAACTATACTAACATTGAGTTCTTCATGTACCTACTTCCACTTTATGGAAGTGAACTTTTAGGTCAAACTCAAGAACCTTTGAACTTGCTTCATGGTGTAGTTGAACCGTCTCTCACATGGGTAGTTCAACTGCATCTGTCCCTTAACAGAACTCTTCCTTATCTAGGTAAGGCGACCTACCATAACCCACATTGTATCTCGACCTTCCTCGATCCAGGGAAGACCTATCACAACATCCATAGTGTTGAGCTCTCATTCCCTCTCAAGGATTCTTTTATCCTCTATATCGATACACTGGGTTACTGGGGTTCGTCCTTTACCTCTTGGCTTGCATGGCCATACACCACATGCAACTTCATCTTAAGAATCCAAAGTGCTACTGTCATATTCCATGGTGTAAGATGATCTCCAACCATGACTCCCTATATGTCATGATTCTTTCAAGATCAACTCCTCGAAACCCTAAACCACTCTAGTTGGGGTTTCATCACCTTCCCTTCCAAAGAAGTACATCTGAGGTTTTACCATCATCCTTTCATTGCATCAAGAACTAGGCTGGCTAACCAAACAACCCTTAACTTTTCAACGCATCTTGTTTCATCTGAGTGTTATCCAAACACCTCTCTTTTTCAAACTTAGGGTTGGCCAAACAAACTCTTCTAACTTCTAGTCAACCAAGTCTTAATCAGATCATTCATTATCACTTCACATCCTTAGGTAACATTACACTTCCATGTATTTTGCTTATCATGTCACCTTAAACTATATGTTCATCTTCATAAGAACACTCTATGATTCCATCATCATGGTGATCAAACTCAACCTGGTATAACTTGTAAGCTCTACATCCTCATAAGGTGATCACCTCATTCCTCTTAGTGTTTGCAAGCCATCCATCATTCATTCACTTTACCATGGTAAGATATCTTCTCTATCCACATTTCTTGTGGCAACGCTCCAACCTACATCATCTCTTATCCTTGGTGTATGACATGCATAATGTCCTATCTCTCACCCCCATAACAAGAGGAAATAAGCATTTGGCTGCAGTCCAAATACAGAGTTCTTCCTGTTCCAAGAGCAGAGATGGTACATCCCACCTTGTCAGTACACCTTTAAATCTAAGTTGCAACGTGCCACATATGTCTCTTTAACACAAACATCATGATATCAAACTAGTCTTGAACCTACTGAGGTTTATATCCTTGGTCATCTCCTCTATGTCTATAGGGTACCGACTCTTTTGGGGTCATCCCTTTTCCTCATGCATCAAGAGAGTGCCCTACTCATCTGCCCTTTGGGTCCCATGAGTTTATGGAGGTGATCAATCTCCTAACCCATGGCCCTAAGACAATGATAGATGTTACCTCCCGACCCTATGGTCATGTGCAACTGGGAAATTAGGCAACTCCTACCTTCATCGGACTTATCCCTACCCGACCCTAGGATAGACTTAGGATTCTCCATCGTAGTACATGTTCACCTAGAACCTTACCCAAGTCTTCATCATCTCTCTTTCTGCATTCATGGGCTGGCCTTCATCCTTTCATTGGGATCATGGCGACTTGCCTACCCTGGGTCAAGCCCTATACCGGTTACCTCCATGGTAACGCATTTACATGCAATAGAGATGGATATCTATGGGTCTACGGGTTCATTCTCATACCATGTACTTTTCACTTAGCTTCTCAAGATCCTATGAGACCTCTTTAGGTTTCCTTAAACCAACAAAATTGATATACACCCTTCCGAAGGGGTTCCTCTCCCAGGATGGGAGGAAAACTATCTCTAAGGTAACAAAAGCTCTCAGGTCCAGGGTTTACATCCACCCGAGCCTACTTAACCCTAGCAAACCATTAAGGTACAAGCAGATCACTTATTGAACCATACTAGGCCATACTTGTCCTCTTTCCTCAATGCTGGATCAAGGTCATACCTTCCTTTATCATCAACCTAGCTATGAGGGGTTCATCAAACACACCTTAAACTTAAGGGGCTTCTCTTTTCTTTCATTCGTGAGGATTACCCTGCTCACTTCTATAGGAACTCAACTTCTCATCATGAGCCTTAGGTATACCACTTCCCCTCTTAGGCCTAGGAACCCTAGGTTCACTTTTAGGTGTCCAACCTCACGCTCTATCTCTGAACCATGAATCAAACTTGCAAAAGGCATGACATGCACTTCTTGTCATCCTTCAACTCGAGCAATACTTAAGGTTGGGTCCTCCTAAAGATAACCAAGATATCATCAACCTTCAGGGATCGATTATGAAGCAACCACTATCATCCCTAGTTCAGGGTTTTAGGCTTCCAACCTTCCTGTTGGGTTTCCTGCTTTCTCTAGGGCTAACCCTACATTAGAGGTCCTCTCTTCATGAAGGTTCATCCTCAAAAGAATGCCCTACATGGGCGAAGCCTAGGTTCTAACTTAGGGTTGCTCAAGATTATCCGTAACCCTTTATGCTCTATCATAATTCCTTGTCCAGGGTTTCACCCTACTGTCAGCACTAAGACGTGCCCCAGGTGCCAACTATACCCTACTAGCAAAAGCCCATAGGGTTTCTAAGGTCCTTCACTAACCTCATCATCTAAGGAGTTATCCTTTACCCTGACATACACGATCCTTCCCAGGGTTGGGTTGCCAAAGGTGTTAGGTCATCCATGGATCATATGGCATCCCAAAGGCATGTCCCTTCAAACACCTGGTCCAACTCATCTCTCTCTAACCATCACTTAGGGTTAGGGTTAGGGTTAGCATCATCCTTAGAGGATGTGCCAGGTCTCTACTAGCAATGGAGATCTCTATCTCCAAGACCGACTTATCCTCCTGACAAGAAGGTCTAGCCTCAGGTCTCTCCTGAAGACATGACATCTTATGTCATACGACCTAAGCATGTATCTATTATTTACTTTGCGCTTAATCTATTAAGCTTATGTCCATGACATCTTATTTACATGTCTTTCATTAATTTAGTGGAGGATTCTTTAAACCTTATTAACCTTACCCATACCTCAAGAGGGTGAGGAGAAGAAAGGAAACCCTAATCCTTTATGTCCTTATCAGAATTTTGTGATGAGAAGGGATGAATAAGATGAGAAGTCCTAAAGGTATCTTATTTCGATTCATACCCTAAGACTTTGGCCAGGCGGTCACACGGGTCCGGGAGTCCTCGTATTCCGACTAGCGGTGCGGAGGAAAATCTTGCCAGCCCCCGGTCGTGATCCCTTTCTAGACACCTCCATCTTTCAGATACTCCTCTAATAACTCCCTTGGTTTCTATGGAGTTTGTAAAATTTAATAATCATTAATGGTTAAATGAGGAACCTACGCTCTGATACCAAATGTTACGACCCCACCTCCCGATAACCCCAAATTAAGGGAAACTGAGAGGTTGATCCGTACCCATTAATCCCGGATCAAAGGTTTGACATATAACCATAAACAATTATTAAATTCTAATAGACTATACTGAAAATGGTAATAAAATTTTTCTTTACATACCTTTTGAAAACTTGGATCTCTATTCTTCTATCCATACTGATACTAATCTATCTAATCCTCCTTTGCACTTTAATTCTCATTTAGTATCACATGTGCCACTTTACTGTTTGTTCTTTTCATTGTACCTAAAACGCCGACAAACAAAACGTCGGTCAGCCGTAGCTGGTATGTGGGGGAAAACAATAAACATGCAACTATGATAACAATGTAATAATTCAATTACTTGTTTAAAAACAAATATTACATTTTTGATATAACTCCGTGATCCAAGAGTACCCTATCCTCTGTGTTGTCCCCATTAGACCCCTCATGATCCACCTATAAGTGAACCAATTTCTAGGGTTGAGTCACATGGCACTACTCGTAAGTAGTCTACTCCTTAACTCGGGATTTGCTAAAGAGTCTCTAACTCACGGTAACCTAGACCTTACTCTAGGATTACCCCTTTTTAGCCTTTTCAAAGTAACAGAGGTGGACCCGGATCTAGCCAGTTATATATGCACCTTTATAGTGATAATCATAGTCACTTTATATGTTGCATGAAATAAATAAACATCCAACAGTTTAGTTGCATTCAATGCGATTAAACATTCGAGAATACATTGGGAAACTATATCGGTTATTCATAATCGTAACCACATACCTGATCCATAGTAACTTGATGTCCATGCATTAACATTCAACACAATAAACAGGCAATCAACAATATCCTGAAAATAATGCATAACATCCAAGTGTCATTGTTTTATTCAAACATCCTTAAGATCAACTTTGATTTTTCCTTATGATTTCTAGGCCAACTTTAGAGTGTTATTAGGGTTTTAGCATTCATTATGCATTTATCACTTTTAATGCTCTTTTAGTTCACAAACCCTAATTTCTGCATCATATGCACAATTGCATGTCAATTAAGTCTAATATGTTTCTTTTATACTAAAATTATTACCTTTATCCTTTTAGGTCATATCTAAAACATTAAGGCTAATTATCATCTTTGGTTTCTTTCAAATTGACAGATCGTATTTCATTGTAGTTCAATTCACATATATGAACCTTATTTATCACTATTTCCACTTTATACACTAGGGAACACTAATTATACAAATAATTCACATTAAAGATCTTTGGTACTCAAATTGGATTTATAACAACATAACATTGTCTTATTCATTTAATTGCACAATTAAATCATTAAAAGGGATATCTTCCTAAATTAGGGTTTCTAAGCCCATTAATGCAAACTTAGATATATGAAACCCTAATTTAAGCCAATTATGTGCAATTATCATCCTTTTATTATCAACAGGTTAACTATTTGTTCTAAACATTCAGAGAACATCACTATACTCAACTATCATCAATTTCAAGGGTTTTTCACTAATTAAACCAGTAAATACGAAAACTTTATGTACTTTTCCAATTCCAAGCATATAAACTCTAAATTAAACTAATAATGTGCAAAGTTCTTCCTTTTTGAACTCAATGCACCTTTTTACATTTAACAGGTTAATATCAACCCTAATGATCCATTAAACCCTATTAATCACCCTAATCATATCAAAGTAGGGTTTCTTTAGACATCATTATGCTAAAGTTGATAAATTACACTACTTTTCAAATTGCAATAGGAATTGGCTTATAAACATAATTTATTCAGATTCCTCGCGTCTTTCTGATCAACTTTCATATAAAACATTTTCTAATCGGAGCTACAATTATTTATCTATAAATTTCGCAAAGTAAGCATACCTTTGGCCAATAGAGAGGTGCCACATAGGCAACCAACTCATGCACATGCGCGCGCCCTTCTTTAGATTAGAATCAAAAGACGGTTCTGCCCTTTACTTGAGTTGGCGATCCTCAGCCCACGGAGGGGCATTTCTGTCAAAGGCCTCTGTGGCCTTCTTCTTCCTCGCGAGAACCCTAGGGCTGCCGCCTGCAGCAGCTCGGGGTGTCTTCTCCACCTCCTGCCGGTCGTAGTCTCACTGCCAACCGCCGCCCTGGCTTCTTTGTGCCCTTGCGCACGCGTGGAACCTCCCAGTCGAGGTCAGGGCGAACAGGTAGAGGCCTGCGTTGACTCTCTCTCTCGGCCGACCTTACGGACGTGGTGCAGGTGGCTGGGCGACGTGACCGCGCGTCTGGGCAACCCTCCACTGCCACTCTGACCCAGAAAGAATTCCCCAACTCTGCGAACCACCCTCCATCACCCATTGTTGCTTTCGGGATCACGTTGTTCCCCCCCCCACTTTCGTGGTCAGGAAGGAGGCCGAGTTGGAAGGGGCCGTGTACTATCTCTGAGCCCTCTTGTTGCGGCATCTCTATGCCTGGGCTTTATATTGGTCGAGGGTAGAAAGGAAGAGGCGAGGGTTTAGAGTTCCCATTTCCTTGGGGGAAAAGGAAGGATTCTTTCCAAAGAGGTATCCTTGTTTCAAAAGAAAAACCAAATTTCGAAAATATACTTGTACTCCTATCTTGGGAACCTACTCTCCTTAACAAGCAATGAGGGAAAATGTTCGCATCATATATAACTTTCCTTTGCCAATCCATACAAAATATTAAATGGTCCGAACATGTCCCTTTAACATATTCCTTACACATTTATCTTCTTTTTCTCTCTCATTCACCTTTTATTTCCTTATTGGGATTCCTTTTATCCCAAGAAACCAAGTGAATTCGAATTCCACTCTATGATGAGTAAACACTTATTCTTCTTAGAGAATTGCACATTGTTTTTAGCATTATCTCAATTTCTTTTATTATTAGATTTCTATTTATCATTATTCTCTTATTTTGTCTTTTTGGTATTTTATCTTTCTTTCCTCTTTATTGGGACTCCTTGGATCCCAAGACACTCCATCATTTCGAAATTCATTTTATTGGAATAATCATTATCCTTCTTAATGCACCTTTATGCATTATTTCACATTATCTTGTTTATTTCCTATTTAAATATTCCTTTTTGAGGATTTCTTTTTATTTCTCTTTTATTTTACTCATTAGCATTCCTTTTAATATTAGAAACCTCATGGATACGAAATATCCCCAAGAAATCTCATTTATGTCTCTTTTCATTCATTTTCCACATTATATCATTATTTCTCAATTTCTTTCTTCATAAAGAAATACATAATTAATCTTTTCTTTTTCTTATTTCTTTTCTTTGCAACTTTAGACTCCTTGGAACCCAAGGAATCCAAGAGGCACGAAATCCTCTTTGGATTTGCCTTCTAGAGGTTTCCATTATTTCTTTTCTCAAATATCCATTTACTAATTGAATTTCCTTTGTTATTTTCCTCTTTATTGGGCCCAATAGCCAATAAAGCCCACAAATCAAATAACAAGGCTATTTTAAACGAAATCCAATTATTCATAACAAATCACATCATTCTTTGTTCAATTATCCTTAATATGAGAAATTTCATTTCTCATCAATTGAACCCAAAAATTGGGGTTATAACATTTCATGTACTTGGACCAGGCGGGCATGTCTGCCAAAGCATCAAGGAAAGGAATGTCGACATGTATTTTTTTCATAGCATCCCTAAATTTCATGAAGCGGGCATCAAGTCTTGTTTGTTTGAGGCGGGCTTGATAGGGAGGTCGAGGTTTGTAAACTGGTTCTTCATCTTCCACTTGAAGGGTTTCGAGGACAGATGGTTTTGGTGTGGCTTCGGGTTCGACAACTACCATGTCCTCATCCTCGGATTCGAGAGGTGGGTCTGAAGAATTTACTAGAGGGGGAGGGGCGTGCACCTTTCCTGAATGGGTAGAGACAACTTTGAGTTGTTCAGGATGTTTGGGGTTGTTTTCAGGTTGTCCTACAAAAGTCCCCGCAGGAGGTTTTTGTTGGGCAAACAGTAGGACCAACTGTGCGTCAGTTGCCTTTTGATGGGCATGTATGGCCACGAGGGTTTGTTCTATGCTTGCCAAGTTAGGATTACTTAGGGGAGGAGGAGGGAGGGCATTTTGAGGAGGATGGGGAGGTTGAGGTTGGTTTAGATTTTGGGGTGGAAGGTTTAGGTTTTAGAATTGTTGGTAGTGTTGTCGATTTTGGTGATTTCCAAAATTTCTTTGATTGTTGTATGGGAATCCAGGTGGTGGTCGATTGTTACTTTGAGGGTAGGGAGGTCTTTGTTGAAGTTGGTTAGAGTTCTCGGCACCTGAAGGGTTCTCGTACTGAAAACCAGGGTGATTTCTAGGTTGGTTGGGATTGTAGTAACCTTGGCCTGGTATTGTATGAATCGAATTGAGGTCTTCTGGTTGTTGACCTGCTTCAGGTTGCGTGGGCATGTTGTAGAGGTATTGACAGTGGATGGTGGTATGGTCGTATCCTTGGAAAATACCATAAAGGGAATCAATGGCTTTTAGTTGTTGGGGTGACTCCCTAAGGGTGACCAAGGATGACTCTAACCGATCTTGTTTTAAGGAAATTAATTTTAGGCTTTCTGCTATGCTTTGGATATCATTATTAACTTCTACCTTGGCTGCCTTAAGGATTCCTCCAATCCCTCTTCTAGCCCTTGTTTTGGAAGCCCGTTTAACTACCTCCCATGCGCTAGTTAAACTTTGGTGCATGAAATTTCCTCCCGATGAGGAATCGAGAAAAATTTTGGTATCATCATCAACACCACGATAGAAACAATTTGTAACTTTGTAAATAGTTATGTTTTTCACTACTTAAATATTTCTTGGCTCATGTTTGTACCATTGAGTGGGTCCACTTTCAAATCCCACTCTTTACATAGTGGTATCAGAGCCTAAGCAGTCGATAATGATACTCGTTGTTTTGCAATATCAATCACTAAGATAGTTAATCCTAGAGTTTAAACCTTTTTTACTTCCGGTTTTAAGGGTAGTATAGAAGGATCGATCCCACAGGACAACTTTTAAGAGATTGTTCTTTAGAACCCAAAGTTTGAAGAACTTTATTATTTGTTTTTGGTATTTTTCTTTTAAAGCAGAAAGTAAAGTCCAATTGGGGGTTTGGTTGATTGCACTAATGCAAGAAGAAATACACTTAACAAGAAATAACATGCACAAGGAAAAAATAAGATGATTGTTAACACAAGCAAAACTATGTGAATGAAAGACTAAGAATTAAAGAAAACAAAGGATGTGGTGATTAAATCAAGGGATGGAAATCGAGGCTCATAGGGGTTTTCACCACCTTAGCCTAGGTGATAACAACTAAATCTTAAACGACGATTCCATGAAGGTTTGCAAATTTTAAAAACTCACAAGAGATAAACTCCACATGAGCCCATTGGTCTTGGTGCTCATGCTTCCTAGTTTATCATCCTAAAATATGAAAATCCACGGTCATATCAAAACGTCTATGTAATCGATTTTATTGTTCTAAATCTGGATTTCCATGGTCATATCCATCTGGATTAACATGCGATCTAAAGATCAACTATTCAATTAAAATCGATTACCACCTAGTCATTTAAGAAGAAGTCATTAAAACCATGGCTAAGGGGTTATTCCCCTTTCCCCGATAGAAGTCTACTCACACATGGAGAGAGGGGGGACGGAGGAAGAAAGAAATGAAGCCATAGTCTAGCCCAAAAATCAAGAGATTAATCCTTATGCTAGAGAAGATGAAATGGCTTAGTTCTTTGTTCCTTGCTCCAGAAATAAAGAACGAAGAGAAGAAGATTAACACTAGGGCGGAAAGTAAAGACAAGAACAAGTATGAAAGAGCTATGTTGAACTAAGATCTACTTTATTGCATAATAAGAAATTGATTACAAGACTAATTGCTTCAGAACTCCAAATACCAAGAAATCCAAGATGCCCCAAAGAGGAGGAAGTGCCCCTCCTTTTATAGGAGAAGGAGGGGGGGCTATACATTAGGTTTAGGGTTATTTTGAAGTTGGCGGCTGGGACTTTTGCTATCTGTGTGCCGCCTACCGACCGGTTCAGGAACCAACCGATTGGTTGGAAGGTTCTGGAATGCGCAGCCAATCGATCGGTTGCCAACCCTAATTAGGGTGGCGGTGTAGCTGAAAAATGCTCCATGTTGCTCGGCAATGGGCATCAGCCGAGCGTCTGGTAGCTGGAGTCGGGCAATCTCAACCATCGTCTGATGAGATCAACGATCGACGCTTGAAGGAGAACCGAGCATTTCATGAAGTCAGACGATCGGTTTGATCTTAATGAGATTAAGCACCTAGAGGCATAAAGATGACATATTATTCATCTAGTGAATTATTGATAAGGAGTTGTGCAACCATCTATCCAAGAACTACATATGATGCATGTGGTATTTGTGTCCTACCTTAATAATTAATTTATGGACGTGAAGCTGGTTGGTTAAGAACTTAGTGTATCTTGTATCTTGTCTCACTAGACGATTGCTCATTGTAATATTACAAATTAATAGTGAGGACAATTAATTTGAATAAAATAGTGGGAGTGCACTTTTTTAGAGACCAAACTAATTACTTCAAATCAAAATTTTTGAAATCAAATTAATTTTCAAATCAATTTCTTGACTCATGCAAATTATCTTCTATTGTTGATCAATGATAAACACAACCTGCAATATATTTTCATTACGATCGGTCCTTGAAAAAGATAAACTTAATGGGACTAACTTCAACGACATGTTTAGTATGTTGAAAAATTTTCTCACACATGAGTGTGAGCTCTATGTCCTGGATACACCAATACCTAACAAATCAATTCCTAATGCACCTAGAGTGGAAAGAGAGGATCATAAAAAGCATTCCAATGATGCTATGGACATTAAATGACTGATGCTTTACTCCACGAATCATGTCATTTTGAAGAAGCATGAGAACATGGATGTTATTGAGATGATAATACATCTCAAAAATATGGATGAAGAACAAGAATGGTAGGAGAGATATGATGTCTCCAAGACAATGTTTAAGTGAAAAATGAAAGAAGGTGATCTAGTTGGACCCCGTGTAATCAAATTAACTGGGTATGTGGAAAGACTTGCATGGATGGGATTCCTTTGGGTCAAGATTTTGCCACATATGTAGTCTTGAAATTGTTTCCATATTCATACAAGTAATTTGTCATGAATTATAACATGAATTTTTTTGATAAGCCATTAACTAAGCTACTAGTCACATCAAGAACTATGAGGGACAAATGAAAGATAATTACAAATCCATGATGATGGTCAGCTAAGGGAAAGGAAAATCCTAGGGAAAGGGCAAAGCTAGGAAAGATTTTGAATCTAACCTAAAATATATTGCACTTAAAGAAAATGGATGAGTGGTCCAGAGAGACAATTGTCACCATTGTCACTAAGCTGGACATTGGAAAAGATACTACCCCCTCTACCTTGAGGATCTATAGACAAGAAGCATGGATAAGAGGTCTCCATATTAGGTATATATGTTATTGAAATAAAGTTATCTACTCTTCATCACAGGTATTGGATTGCGGGTGTGGATCTCATATAAGCTCAAATATACATGATCTGAAAAGAAGTATGCCCTTAAAGAAATGGAAGGTGGAACTATGTGTTGTAAATGGAGAAAGAGTTGAAAACACTTCTATAGGCATCTAACATTTATCTCTACCTAGTGGGCTTATAATAGATTTAGAGAACTTCTATGATGTTCTTTCCATAAATAGAAACTATTATAACCTCATTTTTGCTTGTATGATTGAAATGCAAATTTTCAAATAAAAGAGACTTGAATGGAAAATTGTATGATTGTTTTCAAAGAATGGATTCTTTTGCAAAAATTTCCCTTGGATGCATGATTTGGTGATTCATACTAATTTAATACATACTATAATAATAAAATGGAAAAGAGGTAAAAGAAATCCCATAATAAGTAAAAGGAAAAGGAAGAAGGGATAATTGTGTGCATATGTGAGAATTGTGTAAAATTCTCTAGAAAGTGGTATGGATGACCACTATTCATTATTTTTTGGTTCTTTTGGTTTCTAATGAGATAATATATCAAAATAAAGAAAATAGAAGAGAAAGAAAGAGAAAATGTAGATTTTAATTGGTTAATGTATGCCTTTTTAGAAGATGTCTTGCATATGAAGAAAAGTTTCTTTTATTTTCGAATTTTAGTTCCAAACATTTCAAACAAGTAATTTAAGATATTAAAGAGTTTCCCTTAAAAATTGGGATTAAAAGGATGCATGGTTTAGGATATATGGATTCTTGAAATATCCCTAAAGTGAGAGGAATAGCATTAATGTCATGATTTTTGAACACAACTAGAGTTTTTTTTAATTAACCTTTTATAGGTGGGTGAGATGTGGAACATTGGATTTGAGATCTAATGACATGCGGTCATCCCTTACCTCCAGTCAAGTAACAAAAACAATGACAGAACTGGCAGATTTCATGATTGATTTCCTTGCAATCCTTTGTATGTGTGAATGTGGAAATTGGCTCAGTGAATTCATGGCAAGAAACTACACAAGTTCATCCTAACTAACCTAGGGTTTTTAAGGTCCTAGAAGAATCGCCTAAAATACCATGGAGGCAGATCTAACCCCAAGGGATCCACCTATATAAGGGGAACCCAAAACCCTCTATGAGAGCATCGAGGCTCTCACAAGCACACATGTTAATCCCCAATCTCAACCCTACTTTCAACTCCAACTCGTGCCCTTGTTATCGACCTCTAGCATCCTCCCCAAACCTTGCCAAAGATCTACTTGTTGCCCTAAAATCTCTGACTTCCCCCGAGTAAATTGAGGCCATCAACATGTTTGGCAAGGTTAGGCAGAGGTTTTGGCATCATCACATGTCACTCTAGTGGGTTGAGGTGAGAAGTCAACTCCTTACTTGACTCAGTTGGGAGCAGAGGACCGCTAGTGAGAGGTTGAACATGCGAGAAGGGAAAAGGACATCTCTGCCCTTGGTCATGTGTGGAAGAGGTAAGGGTATTACCGCCCTTTCACATTTTTTTGTTGGTTAAGAAAATCCCCTTGTGAATGAGGCTTGCCGCATTGGCATGAGCTGATTGGCTCCAGGCCCAGCCCCGCAGGTAGGGTAAATACTCACTCTACTGATGTGGCATCTTCTGATTGGCCTAAAAAGGATTATTTTTTAAATTTATAGCAAATGATAGGATAATCGGATGAAGACAATAATATATGGTTTTTGATAATAAAAAAATCCATAGAATTCGATAAAAATGAATTTGAGGCCTAAATCTGCTTGTATATAAAGGTGCTATCTTTAAAGGTTTTAATTAATTTCAAACCCTAAGTTTTGAAGATTGAGGGATCTACTGATGTTCCCTGACTTTTATGAGCAAACTTTAGCCTTTTGACATAAAAAGGATGGATTAGATCTAATTGGATGATATTTGTTCATAATTTTCTTAATTAGGGTTCCAATATTATAAAAGTGTATTGGTGAACTTAGAAACCCTAATTTTGATGCTTATGAAGTTTAATGGATTTAAATGTGGAAATCAATCAAGAAAATATGAAAATAATGTTCTTAAACTAATTTGTGGATAAAGACCCTTAATTTGGATAATTTGAGTAATTAGGGTTTTATGAGTAGAAAAGTGCTTTTAGGGTATGTTGACCTAAAAAGAATAAAATTGGAAAGTAAAGACAAGAAACCCTAAACAAACCCTAATAAGGCTTAGAAACCCTAGAATGGAGTCACCATGTCAATAAAAGGTGTTTGGATGTGATTATAACAATTAGGTGTTATAAATACTTTTAAGATCAAGTTTCTTGATTTTTGCTTGGCTTGGTTGATTGGACTTCTTGATTGGATATATATCTTGCTTGGTTTTGAGACTGCCAAATCAGGTATGTACTTATGCTCGTGGCTAATCTCTCTAGTTTCACAGCAAATTATGACGTTTTAGCGATTTCTTGAAGTTAAATGCTTGGATGAACTTTAATTTGTACAATCTATAAAGTGACTATGATTATCATCTTATAAAGCTTATAACTTGCTCAAACCCACATACCACCTCTGGGAATTATGAAGGAAAATATGAGTAAAGTCATGGTAATAACTAAAGGACCAAGCCCCAGGTGAGGAAGGTCAGACCAAGCCCCAGGTAGGGAAGGTCATAAGTGGTCAAGCCCCTGGTTGGGAAGACCTAATGGCACTGAACTCCTGATTGGGAGGTGACCAATGAGGTACCTAGCTCCAAATTGAGAGCTAGCTTAATGTCCGCTATAGGAAGGGAACCGTAAGAGAGGGTATACCAGAGGTTGGGTAAAAATAGTTGAGATGTTATGAAGAAAATGTAAGTTTTTTTTGTAACAAATAATTGCTATGGTTATGTTGTTACACTTATAGGCAAACTTTTAGTTTCCCCCACATACATGTATAATTTGTTATATTGACCGACTTTTTGTTTGTCAATGTTTTTAGGATAATACATAGTTACATCTACAAGCCTAATGGAAAGTGGATGATCAATAAAAGGTGGCATTAGCTAGACCTCTCCTTGGTTAAAGTTCTGAAATTGTATATTTTTTTAAAGGTATGTGAAAAGAAATTTTTTTATATCATGTATAAAGATTAGTTGTGGTAGAATTTATTAATCATTTTTGATATATTTGTAAAACCATATGATCGTGTTTGGGATAACTGCTCTATCTTCTTGGCCTTACTTAATTGGGGGTTGCTGAGGTTGGGGTCATTATATTTGGTATCATAGCGCGGTTTTCCATATAATCTCTAATAGTTATTAAATTGTACAAATTCTTTAGAGCCCACGGGATGTATTAGAGAATTTTCCAAAGATGGAGGTGTCTAGACAAGGATCACGATCCAGGGGTTGGCAAGGTTTTACTCCTCCCCACTAACCAGTTTACGAGGACTCCTGGAATCCATGTGACTACCTAGACAAAATCCGAGGATTTGACTCGAAACAAGATACCTCTATTTTTTTATCTACCTTCATCCCCTCTTTACCCCTTTTCACTAGAAAAACTTTAGTGCTTAAGGTTTTCTCTCTCTCCACCTCCTCCTGATTTTTGGGTTTAAGAATGTTAAGGATCAAGGAATCCTCCACCAAACAATAAAAAGCATGTAAGCAATATGTCATGGACATAAGTTTTAATGACATAAAAGTTGACAAGGTTTAATTACATGCTTATATGTAGCAGCATGGCCCGTGTCAAGACCGTCACCATCCCAAATGACACACCTCAAGAGAATGCCAAGGTTAGACTCTCTCGCATGAATAGGAGATCTCAAGAGAAAAGAAGGAGAGCTATGGAGGAAGAAGCCTCTAGGAAAAGGAAAAGACATGATGAATCCTTTGAGGATGATGCATACCTAAAACCCCTTCCCTTTAAAAACTTGAACAAAAGTGAATGACTAAAAGAGGGAGTCGATGGTGGAAGACGAGCCCAAGGTCAACCCTACAACTACTTTTGGGATGGCTATAGTAGTTCATACTCTCGATGCCCTCCAGATGGAACAACAGAAGAAGCTGACTGTGTTCATTATTGCCTTAACACTCAAGGACATAGCCAGAGGTGAAGATGTTGAGCCACTACCAGTTGACTTGGAGCCACCATTTTGGACTTTGTTAAGCTGAACATTAATAAATTCTGGGGAGAATACATGACCGAGGTGGTTGACAAAGCCAATTTCTGGCTTATAGTAGTGGAAAATGGTTTCTGTATGCTGGAAATGCAGCCGACCAAGAAAGTCCCATTTGCCACTCACCTTTTAGAAGGAGCAGTCAAGATCTGGTGGGAAAACCACATCATGGGTCGAGATCTGAATGAAGACTCGATGGCATGAATTAACTTTAGAACCATATTCAAATCCATATTTATCCCAAGCTCACCCAAGAAAGAGAAGGAAAGGGAGTTCACCAACTTGGTCCAAGGCAACTTATCTATTGCAGACTTTGCCAGCAAGTTCTATCTCCTAGAGCGGTTCAGATACATGCTGACTGAGGAAAAATGAGTGGACCACTATGTGGAGCGTCTCCATCCTTCCATCAGCCTCATTTGAAGGCAAGTATGTCTACCAACTTCATCGATGCCTACAACACCGCCCTGGACATGGAGAATACGATGATGCCTGCACTGAACCCACCGAAGGGGTACCTAGTTTACACTGAAGGTAATTCTGGCTTGAGGAATGACCATAAGAAAGGATGAGGATGCAACCATGCCAAAGGAAGACATGGAGGCAAAGGTAAGCCTCACAATGAGAATCACCACCTGAGGTGCCACAACTATGGAAGGTTGCATATGGGCAAGTGTCACTTTGAGAAGAAGGTGTGTTTCTGTTGCCAACAAGAGGGACACTTCCAAGCCAACTATTCTTTACCTGACCTGAGAGGTCTGAGCCCTGCAGCAGCCCAGCCAATATCTGTAGCCCTACCTTCTAGAGAGAAAAGACAAGCTTGAGTTTTTATCATCGATAATGAATAGGTTCAAGCTAATGCTAATCAGTTGATAGAGGGTAATAACCCTTACAGTTTTCTTTCATGTAGTAAGCTAAGCATGCAGTAGTATGACATGTTATGAAAAACAATTTAGACATGCTTGAGATCGTGGGACACAATGTAAAATCTTTTTTTGACTCTGGTTCTACTAATACTTTCATTTCTAGAAATCTTGCAACTATGGTTTTTTTGGACATTAAGGATTTAGGATATGTTTTGGATGTCACAACCCTGAGTGGTTGAATCTTTATGTCTCTTTTGAAAACCCAAGTTATACCTGTTAAGTATCTAAGTAATGAGCTTCCTATAGATTTTATCCTCCTTAACATGAATGACTTTGATATGATCATTATTATGGATTGGCTCTACACATATAGGGAAAAGATCGATTGTAGAAAGAAGAAAATAAGAATGGAGAGACATATCATCCATTGTTCACCATTAGAGGTAGGGATTATTCTACCACCAGCCAGTATGTGTCAACCTTGAAAGCGGAATGGATGATAGTCAAGGGTTATCAGGTTTCCCAACAGTAGTTACCGAGCTAGAGCCTAAGATGCAGCCCCTAGAGGAGATAGAGGTAGTCAGGGACTACGTAGATGTGTTCTCCAATGATTTACTTGGGATTTCTCCTAAGAGAGAGGTAGACTTTTCAATAGAGCTAGCTCTTGGGACAAACCCTATTTACTAGTTAGACTTGTGTGAAGCTTGCTTCTAGGAGCTAAAATAAAAGTTGATCACAACTCCAATGTTAACTCTACCATCAGGCAATGAAGGTTTTATGATCTTCATCGACGCATGGAAGAAGGGGCTTGGATGCGTGCTAAAGAAAAATAGGCATGTTGTTGCTTATGCCTCCAGACAACTCAAGCCTAATGAAATGAACTACCTAACACATGATTTAGAACTGGATGTGATTATACATGACCTAATGATTTGGTGACACTATCTTTATGGAGCCAGTTTTGAAATACTCACTAACTGCAAAATCTTGAAGTGTTTCCTGACTCAAGAGGACCTAAACCTGAGACAAAGACAATGGATGGAGTATATGAAAGACTATTATTTCACCATTTCCTAATACCCTGGGAAAGCTAATGTTGTAGCATATGCTTTTAGTCAGAAACATCTCAGGTGTGAAATTGTCTTATCTACCCAGTGGAGAGAACTAGAAGCATTTTCTAGTTGACTGGTAACTGCCTAGTTTTCTAGCCCATAGCTTGACAAGATGAAAAGTTTGTTAGAGAAACCTCAAACACATCTCTTAGTGGGAGTAGATGATGGAATCCTCTACAAGAGTCATATTCAGATTCCTGAAGATTTTCCCTTAAAGAATCATATCTTCCAAGAAGCTCATGGTTCTAAGTATACAGTACACCTTGGTACTACTGTTACACCCACATCGCATGATTACCACTAATCAGGAGATTAAGGCATAAGTTTGAGCATTATATTTAATACAAAGATCACTCCCAACTTTTTCTTTTTCCTTTATCTCAAACTCTTTTTTTTCTTTATGCATTCAATCACATAAACAAACTTTACAAGGGAATTCAACCTTGATTACTCAAATATGATCTCAACATTTATGATACACATCCAGCCATTCATTTAGTTCCTCACACTTCCATGTACATACAACTTGATAACCAAATATATACTCTATCATTAAGGAAACAAAGATACAAATCATCATTTAAAATTCTCTCTCAACTCTATACAATGACCTAGAGTGACAGGGACCAACTAAACTTAACTAATCTCATACTTAACTCATGTGGCAGATCTATGCTGATGCAATGACATCTTTAGTCTAAGAGTTATCCCTAAAAATTATGAGTAGAGGGGTGAGCCTACTCGCTCAGTGAATGAGTACTTCAAATAAACAATCAAAAGCACTTATATAATTACAGATATACCTTTGAGCGATTATAAAAATAGTAAGCTTTAAAGAGACTGATCATTCACATACTTAAATATGGCATAATACTCAAGACATCTACATGAGTGAATCAATATATGAACATGCTTGATTAACCACAAAGAACTCTAATAATCTAGAAACATACAAAGAATAATTAAGTAATTGTACAAACTTGGTTAACCTCTCATTCATCTTATTATGCATCAGTAGTATCTAAACATTTTTCTCATTCTTCTCTTTGTGATATTTCATTAAATTTGACTTGACCTGACTACTGAACTGACTACTACTATGTTGTCCAACTAAACATAACCAACTGATCTGACTATTGTACTCTTTATCTAAACTCAATTGAACTCGATTAACTTTTCTTTTTACTTTTCCCCTGAACTCACTTGGATTGTACTATCCAAGCAAAAGCCACTACTGTGTGACTTACCGTACAAGTCTTAAGGTAAACCCAGGACCTTAAGACTACTACTAACTACCTTAGTATGTAGTGAGGTTGCCACGTCTGGCCTAATGGTGGCTAAACATCGTCCATAAACTGTGGCCCCTTGTCTTGGGTACTCAGGAGGGGTGCCTCTAGGATACAAAGCCTCAACTCTATGTAATATAGTTCCACTAGTACTAACACACAAAACGGAGTAACTGCCAGAAGAAGTAGGTCCATAAAGGTTGTATACTTCAACTGGTGGGTACCACTAGATCTCCAGTTATTATTGGATACCCCTACGACTGAAATAGTACCACCAGGATATCTGATTATTGTTGGGTACTATGCTACTCAATTGAAGTACCAATGATATCCAAATAGTTGATGTTAGATACTCAGTTCTAGGCAACTTATTTCTATATCTGATAGTCCATAGCCTGTTTCACCCATCTCGATACAGACCTCCAGGGAGGGTTCTACGGTGTTCAGGACATCTACTATTACTATTGTAGTTTTATTGACTACTTGAGCTATTGAACTGAATTCACTGATAATACTTAGTTCAATGCATAACGTATTGGTTACCCTTTTATTAGGGTTTCTCATTTCTTAGATGATTAACATACTAATTACCCTTCTCTCAGGGTTTCTCATTTCTCATGCACATAGAATAATTCTCATATGTTCAAACAGATATCATGTCTAATGATATAAACATTTAAATTCGACATTTCTCATATTCATGCATGACATCAACGACATCCCTATCTAGGGAAATGCCTTTTATATTTTCTTAAATTACCATAACAACTTATGCATTTCATGTCAATTGACTTAGCTATAGATTTTTGCGTATCAAATCAAAATGTGTATGCATATAAAATGATATTCAGCTAGAAACATAAAATATCACATAACTCATTTCAATCAGTCATGCATATGAAACCCTGGTATGAATTTAAATAGGGTTTCCAAGCTATTCATTAAAATATCATGCATCAAGAATAACCTTAAATAAATGAATTTATAACAATAAAGATTCACATCAGTTGAATTCATGAATCTATTTGCAAACTTCCAACTTTCCATTCATTTAGGGTTTCATCCTCTTTATTGATGTATCAAGCAAACATTGATATCATCAAATGAAATACAAGATCTTATCTGACATATATGTACTACGCATTTAGATAAAACAATCATTTGTAACCAAGGAGATTCAACTAGACCAACTTCTTTATTCAATTATACAACAAATTTGGTCATAGCTGAAAACCCTAGATTTCACAATTTTTATATAAACTCTGTAATTACTTTAGGAATTCTCATTTAGATAATTTGTATGCATTTCTAGTATGATTTATCAACTGTAATCCATCACAATAGAGAAGTAATCTATTTCATATCATCTTGTAAAAGTTAGGTCAAAAGGGCAGTTTAGGATTTGTAGCCTGATGCATGGGTTTTGAGTCACTTTTATAGGCTTATTTTATATCTGTTTTATGCATGTATTTGTCATTTTCTTGATTATATTTGCATAATTCACTATAGTTGGCCCTTAAACTCTTTTTGCATCAAATTTTACTTCTTTTATCATATTTATATGATTTTATATGATCCCCGGACTTATACACATATTTCGGCACTTTTTCAGGCACTTTTGCATTGTCCGGAGTCGATACTATCGACCCCCAGGTCGATAGTATCGACATTTCATCAAAAAGCAACCCCAAAACGCGATCTTGGAAGGAATAACCTGTGCCATGGTCGATACCATCGACCTTGGGGTCGATACCATCGACAGCGTCGGGATCTGGCGATTTTCAGCACTAAAATGGAGCGTTTTAATCCGACGGTTGAGCTTTTTCGGAGCCGTAAAGTGGTCCTATGACCTAAGAAGAGCACGGACGGCCCGAGGGAGAGAGGACATTGTGTTTCACAACATCCAAGAAGGAGAGAGGGAGATAGGAGACAAGAGACGAAGGCCGTCAAGCGAGCGATCCGGGCACCTCTGACGGGCGATTTTGCTGCCGGAAGACTGCAAAACGCACGTTTCTCGAGGAGGATCTCCAGGAACACCTTTGTATCAGGGGTTATACGAGTTTTCTCCATGTTTCCCATGTTTTTCGTCTCTACTCCTCTGTCTTTCATTGAGATGACCATGCGGGGCTAATCCCCTTTGTCTTTAGGACCGGGAGTAGCCCGGAGATTCATTGTATGACAGTTTTATATTAATAATTCATATTTTCTCTCTTAAATCCGTGGTATAGTTTCGTTTTCTCCATATATTGTTATGCTTGATCACCATAATAGTAACTTAATGCCCTTAATCACTTCGACAGAAGGATTAACGGTTGAAAAGAGACGAAACCTACATTAATCGATAAATCCCTTGACAAAGGAGGTGTAAAATTAATGGTGGAAACTGAGAGATCGTTCGTAATGCGCTTAGTTTAGGGGAATGATTACTACGACGGTGGAATCAACCTAAAACTAAGTAGTGAATTACACCACGACAGTGGGTAATTCTGTCTTCAGGCCACTACCCGGAAAGAGAGAGAAGATTGAGGAGTTATATGAAACCTAATGCAATGTTGACCCGCGGTGAAACCGAAATCCTAAAGATATCCTTTTGAATTGATTAAATTAACCTTTAATTGATTGTTGCTTTGTTTTATTTTTATTTTCTTTTAATTTCGACAACAAACCCTACTTTGTTATCCGGCTTAGCTGATTGCAAATAGTTAGTAGAAGTCTCCAATAATTCAACGTATCCCTGTGTTCGACTCGGGCCTCACAAAGGCCTATATTACTCGACGCGTACACTTGCGTTTTTAGCGCGTAGTAAAATACACGTCAAGTTTTTGGCGCCGTTGCCGGGGATACGGCGAATTGTTGGCACTTTGAGTGCTACGAGCGGCCACTCTAGGCCAAATTTTTTTTTTATTTAGATTGAAACAACTTCAAATAATTTTTAAATTGTTCGATAATTTTTATACTCGTCATAGCACTGTATTGAACTCGAATTTTCTCTTTTCAGGTATTGTGCATGGTGCAGACGCGTAGTACTGACTATGCGAGTCACACACCAGAGGTTCCGCTGCCGGGACCAGAAGACGAGGGCGAATATAATCAAGACGAGCTGGAGGATATAAATTCTAAACATGAACACGAAGAGATGGACGAGCCACAGACAATATGGGAGAAGATCAAGGCTTCTTCCTCATCCTCTTCCAAAGGGCCTATAAAGAAGCAAGTGCTGAATATTCCGAAATACAATATTGATCCAGCTTTGATCAACTTGGTGAAGTCTAATGCCTTCCACGGGCTCAAAAATGAAGACCCCGTCGCGCACATAAGTCAGTTTGTGGAGAATTGTGATATGGTAAAGATCGATAGATTTCCACAGGACGTGCTCTACTTGAAACTCTTCCCGAGTTCACTAGCGGGAATTGCGCGTGAATGGCTGCATAACTTAGATGATGAATATGTGGAGTCTTGGGACCACATGGTTGAGGTCTTCTTCGAGAGGTTCTTTCCGCCCGAAAAGACAAATGACATGATAAGAAAGATCCACAACTTCACTCAAAAAGCAGGCGAGACTTATTCTGAGATCTGGGAGAGATTTCAGATCATGCTCAGGTGATGCCCGCATCATGGGCTGGATAAGGAGACCCAAGTGAAGATCTTCTATTTTGCTCTCTCCGAGCATGATAGAAGCAACCTTGATTCAGCCGGTTCCGGATTCTTCTTGAATAACACAGACACTCTATGTTGGGAGATCTTGAGGAATATGGCAAAGAAGCAATCCTGGGGCGACAGAGACACTGTAGAGCATGTTCAGGCTGTGGGGGAGTCAAATGCCATCAAAGAGTTAAATGATAAATTAGACCTTCTTGCTAAGAAATTGCTTGCCAAAGAAGATGCAGAAGCCGATGAAGAAGCTCAGGTCAAATTCATGCAACAACAGGGCTATAGAAATAATGATTATGCTTGGAGGAAGGATAGGAAGTTCTCATGGAAGGATCCGAACAATTTCCTACAAGATCCAGATGCAAAGCCACAACTGAGAGCTGAAGATAAAAGCACCGAGTTGCTTAGTCAAATGGTGCAGCAGAATCAGGAGATGATGGCTATGTTTGGTAAACAATTGCAATCTCAAGGTGATATTCTAACCAAGTTTGGACAGACACTGCAAATCCATGGAGCACAAATGCGGGCATTAGAAACCACCGTGGCACAGATTTCTAGTGAAGTGGTGGCCATCAAGCACGCCAATCAACAGAAACCGTCCGAGAATGCAAACGTGGCCCAAGCACACCATCAGGTCAAGTATATGTCTGTGGTAAGCAATGAGGAGGAATCTCAGGTGCAAGAAGCTAAACAAGAAAGAAAAATGACTTTTAATACGCATGCGTCACCGGCGATACCGTATCCACGCACTTACTATGGACTGCCGGGCGGAAACCCGTTCTTCAGAAAATCACAGCGAGTTATGAATATTGCATCTCCATCTAGGCAGGAAGAACAATTGAAGGTTGTTTGTGCACGTGTGGAAACATCTAATGCGAGAGAGAAACCACAACAAGCTATTGTTGTTGATGATGTCTCGCCCAAGCCCACGTCAGAGGGAGTGATTGAAGCAAGCTTAGGGGAGTTGGCCCCGAAAAGCTCATATGTGCCACCTCACAGGCGTGTGAGTGCAGCAGTTGTGTCAAGTCCAGGAAATCCAGGGCCAAAGAAAGAGCATCGTCATTTTAGGAAATTCTTGGAAATATTCCGAAAACTCCACATCAATATTCCATTAGTGGAGATGATCGAGAAGGTTCCCGCCTATGGGAGGTTCATCAAAGAAATCATCAATAAGAAGAGGCGGATAAAAGACGATGATATTTGTCAGATGAATGAGACGGTGAGTTCTATGATTCACGGGAGTTTGCCAAAGAAGAGAAAAGACCCAGGAGGTTTCTACATTCCATGCTCGATAGGTGATCAACATTTTCCTAAAGCGCAATGTGATTCAGGCGCCAGCATAAATCTCATGCCTCTGGCGACATTTCAGAAACTTGGGTTAAAAGAAATCAAGAAGTCGGCCGCGACAATTGAATTGGCGGATGGGTCCATTGTAAGGCCATATGGAGTGTGCGAGGATGTACTTGTCAAGGTATACAGGTTCATCTTCCCGGTAGATTTTGTTGTCATGGACATGCCACAGCTCCAAAGTTGCGAGATGCTATTGGGAAGGCCGTTCCAAGCTACGGCTGATGTCATCGTTGCCATTGGGAGAGGTACATTGACCTTGGGGATTGGACATGATCGAGTTCAATTCAAATTGCCACATGACTCATTGGGGACATATCTTGACAACCTAGGTTAAAGATATCTTTATGTCAAGCCTAGGACATTAAACAAGGACGCTTGTTGGGAGGCAACCCAACTTTAGGTTCAATTTTATGTTTGGTTATGTTCTTTTATGTTTATGTACTTAGTTTTTGCTTAGGTTTTGATAATTTTTGTAAAAATGGTACCCTAACTCGTGTTTTGAAGTGTGCAGAATGTTAAGGTCGATACTATTGACACCCATGTCGATAGTATCGAGTTTGGAGAAGTAAACGCTGAAGAAAAGTCGATACCATCGACCCTAGGGTCGATAGTATCGAGATTCCTGAAGATTTATAGGAAAATTGGTGCCAGTAAAGTCGATACCATCGACCCTAGGGTCGATAGTATCGACACTTTTGAGTTCCCAGGCTTTTAGATGCGTCGATTCAACAAAATCGCTGAGTCTGGGTCGATACCATCGACCTTGGTCGATGGTATCGACACCTGCAGGACAGCTACATAAAACAGGCCGTAAAAGGTATCGAAACGAGATTTTTTCGAACCGTTTTTTGCAGAGGAAAGATGGATGAAGCAAGTCACGTCTTAGAACCACTAAGACACAAAAATGGGCCACAAAAAGGAGGGAGATAGCAAGCATCACTTGGTCTACTTGAGCATCTGACCATCCTTCTTCACCACACTTCAAAGCGAATGGTACCGTTGTTCCACCTCTTAAGTGAGAATGTTGACTATGAGGCCATAGTCATATTCAAGCTTAGGGGGGTGTTGGAACAACCCTCTATCTTAGTTTTTACTTACTTATTCATGTTGATTTTAATTTTGAGATATTAGTTGTTTTTATTTCTAGGTTTACTGCTTTTGTAGGATCCACATCTATCTAGTGTAATCTGTGGAGCAATAAATGCATGGTTTCAATTACAAGTTTTACTCTTGGGTTGTGTGCACATGAAAATATGAGTATATTGAAAACTTTTTGAGCTTATTCTTGTGAGTAATTGAGTGGCATAATTGAGGAAGTGCTTGGGTGAGTCAGCTTCAGGACACGGGGACATGAATGACCATCTTTATTGTCCAAGGAAAAGTGATTGACAAGGATGTTTGAGCCCAAACCGACCAAATGCTAACGTGACCTTAGACTAAAGTTTAAGAGAGAAATCCTTCAGTTACCCTGTACACAGGTATTTAGAGAGGGACATATGACATTTTCGAAAGGTTCTGTCAATTAGTCTTGTGATCTGATCCACCGCAATTTCATTCACACTCCACCATAAGAAATGGGAGCACATTACTGTCTTTCACTCTTTGATTGCATACCATGTAGATAGGTCTTGCATTACAACTATTTTCACATTTTTTGCATGAGAATGAAAAAAAAGGATAGAGTAGTTATACATGCACATTATCCTTAGGTGCATGTCATAGTAGTTGCATAACTGTCATTATGTAGTTGTATTTACATCTTTTGAGCATATTTTACACCATGTATCTTATGTTACTCTGAAAACATTAAAGGTGATGAACTTGTTCCATACCCTCCAAATAGAATGCTTCAGATGCACAAGTATGTAACAAGAAGTGAGCCCGACATATAATTCATTGTCATCTATGAAAATAAGGGCTTTAAAAAAATTGAAAAAAAAATTGAAAAAAAAGAGAAGAAAAAAAAAGAAAAAAAAAATTGAGAAGTAAGTAGGAATGAGAGGGAGAAAGGAACATGTTCTCACTTACATACTAAGAAGAATAAGCACATGGTGTAGTTTTCTTAGATATTCCATCTCACCTTGAGATGGAATGATAGTGCATGCATCATTCCACCAAAAATGTAACATTAGGACATTTTCACTTGCATTTTGCATCATGATAGGTCATTAATTTTTGTATTGCATGATTGACTATTATGTGCTTCCATCTCTTCCACAACCACCTATCCCATCCACCCGTTGCTCTAATCGGTAGGCCACCCATGATATTCTCCTCATTCATTAATATCAGGAGATCTGCTTCCATTGAGATGGTAGTTAGGAAATGAGCAACGTAGATAGGAGATCACAAGATGCATCAAGTATGGACCGGATGAGTTTATCATATCAACTGCTTTAATTGATAGTGTTTCACTGATTGGGGGATAGACATTTTTTACATAGGTCTTTGGTCGCCTGGATGGCAGTTAGTGTTCAGTGGTCAATGAGGGCCAGTTTGTGGAAAGAAAGTGGGGATGATGTAGATTCATTTCATGTATTTATGTCCTATTGCTGACTTATCTCAACCAGATCCAAAGTTTTGTTGCTCGAGGACGAGCAAGGTTTAAGCTTAGGGGAGTTTGATGCATGGGTTTTGAGTCACTTTTATAGGCTTATTTTATATCTGTTTTATGCATGTATTTGTCATTTTCTTGATTATATTTGCATAATTCACTATAGTTGGCCCTTAAACTCTTTTTGCATCAAATTATACTTCTTTTATCATATTTATATGATTTTATATAATCCCCGGACTTATACACATGTTTCGGTACTTTTTCAGGCACTTTTGCATTGTCCGGAGTCGATACTATCGACCCCCAGGTCGATAGTATCGACATTTCATCAAAAAGCAACCCCAAAACGCGATCTTGGAAGGAATAACCTGTGCCATGGTCGATACCACCGACCTTGGGGTCGATACCATCGACAGCGTCGGGATCTGGCGATTTTCAGCACTAAAACGGAGCGTTTTAATCCGACGGTTGAGCTTTTTCGGAGCCGTAAAGTGGTCATATGACCTAAGAAGAGCACGGACGGCCCGAGGGGGAGAGGACATTGTGTTGCACAACATCCAAGAAGGAGAGAGGGAGATAGGAGACAAGAGACGAAGGCCGTCAAGCGAGCGATCCGGGCACCTCCGACGGGCGATTTTGCTGCCGGAAGACTGCAAAACGCACGTTTCTCGAGGAGGATCTCCAGGAACACCTTTGTATCAGGGGTTACACGAGTTTTCTCCATGTTTCCCATGTTTTTCTTCTCTACTCCTCTGTCTTTCATTGAGATGACCATGCGGGGCTAATCCCCTTTGTCTTTAGGACCGGGAGTAGCCCGGGGATTCATTGTATGACAGTTTTATATTAATAATTCATATTTTCTCTCTTAAATCCGTGGTATAGTTTCGTTTTCTCCATATATTGTTATGCTTGATCACCATAATAGTAACTTAATGCCCTTAATCACTTCGACAGAAGGATTAACGGTTGAAAAGAGACGAAACCTACATTAATCGATAAATCCCTTGACAAAGGAGGTGTAAAATTAATGGTGGAAACTGAGAGATCGTTCGTAATGCGCTTAGTTTAGGGGAATGATTACTACGACGGTGGAATCAACCTAAAACTAAGTAGTGAATTACACCACGACAGTGGGTAATTCTGTCTTCAGGCCACTACCCGGAAAGAGAGAGAAGATTGAGGAGTTATATGAAACCTAATGCAATGTTGACCCGCGGTGAAACCGAAATCCTAAAGATATCCTTTTGAATTGATTAAATTAACCTTTAATCGATTGTTGCTTTATTTTATTTTTATTTTCTTTTAATTTCGACAACAAACCCTACTTTTTTATCCGGCTTAGCTGATTGCAAATAGTTAGTAGAAGTCTCCAATAATTCAACGTATCCCTGTGTTCGACTCGGGCCTCACAAAGGCCTATATTACTCGACGCGTACACTTGCGTTTTTAGCGCGTAGTAAAATACACGTCATAGTCGCATACAAAGTAAACAAAGATTATTGATCATTTAACTCATTTTCATACAATCTACTATTTAAAGGAAGTATCCATTCACCCTAAGGTGTGAAAACATCTTAAAATTGCAGCTCATCTCTGAAAATCGTAAATTCATATCAAAATCCTAGCAAATAACCGGATTCTTCTTCCTTTCAACCCGAAAACCCCAGAAATGGGGAATTATGAAGAAAGAGTGAGAAAAGGGGAAGATTTGATACCATTTCAAATCAAATTAGAGAAGGGACTCCATATTGACATGTTATAGAAGATTCACCATGAAAGGCTATGCAAAGAAGTTAAACTTACTTGATTTCATCATATCTCAGATAGAGAAACCCTAGATCAGCAATTCCACCACTTTCTTCTCTCAAATCCAAACTCTCCCTCTCTCTCTAGGATTTCATTTATTTGGAATAGATCACGAAATATGAGAGCTACTTGGGTAATAGATTTCTCATATAGAGAAATTTATATGCTTGGGTAATTTACACATTAACCCCTCACTATACTTTTTCTTATTTCATCAGATTTTTCTATAATAATAAAGTTATTGTAATTCATTTATTTCAGAGGTCAATCATACTCTAAAAATTATGAAAATTTATCATGATGTCTAAAACGTAATTTAATATCTCCAATATAAATTTTATATTATTTGAAGTTACCAATAAATAATTAAAAATCAAGCACTACACTATTGAATAGCACCCTGTCAACATTTTGGTCAAAGTATAGTTTGAATGAGAACCACATTCAAAGAACACTCAAATATTCTAAAATTTTTATCCAATATGCATGATTTAGTTATCCATTTTATAGCAAAAATTATAAAAATAAAAAATTCGTAAAAAATATGAAAAATCATTTACCACACTACTATCATGATCAAACTCCATATTCATGTACTATCAAAACCCTAATTTTTGCTTATTAGGGTTTACATTTCTCAAACCTTAGTTCTTTAAATTAAAATAATAATTAGAGTTTCTTCTTAGGTTTGAAACATCACAATTGAGCTACTATCAGTAATCAAGTCTAAACAATGTTCAATCTAATCAAGCATGTAATCATTCAGGTAAACCCTAGTTTACCAATTAAGCACAAATGTGGTCATTACAACTACGAAGATGTTTTAAGACTTGCATCAGTACTTTTGGTGGCCTAGAATGAAGAGATATATAGTGAAATATGCAAGCAGTTGTCTCACATTCTATATGGTGAAGGTTTAACACCAGTGACCCGATGGATTGCTACTATAGATTGAAATCCCCGAGTGTAAATGGGAGCAGATCAGCATGGACTTTGTGGTGGGTCTCCCCAAGACCAAGAGAGGTAATGATGTAGTATGGGTTGTGGTAGATCCCCTTACCAAGGCGGCACATTTCCTTGCCTTAAAGACCATTTCCAAAGTAAAAAATCTATCCGAACTTTATATCAGAGAGATAGTACGACTCCATGGTATTCTGAGTTTGATTATTCTTGATCGTGACCCAAAGTTCACTTCCAAGTTGTGGAAGAAAGTGCAAGAAGAACTCGGCACTAGGCTAAAGTTTAGCACAACTTATCACCCCCAAACTGATGGACAGTCAGAAAGGACAATCCAGACATTAGAGGATTTTTTGAGAGCATGTGTGATCGATTGGTGTGGATCATGGGAGCAGTACCTACCCTTAGCTAAGTTTTCTTACAACAACTACTACCAAGCTAGTATCGGGATGCCTATGTATGAAGCTCTCTAAGGGACGCTGTGTCAATCACTACTTCACAGGGATGATGTTTGTGAGAGGACCTTGTTGAGGTAATTGGAACCATAGTTGTATCCTAATAAAGTCACTTTGATCAAGCAAATGCTCAAGAGAGCCCATGATCGACATAAGTCATATTTTGATGCGAAGTGAACTTACTTGCACTTCACTGGGGGTGAACATGTGTTTCTGAAAATCTGGCCCCTCTAAGATATATCTAAGAATAGAGGAAAATTGAGTCCCTAATACGTGGGTCTGTTTGAGATTCTTGAATGGATTGATGAAGTTGCTTATCGTTTAGCCTTATGCCATCGGTATAGTATGATGCATGATGTGTTCCATGTGTCCAATCTAAAGTGCTATTTGAAGGACCCAAGCCATGTGTTGAGCATTGAACCTATTTAACTCCAAGGGAGGTTGACTTACCCTGAGTCACATGTGAGGTTACTGGATACAGGGTGAAAGAGCTTAGGAGTAAAAATATAGATATAGTAAAGGTTCTTTGGAAGCACCATGGAGAGGTTGAAGCCACATGGGAGCTAAAGATGGACATGGAAAAGGCTTACTCTGAATTGTTTGTTTAATTGGTTGAATTTTGGGGGCAAAATTCCTATAAGGGGGAAGATGTTATAACCTCATTTTTTCTTATTTGATTGAAATGCAAATTTTAAATAAAAGGGAGTTGAATGGAAAATTGTATGATTTTTTTCAATGAATGGATTCTTTTGCAAAATTTCCCTTGGATGCATGATTTCGTGATTCATATTATTTTAATACATCTAATAATAAAAGGGAAAAGAGGTAAAAGAAATCCCATAATAAGTAAAAGGAAAAGGAATAAGGGATAATTGTGTGAATATGTGAGAATTAGGTAGAATTCTCTAGAAAGTAGTATCAATGACCACTATTCATTTGTTTTCAGTTCCTTTTCATTTCTTATGAGAAAAGGAATCAAAATAAAGAAAATAGAAGAGAAAGAAAGAGAAAATATGAATTTTAATTGCATAATATATGGCTTTTTAGTAGACGACTTGCATATGAATAAAATTCTATTTAATTTTTGAATTTCACTTTGAAACTTTGCTCAAAAGTAATCTAAGTCATTAAAGAGCTTCCAATAAAATTTGGGACTAAAAGGATGCATGATTTAGGAGATATGGATTTTTGGAAAATCTCAATCGTGAGACGAATATCATTAATGTCATGATTTTTTAATACAATTAGAATTTTTTAAATTAACCTATTATAGGTGTGTGAGATGAGGAACGTTTGATCTGAGATAAAATGGCATGTGGTCATCCCTTACCTCCAGTCAAGTAAGGAAAACTAGGATAGAACTGGCATATTTTGTGATCGATTTCCTTGCAACCCTTTATATATGCGAATTTGGAAACTGGCTCAATGAATTTGGGGCAAGGAACCGCACAACTTCATCCTAACTTTCCTAGGGATATGAAGGACCTAGAATAATTTCCCAAAATGCCATGGAGATAGATCTTACCCCGAGGGATCCCACCTATATAAGGGGGACTCGAGACCCTTTGTGATAGCACCAAGACTCTCGCATGCACACATGCAACTCCCCTATCTCAACCCTGATTTTAGCTCAAATTTGGGCCCTTGTTCTCGACCTCTAGCATCCTCCCTAAACCTCGTCAAAGATCAGGTTGTCACCCCAACATCTCGGACTACCCCCGAGTGAATTGAGACCATCAATGTTCTCAACAAAGTCAGGCAGAGGTTTTGGCATCATCACCTGTCATTCTAATGTGTTGAGGCACAAAGTCAACTCCTTAGTTGACTCGGTTGGTAGTAGAGGACCTCCAATGAGAGGTTGAAGATGGAAGAAGGGAAAAGGACGTCTCTGCCCTTGTCTACATATTAAAGAGGTAAGGGTATTACCACCCTTTTGTGCTTTTTTTGTTGGTTAAGTGAGCCCCCTTGTGAGTGTGGATTGCTACGTTGGCACGAGGCGATTGGCTCTGGGCCCAGCCTTGATGGTAGGGTTAATGCTCACTCCATTAATGTGGCCTCTTATGATTGGCCTAAAAAGGATTATTTTGTTAAATTTATAGTAAATGATAGGATAATTGAATGGAGACAAATAATATATGGTTTTTTATCAGAAAAATACATAGAATCGAATAAAAATGAATTTGAGGCATTAATGCTCTTGTAGCTCAAAAAGTCTGTAAAGGTTCTATCTTTAATTGTTTTAATTAATTTAAAACCCTAAGTTTTAAAGATTGAAGGATCTAATGATGTTCCCTGACTTTTATGAGTGCAGTTTAGCCTTTTGAAATAAAAAGGATGGATTAGATAATTTGTTCATAATTTTCTTAATTAGGGTTCCATGATTATAAAAACACATTAATGAACTTAGAAACCCTAATTGTGTTACTTACAAGGTTTAATGGATTTAAATGTTGGAAATCAATCAAGAAGATATGAAAATAATGTTCTCAAACTAATTTGTGTATAAAGACCCTTAATTTGGATATATTTAGTAATTAGGGTTTTTATGAGTAGAAAAGTGATTTTAGGGTTTGTTTACCTAAAAAGGGTAAATTGGAAAGTAAATCCAAGAAACCCTAGAGAAACCCTAATAAGGCTTTGAAACCCTAGAATGGAGTCCCAAGTCAATGAAAGGTTTTTGGATGCAATTATAACAATTATGTGCAATAAATACTTTCAAGATCAAGATGCTTGATTTATTACTTGGCTTGGTTGATTGGACTTCTTGATTGGATTAGATATCTTTCTTGGTTTTGAAATTGCCAAATAAGGTATGTGGTTACTCTTATGTCTAAACTCTCTAGTTTCATGATGATTTTAGAGGTTTTACCGATTTCTTGAAATTAAATGCTTGGATGAACTTTAATTTCTACAATCTATAAAGTGACTATGATTATCACCTTATAAGTTTAAAACTTGCTTGAACCCACATACCACCTCTGGGAATTATGAATGAAAAAATGAGTAAAATCATGGTGATGACTAAAGGACCAACCCCAGGTTGGGAAGGTCATAAGTGATCAAGCCCCATGTTGGGAAGGCCTAATGGCACCTAGCTCCAGATTGAGAGGTGACTAATGAGGTACCTAGATCTAGATTGATATTTATCCTAATTTCTGATGTCGGGACAAAACCCTAAGAGAGGGTATACCATAGGTTGGGTAAAAATGATTTAGAATTTATGAAGAAAATGTAAGTTTAGTTTTGTAATAAATAATTGATGTGGGTATGTTGTTACAATTATATGCAAACTTTTGGTTTGCCTCACATATCAATATAATTTGTTATACTGACCAACATTTTGTTTGTCGGCATTTTAGGGTAATACATAGTTACATCTACAATCTTAATGGATAGTGGATGATTAATAAAAGGTGGCATTCAAAATGAACAAGAATGAGCAATGTTTGGAGGAATATAGTTAGCTAGATCTCTCCTTGAGTAAAGTTCTAAAATCCTATTTTTTTTAAAGGTATGTGAAAAGAAAATATTTATTTCCTATATTATGCTTAGTTGTTGTAGAATTTATTAATTATTTTTTATTATTTGTAAACCATATGATCTTGTTTGGCATAACGACTCTAGATTTTTTGCCTTCCTTAATTGGGGGTTGCCAAAGGGTGGGGTCATTATAGAAACATTATTTCTATATCTTGTTTGGACAAGAATGGTTTTGAGTTTCTAATTAAAAATGCCCATTTTCATTTCTAAAGATGAGATATTTTATTACAGTGCCCCTATGCCTATGGTCTTTATTTTTTGGATATTGAGACAAATGTATATAACATAAATACCAAGTAGTTAAAACTCAATGACTCAAACAAAAAATATTTTTGATATTGTCATCCAAGGCACATAAATAAGAAGCACATTTCTGGAGTCCATAAATTTGGTTATCTGGACTCTTTTGATTTTTAATCAATAGAGACTTGTGGATTTTGTTTATTGGGCAAGATGAAAAAATAACCTTTTACCAGAAATAGTGAGAAAGCGAGTGACCTATTAGGACTCTTACATACTGACGTATGTGGACCTTTTAACAAAAGTGTTACAGGTGGATACCAGTACTTTATTACTTTTACTGATGACTTCAATATATTTGTCTATGTGTATGTAAATAAAACAAGTTAGAATACTTTGAATAGTTCAAGGAATTCATGAGTGAATCACAAAATCTAGATGGTAAAATAATGAAAGCACTTCAATCAGATTGATGTAGTGAATATTTAATTCAAGAGTTTGACATTCTTTTGATAGATTATTGTATTGTATCACAATGGACTCCACTTGGAACACCACAACATAATGGTGTATCAGAAAGAAGGAATTACATCTTGTTGGACATGATACAATTTATGGACATTCTCTAGAAACTACTACATTTACACTTAACTAATGACCTTCCAAATGCATTAAAAAGACACCATATGACATATGGAATGGGAAACATCCTAATATGTCTTTCATGAAATTTTGAGGATGTGAACCTTATATCAACAAAAAATTATGTGAAAGACCTAGACCCCAATTTGATAGATGTATCTTTGTTGGATACCCTATCAAAAGTAAGGTTTACTATTCCTATACTCCAATTGACAAGAACGTGTTTGTTGCCAGAGATGTTGTATTCCTCGAAAAGGAATTTATTTCTAGAGGAGTCAGTGGGAGGAAAATAGAACTTAAAGAAGTTAAATACCAACAAGAACACATTGAACCTATGAAATTTGATATGAACTAGAGGAAGCATGAACTGTTGCAGAACTTCAAGTCCCTATCGTAACACAAGAACATCAAAGATTTTATAGGGAACATCTTGAGCTAGAGAGATATAGATTTCTCGTGAATCAACAAGACGATTTGATGGTCATAGATGATGAAAAATAGCATACAAGGAATCTATTCAGGGACCAAAACTAGTCAATGGCTTGAGGCCATGAGATCTAAGATGGACTCCATGTATAACAACACAGTATGGACTTTGGTGGATCCACCTGAAGTGGTAACAAATGGGTCATCAAGAAGAAGACCAACATGAATGGTGACATACAAACCTACAAAGGTAGAATGGTTAAAAAAAGTTTCATACAAGTTCAAATTGTTGACAATGAAGAAACTTTTCCACCAGTTGCCATTGTTAAATCTAGCAGGATCATGCTTGCCATTGCAACTTATCATGACTATAAAATTTGGCAAGTGGATGATAAAACTTCTTTTGTTAATGGTAATTTTATAGATGATGTGTACATAACACAACCTGAAGGTTTTATTACTCCAAATGAAGCCAATAAAGTATGTAAGATACAAAGGCCAAATCTATTGATTGAAGCAATAATCTAGAAACTGGAATCTTTATTTTGGTGAAATAGTCAAATAGTTTATTTTGCTCAAAATGAAGTTGAACCTTATATTCACAAGAAGGTTAATGGGAGCATAATTGTAGTTCTCATATTTTATGTAGATGACATACTCTTGATGTGAAATGACATCCCTACTAGACAATTGGTTAATACATGACAGGGCAATACCTTCTCTATGAAGGACTCAGGAGAAGCATCCTATATACTAGGAATCAAGATCCATAGAGATAGATCTAGAAGGATTCTTGGTCTAAGTCAAAGTACATATATTGACAGAGTGCTGAAGAGGTTTAGCATGCAGGGTTCTAAGAAAGGAAACTTACCCATGTTACTTGGAATGAGTCTTTCTAAATCCCAATGTCTCGGCTCTTTGAAATAGCATGCATGCATGAGTAAGATTCCATACATCTAAGATGATATGTATATGCCGAGATGTTTTGTATACTTTGAGCATGAAAAGTAGGTACAATTCGGATTTGGGTGATGGTCACTTGATAGCTGTGAAGAATATACTTAAGTATTTGAGAAGAATTAAGGATCAATTCCAAAATTATGGAGGTGGGGAAGAGTTATAGTTGTAAAGGGTCACACTGATGCAAGCTTCCAAACCGACAAGGACAACTATGAATTGCAATAAGGATTTGTGTTTTTCCTTAATCGACGAGTTGTAAGATGTATGAGTTCCAAGCAAGAGACAATGGTTGATTCTACAATATAGGTTGTATATTTCTTGCATCCAATGCAACAAAGGAAGTAGTATGGATCAATAAGTTGACTTGTAAATGTGGGGTGGTTCCAAGCACTTGAAAATGCAGTAGATATTTAATGTGATAATTATCGAGCTATTGCACAAGCTAATGAATTGAAATCACATCAACATTCCAAACACACACTTAAGCATTACTGTCTCATACATGAGATAGTACAATAAGGAGATATTAAGGTTTGCAGAGTACCAACTAAAAAAAATTGTTAATCCCTAAACAAGCAATTTCACAACAATAGTATGATGTTCAAGTTAGTTCAGTTGGAATTAAATTCATGAGTGATTGAAATAGTGCTAGTGGGATACTGTTGGTTGTATATCTTGAGAGACATCAAGTGATGATTTTGATAGGGACACTTTGTATTTAACTTTATTATTAATATAAGTCAATTACACTTATTATGTTTATTTCAATATTAAGATGATGAATAAACCTAACAACATCCTAAAAATGATATGACAAGATGACATATAGTTTGGGTTGACGATGTGAACATGATATCATAAGAGTACTCAATATTTTTATGTTCCTAATTAGTTATTATTGTGGATATTATAGACAACAATAATACACAAGACTAGCATGTATGATGAGTGATGGATATGTCCCATTAGTCATGATATTGGATATCAACTCTGATTCATGGGTACATTTTTTTTGGAGTAAGGTAAATATATTCCAAAAGGGTGTATAGAGAACTATACATGCAGATAAAGGCACCCGAAAATGGGTCCTAGAGGCAAAAGTATACGTGGGGATCTAATCACAAAAACCCCAATATAGACAAGTGTTGGCACTGAGTTTGTGAAAAATCTCAAGTCTAATCTTGATAATCTAGTGTAACTCTTTAGCAAAGGAGTCTAACAGAGTCTTAAGGTTCCTCTCCTTGTGGTCGTATATTCTTTTGTTTCTCTCAAACCAAATTGAGTGAATGATGCCCATGATAAGGAGAGTAGAATAGTTGCGCAAAGGCTTGTTGTGGGGAAAGCTAGCGCTAGCCCACTAAAAAGCATCAGTCAAGCTATTGGGAATGTCCTGACCCTACCCGTTTCTCAGACAGATGATCTTCCATGTCTATTTTGTCCACCTACAATCAAAGAATAGGTGATTGTTGGTTTATCATCATGTTTACAAAAAAGGTTGCGGTTATCAGAGGCATAACCCCATCTGATCATTCTCTCTAAGGTAGGAAGCCTGTCGAGAATAGATCTATAATAGTGAACACTCCATTTGGGATGATGTGCTTTCCTGTAGAGCAAGAGAGGTCAGATGGCTATGGTTGTGGTGTTTGTAATTGTGTTGATCAATGGTGTTTGGCTCAGCCGCTTCCAAGTACCATGTGCATCAACACCATAGAAATGATGGTGGTCGTCAACATATTTGCACATGCTCTTCTAGATACGAGAAGCTTTGGTAGAGTTGTCATGTTTGAAGTCATTTCCATATCCATCTTTCATCTAGGTAGTCCATGAGTTATTAGGATTGTTAATGAATCTATCCACCCTCTTCTTAGTGCCCTTTAGCATCAGCTCTTCAGTGTTAATGATCTGCAACCCTCCATAAGAGAAGGGTTTAGCCATCTACTGCCAGGACACACTATGACTATGCCACACCCATATGAAGTTAGCAATGATGGATCTCATTGTGTGAAGAGAGGGAACAGGGATATCACCCATACTAATCCAGAACCTAATCATATCCAGCATCACTGATCTGACCAGGACCAGATGGTCTGCAAGAGAGATCCTCAAACCACTCCAGGAAGCAACTTTAGCACAGAGACAATCAAGGCAGATGTTAAGGTCTTTTGAGGTGCTTCTCCCAACAATGAGAGGAAACCCTAGGTACTTGTAGGGTAGGGTCCCAATCTCCATGCCCCCATCCACTTTGAGTCTACCCCTACTATTATCACAGGACTTAGATAAGAAGACATGTGATTTGATTACACAGATGTATAGCCCAGACAGCCACCTAAAGGTACAATGGACTATTTTGAAATCTTTTAACCTTTTGGCATTGCTAGTGGAGAATAACAACACACATCTGTGAAGAGCATGTGTGATAGGACTTTGGTGCCTTTGACCTTGAAGGATTTTATTTGATTTCTGGCTTCATCTTTGTTGATCATAGTAGTGTGGCCTTCCATGACGATAGTGAACAACAGGGGAGATAGGGGATCCCCTTGGCATAGGCCATTTGAAGACTTGAAAAGGCCATAGGGAACACCGTTGATGAGAATGGAGAAGGAGCAGGTCGTGACACACTACTTGATGATGTTAGTCCAGTGTTGATTGAAGCCCAGAGCATTCATAATCCTCCAGAGGTAGTCCCAATTAACATGATCAAAATCCTTGGTAATGTCTTTCTTCATACATGCCTTATTCATTGAATATTTAGTTTAAAGCCACTTAGGAATTCTATGTTGAGAAGGGCACAATCGGACATATGCCTCCCAAAAACAAAAGCATTTTGATTGGGGGAGATGATGTGAGGTAGAATAGACTTCAATCTCCCTGTGATCAATTTTACAACTGCCTTGTAGAGGACAGAGCAGCAAGCGATGGGAAGGTAGTCCCTAGTCTCACTGGCATTGATGTGCTTTGGGATAATCTTAATGAAAGCATGGTTAACGGGTCTCACCATGGAGCTGCCTTGAAGGAACCATCTAACAGCTGCATAGAAATCTTCATGGATGATAGGCCACATCATTTAGAAGAAAAGGTTGTTGAGCTGTCAGGGCCAGGGGATTTGGAGGGATGGATAGAGAAAACTGTCTATTTTATCTCTTCATCTGAGGATTCTTTTATCTTATCATCATTTAAGGCATCCATCATTCTACATTGTGGCAGATATTCATCACTATTCAGGCTAATGTGCTCATTGTTGTACATGTTGGTGAAGAATTGAATTGCCTTAGTGGCAATCTCATCTTTATTGTCCAGAGTCTGTCCACTATCATCAATGAGTTCATAGACAGTGTCCTTCATTTCACTTTTCTATATAGAATCATGGTAGATTTTAGAGTTCTGGTCTTTGTCTGTTATCCACTGCATCTTGCTTCTCTTCCAGGGGAAGAGTTCTTCGACTTTCTCCAACTTCTTCAGCCTATCTTCACTTCTTCTCTCTACTTCGATGGATTCATCGTCAAGGGGGTAAAGTCTCAAGTATTGGGAAGCTTCTTCATAGTCCTTGTTGGCAGTGGCCAGAAGGTTGGGGAGGTTGACCTTCTCTTTAGACCACGTCTTCAGTCTTTTCTTTGTATGTTGTAGCTTCTTCAGGACCCAAAAGAGAGGGTTTCCTTTGATCTGCACATGCCAGCAGTCGGTGATCAGATCTTTGAAGCTAGCCCAGTCACACCAAAGATCTAGGAATTTAAAGGGGTGGGGAGCATGGGAGGAGTGATTGATCAACACCTTCATCCAGGTGTGATCACTGAAGTGATGGGCGCCCAGTTTAATAGCAAAATTGGGAAGAATTTACATCCAAGCATTATTGAAAAAGCCTTTGTCCAGGAAACTTGCTATGCACCTCTTGGGACCTTATTTGTTGGACCAGGTAGTTATCCCACCCACGGTGTTGAGCTAATGGAGACTGACTATGTCTAGGGAACTATTGAACTTGTTAGTGATTCTTTCAGGTACTCTTCTTCCTCCATGTTTGTCTGAGACATTCCTTGTATTGATACAATCACCCAGCACCATCCAGGGGATTTCCTCTTATGTCGTGGACTCCAGGATAGGCCAAAACCTATCCCTGTCGACTTCCAAGTTCTCACCATACACCGCAGAGAGGATGAATGAGAAACCACCATGGTTGATCATGTGAACAGTCATGATTTGATCAGTGGAGTTGATCATCTTGATATGCCAGTGATGTGTGTCCCAACCCACCATTATGCGACCTCCATCCGCTTTGTCAAGATTAGACAGGCAACCCCAGTAGCCTGGGAAGATGGATCTAACCGTATCTGCATTATTTCTCTTGATTATAGTTTCAAAATAGAAGATGATTTCAACTTATATTCTTTAGATAATGCTTCTCAACTTGCTTTGCGACCCAGGTAGAGAGGCACCTCTCACATTCCTTGCTAAAAAGGACATTTAACTTTTTGGTCTAGCTGACCCACCCCCAACTCCATTAGTTTTGGGTCTGCCTTTTGTTTTTGCAGCTACGCTTCTAGTGTGTTTGGGGCTACGACTGCGGATTACTTCATATTCGGTTGGAATTTAACCATCCTCCATTTGATCAAGGACAGCAAACTGATTATAAGTATCCACCACTGATCCTTTGGTGTTTTCGCCAACTATCAAGATCCCAACATGCGGGATTGAGGAGTCAAGGTGCACTTTGGAGCTGTTGGTGTCGGCTTCAGCCACTGGGATCACAATGGAAAAAGTTCAGATGTTCTCTTCTATCATGACAATATCAGTGTCGATCGAGGTAGCAACTTTCCCCTTGTCAGCTGCTTGCAATTTCTCAATTCATCTCTGTAGCTGAGCCTGTTCACGTTGGTTGATTGAGTTATTGCTTGTATCTCTTCTCGTAGGGGTTGTCTTCCTTTTCTATGATCTTCTCTTATTGGGAGGAACTATAAGAGGTGAGGGCAGTGGTGTGAGACAATGTGTGTCAGGGCAGCACCCGTTGATGTGGTCGAAAACCTTACACAAGTTGCAATGATCTAGTAGGGCCTCATAGTGAACCTTCACCTCCCATTCCCCACCATTAGGTAGTTCAACCATTTTTTTTGGTGGCGGGTCTTCGTCAGCTGTGATGTCAAAGTAAAAGCGAGCACATTCAAGAAGCCAACCCCACCCTTCTTTTGATTGCATGGGGCTCACCTATGGCATGAGAAATGACGTTGATGGCTCGTGTTGACCATTGCTTCCCTATATCTGGGAGCGACACCCAGATAGGGGCAGTTTTCAGAGCCATACACCTGATGTCAGCATTGGGTGTCCATCACCTGACTAGGACGAGCTGGTTGTTGAAGAACCATGACCCCCGGTTCAGAGCCATCTTGAGGTCCAGCTCGTTGGTGAAGCGTGACAGGATTAAACCATCAGTGAGGGTGAACACCTCCATCTTGCCCCTTGGTCTCTAGGATATCAGCATCCAACCCTTGAGCTGAAGACCATTCACCAAGGTATCGACAATTTGGATGATTTTTGAGTATTTGTGGTAATCTTCCATCTCGTCCATGATAGGCCTCGAGAACCTAGTCCATCTCCTATTATCACCTTCCTTGCCAAAGGCTTTCTTAGGGTCAACAACGAAGACCCCCCTAATGTGCATCAGCGGCCCCTCAATGATTTTAGCCTAGTCCCTGACGATGGTGACATTGGCACCTGGAGCACTCCATGGAACCACTGGAGGGGTAGGGGCTTTAGAGTTCTTTATTGTCGAGTCAGGAGGATGGGAAGTAACTGAGGCCGGCGGTGGCCTTATCACCTCTGCCATAACCCCCAAATCACCTTCGCCCTATAGAGGGAACAGAGTAGGTTTAGAGAGAGAGAAAACCCTAAAAAGGTAGGTCCATGATTCCAAAAAATCATTCATGGGTACTTGTTAGAGAACAAGTTCTAATAAAAAAACACACCTTGAGATTTATGCATGAAATTCATGAAGTGACATGTCAGAGTCATATTTCAATGTGATGTGGTGACTATGATCCTTAGACTTGAAGTCACTACTATAATCACTAGTCCTTCCATGTGCTTTGACCACTAGCCCAACATTCTTTGACATATCAGTTGCCAAAAAGGTAGTTATTGGGTGCACTATAACACTTGGGGATAATTGGGAGTGATGTAAATGGAATTTGTCCTTCCTTTAGGAGTGATATCTCAAACACTTGATAACCCAGACTATGATGCATGGTCATGCTTATGCGAATAAATATGTGATATTCAACTCATAATATATTTAATAGTATGATCTGGTTCATGGAACATAGATTGTGAGTTCCGAGGATGACATTTCATGCCATTGTTTCAATGTGGATATTTGTGACAAAGGGATTATATGGTCATGGAAATTGTGATCACTTTTACATGTTGTAGTTGTTGTCCAACTTATTTCTTTTACTTGGATGGCAATGAAGTGTGGCTACAAACTGCTCTTTTCTCGTGTTTTTTTGAACATCACTACTAACATAATTAGGAACCTACCTAGTCACACACATAAGGATGCATAAGGATATTAAAGTTCACAATCAAACACATGATAAGAATGGTTTTGAATCATAAACATGTCGATTTACGCTATGATCAAATGATTGGAATGTCTGATCGGCTGATCATATTGATTGGGTCAACATATCAATTGATTTTTAATTGATTGATTGAGATTTACACTGGATACATGTGATCAAGACACCTGATTGGATGATCACAACATTACAAAGAAAGTTTAAAATTGGAAAATGAGTCATATTCATATCTGAACTGTCATGATCGATCAATCAACTATCGAGATCGGGTGATCAAGGATAGTGATATAGCAATCACAAAATGTGATTGGTCGATCAAAAATCCTATCTGATTTTTCAACATTAAACTATTTTGGATTGTGAATAGAAAAAAAATTTGAATTATCTTTTTTCAAGCCCTTAAATCTCCTCTATAAAGGGGGACATCCCAAAGTATGATAAACATCTTTGAAACAAAACTCACGAGACAAGTTGTCTGTCATATTTATCTCCCTAAGATAAAGAAAAACCCTAAGATTGATGCCCAAGATAAGAGAAGAAGGGAAGTTTCAAGATGACTAGTACGTTCACAACTGTTGTTCATGTTCAATAGGGTGACCAAGGTGGTGTGCCACATTCTCACTCATTTGGGTGGAAAAAGTAGAGGGAAAGTCATGATGTGCAGATGCTTGGATTACATTTTCCCCAAGACAACAAAAGGATGTTGAAAAGAGGATAGTTTAGATCATTTGTCCTCCATCAAGATCTCTTGGTTGATACTCAGATTTGAATCTGATAGTTTAAAATCTTCACCAAAAAAGATACATTTTATTATTAGACAACAAGCATGTGTAAAGGCATGTAACATCCCAAATTGTAATAAAATAGGTTTAGGGTCTTATTTGCAAATTTCCAGTTAAAATTTTTGAAACTAGACTTAAATGCAAGTTACCTAAATAGTAAATCCTTTAGAAGAAGTTTGGCATATCAAGAAAATGAAATATTCTTCCTTTAATTTTTTATGATTAAATAAGTGCTATATACATTAAAGAAAAAACTAGCCTTTATCCTCTCACTTTATCTCTCTCCTATTCTTGAAAAATACTTAACAGAAATAAGAAAGGAAAGAGAGAAGGCTTTGAATTCGAAAAATGAATATGGAGTAGATTCCTTGGTCAAGAAGTTTTCTTTTTTACTTTTTATGACTTTAACATAAGAGGAAAGTATATATGTATTCACTTTTATCTCCCCTCCAAGAAAGACTCTCAAATAGGGCATAAATATAGGTGTTATCACTTTTGAATGGGTGATAATGGTTTATCTCAAAATTTGACTAATGAGACACAGAGGGAAAAAATTATCCAAGTATTTCATCTATTAATGCATTAAAAATCAAATGGTATACATTTATGTAAATCATAAACAAAAAATGGGAAAAATAGAAATCTAGATTCATGGTAAGCATCTAGACACCTTCTTAGACATGTGATCGAAATTTGGTAGCATTTGACCATGTTTGACCCTCCAAATGAATTAAGGAAATGTCCATAATGTTTGACTAAGATTTGAATATGATTTCATTTAATGCATTGTATTATACATAAGTCTGTGATTTTCTCACTGTCTCGTGTTAGATTTAGTTTCCTTCCTTTTTCCACGCACCATCTAAGGGCTCATTTTTTATCAAAACCCGATCTGATATTTCCTTAGCCATCTCCCTCCTCTATTATCTCCATAGAA